>JBBBDQ010000202.1:10790000-11330000 GCA_037127315.1 Ascarosepion bandense | reverse complement strand
AGTTTCTATGTTAAGATATCCTTCTCTCACATTTCTCGCTCGTAAAAATCTGTTCCAACTTTGATTTTCAAAAAATGAAATGCAATATCAATCGTTATATTACATTATTCTTGATTATTGATTCTTCTCTATCATTAAAAATACTTTCTTTTTCTTATATTCATTTACAGTCAGTACCCAATTATCTGAGTAGATTTAGCCTCTTATAAGAATAGCAAATTATATTCATACGGAAACATCTCAAGACATAATGACTTCTAAAAAGTATTTTTCTTGTTAAAAAATAGAAAGGTTAATTTGAAAAAAAAGGATAAAAATATTGACATATTTGAAATATTTATAATCGTCTACTATAATGGAAATGTTATTGCATACGTGTTATGGGATATTGCTGCAATCAGACATGTTCTCTTTTATTTTTTGTGATTGTTAGGCAGCATATCAGAATATTCATTCACAATAATTTTAAGAGGGCTACACGTTAGAAGCTAAAACCTACCTGAAAAACAGGGATTGTAAATAAATTCTTGTCCAGTTAGTTTTATTGCGCTTACTTTAGTTATATCCATTACTTACATATGTTTTTAAGAACTCGATGCTCAAATTGATTGAATGCACAATATTAAACAGCAGGAAGAATGTCTTGATTTATAAATTTGAAGAACTTATGGCATAGAAAATCTGTATTAGTTTAGCATTTCTGCATATGGAGAACTTGATAGCACTGAGTATTCAATGCAGATCCGAAACATCATTAGTATATTTACCCAGTGTAAAGTAAGAGTGTTAAATACTTCTACTGAACGACTAGTCAAAGCCACAACTTAAAACTTATAAAAAAGAAAAGTGCCTTCAATAATATCAATAATGATATAAATAATAATACAATCTTCACATCTTTCTTACCCTGAAATTGTAACGAACCTTTTCATTTATACCAAAAAAAAAAAAGAAAAAGAGTTTCGCTCCTATCGTTTTCTAAGAAGAGTTGTGAGTTATTTCTTAGTAATTTAGTTTTATTTCCTATTATTTTACTTTCATGGTAGATGTCTTTTGTATTTTTTGCCTTGTGTTAAGAAAAGAATGTGGCCGCTGAAGTGACGTAATTTGCACGATGTCGCTGACATGCACTAAATGTGGCACAATAAACTTTTCCGGATCAAAGGACACCGGGGAATATAGAAATAAAAAGAAAGGCGAAAAGAAAGGTATTGTTCAATTTTAAACAAAAGGAGCAGAAGGCATGTAAGTACACGCACACTCACTCACATGGACACACACACACTCATATGGACACACACACACACACACACACACACACACACATATATATATATATATATATATATATATGACGAATCAATACGCTTTCAAATCTCCCTGAAAAAGACTAGCATATATTACAAATATTAAGTCACGTGTTCTTCAGAAGAAAAGCTGGGATATGAATACACATTTGCATGAAGATATGTTTACATTGAATCTTAAATCTTTAAACGAAGCTTATATTGTGTTTATATTATGATTATATATATATATATATATATATATATATTATACTACATCGCTGGCATGACTCAGAGTTACATGTACTACACTGGATATTGCGTATTACATGAAAATCGGAGTCGTGCCACTGATGTCAAATAATCTGTATCGTAATTAATGTGTAATTTATAGTTAGTTTTCTACTTCATTGAACATTGTAGTTAATGTATTGATATACTGTATACGCAACTTTCTCGGTAAATGTATATTTCATTTAGAGTATTTGAGTCCAGTGGCGCTAAATACATAGTTATATATATTTTGTAACCTGATAGATAGAGAAATCCTAAATAAAAAAAAGGCTTCATAGACGATACTTAGGAACGTATTTGCCTTAACTGCTATGACGCAAAGAAAGGTATATAAAGTAAAAGAAAGAGGGACAGATACAATGAAATAAAGACCGTTAATAATGAGAATTGTATTAGTAAATAATTCTGTCATGAATGCTTTAGCTTTGTTGATAAAACTTATTTTTACCATCGACCATATATTTCGGATTTTCAACAGTCATTCATTGAAAGTTTACTTGCCTTCTCTATCCTTTTCCTTCGGGTTGCTGTCGTTTTTGACCGACCCTATAAAATAGATTATTGAATGTTATCAAAGAGTTCCATTTTAAAGGATACGCTTTCGTGTTCTTGCCAAGAATAAAGAATCATTATAATGGATAACAATAAGCACAAAAAAAATTACGTAGCTGATATTTTGTATTCAAAGAAGTGAAATCCACCCACATTGTGAAGTCGAACGAACATGATGACGTGTACATTTTGATAGTTAGAAAAAAGCTTTCGTTGTAGAGTTGTTCATTACTAGTACAATTCTCCACAGTTCTTCATTCATTTATCAAAGAAATGAGAGAAAAATTAGAGCAGATGTTATTCGCGTGTGGGTTCCTGATTCATTACATTTATTATAAAAAATATATTTGAATAATGTACTGAATCATAGCAACATTTTACTACATGCACTTGTACTGTTGCTGCTATGTAAAAACAAATATTTACACACACGCTCACACACACACACACAGATATATATATATATATATAAATATATATATATATATATATATATATATGAAATGAAATTTCCGTTTAAAACAAAGATGTTCATGGCCTAACTTTTTTTTCAATGCCTGTTATTTGTCATGAGAACTTGAAAAATACAGTAACGGGGTTTCCCATTTACTTCTATAGGGTTTAACTACTGGGTTAACATTCTGTGAGACAGGATGCCACACAGAATGCCCTATCTACACTGATAGGTTAGAGCTCTGGTTTTAAGTAGGATGGGTTTTTGCTTTTGCCAAGGGCTCTTTCGCCAAAGGTAATCAGTAGGCTTGGCAAGAATTTCAATTCAGCTGAATACTTCCAATATGCTACTCTAGAAACGGTTAAGCAATAAACAAAACATATTAATTCATTACAGGGTTAGAGCGAGATAACTAATGCCTACCAAAAGATGTTCTAAGCAAAAGAATGGAGTTCATATACCACAGTGATTGAAATAAAGGATTCGGTCGAAATTCCTAGCACTTGAAGAAGACCGGAGCGTACAATAGCCTAAACGTCGTACAAATAGCAACAAAGATGAGTACAATAGTCCAAATATTGTAAAAAGTGTATATTAATTCTTTGTATAAATTGCGTATTTTATACGGTACTTAAATATATGGATCAGATATTTCTCCATTGTACTAGTAAAAGTATTTAGTCAAATGAAAATATAGACATTCTTCTCTATAACATAGGAAAGTACCCTCACGCTAAACATGCTAAACCAGTTATAGAAAAGGGAAAATTAGTTCTGGTCCGCATGAAGTTACAGGTAAGAGAAACATTATAGCGTACAGGAGGTGCTGAAGAAAGTATAAAAGGATTGAAAGAATTCAAGGAGATAAAATTCTAGTAAAGTTTTGTAATTTTCTTGAAGCATTGTGTATATTAGGTGTATGGTTAGATCTTGAAGGCTGTCACAATGCGTTTAGTAAAATAAAAGAAGGTAAATAAGTTGTTGGGTATTACCTCTTTATTATACATTAATATTTCGAGATGAAAACCTCATCTTCAGAATGGCAGAGAAGATTGTGTCTGTCTGAGTGAGTTCGTGCCTTTCAACAAATGGTCATTCCTGGCTTCTGCTGCTTTCATTCATTGTAGTATGTACTTGTGTGTGTGTGTGCGTCTGTGGGTGTGTGTGTGTGTCTGTGTGGGTGTGTAAGTGTGTTAGAGCATGTATGTGTGTGCGTGTTTATGTTATATACATATATGTGATTGACAGTTAAGACATTTTTATGGTCTGGTGATATCAGTCTGCTTTAATATGTGGATTATCTAAGACATGTGAGACCTGACCGTTAGTTTGATATTTGCCAAATTTGAAAAGGATTTGTTTTATTGTTGTTGTTTTTTTCTATCTGCTTTATCTCCTGGTATGTGCGTGTCCGTGACTGTGTCATATGTGCGTTTTCATGTGCGTATACTTCTTGTAATTTATTTTACTTTATTTTGTAGGTGTGTATGTGCTCCGGTGTATAGTGTGTTATAGCTTGACCGTATTATAGCGAAGGTCACGGTTATAGGAACCACCACTACTTTGCGGGAAAAAACAGCATAGCGTAATGAAAACGGCTACAAACTTAATGAAAACAAAGTTCAATCGTTGATGTTATTATTCAGATGAAAGACCAAATTATTTTTTTAATTTTTTATTATAGAATTGTTATTATAATTATTTTGTTATTTTATTAATCCTTTCTAACAAAGAGCATAGCGTAATGAAAAAGGCTACAAACTTAATGAAAATTAATTATTTTTTATTGAATTATTATTTTTTATTAACTTTTTTAATCCTTGTTAAGAAATAGCATAGCGTAATAAAAAGGGCAACAAACTTAATGAAAGCGAAGTTTTACAGTGAAGACGTTGCTGTTATTATTAGGATGAAAGACCGAAGTATTTTTTAAAATTATTTTAAAAAAATTTTTTAAACCTTTCTAACAAATAGCATAACGTAATGTAAAAGGCCGCGAATTTAATGGAAATAAAGTTTACCATCAAAACGTTGATGTTATTATTAAGATGAAAGACCTAAATATTTTTGTAATTATTTTTCTTGAAATTGTTTTAATCATTTCTAACAAACTGCATAGCGTAATGAAAAAAGCCACAAACACAACGAAAGCAAACCTTCATCGTCAAAACGCTGATGTCATCATCAAAATGAAAAATCAAATTCTTTTTCAAATATCTTTTTAATTTTTTTTTAATCCTTTCAGCCTGTTCGAAATTTTGGTTAAAATCATGTTTTGTTTACGTCATCGCCTTCTACAACTTTTGACATTAAATTTTTTTCCTTTCGCTTCAGGGAAATAATAAATTTAATCATTAAGCTTTAATTAAATTTAAAATGAAATCCTCAAGAATGGTTTTTCATTTAAAACAATTTTAATTTTCAGTGTAGGCATCAACACTGTATGCCGAAATATTGAAGGTACCCAAATGTGTGTATGTGTTCAAGTTAAAGTTTGTTGGAATCTATCTATCTATCTATCTATCTATCTATCTATAGGTGTGTGTATATGTGGGTGTATTTGTTTCGGTATAAGGTGTATTGGGTATGGAGTAAATGTTTTGGTGTATGGGTAAGTGTGATGTGCGTATGTACGTATGCTTATTGTACGTCTGTTTATTTGTGTGCTTTAAATAGAGTGTTTGTGTGTATATGCCTTACTGCTGTGGTCGGTGTGTGTCATGTTCGGGATAGCGTTGATTTTTCTGTCATGTAACTAGTTTGAGCTCTTGTCAATTATTGATCTGTTGGTACAGTTTATTTATTATTAAGGAAACTTTTATGCGTAAGTTTCCTTGCTTCCACTCTCTAGCTTCAATATTGACAATTATGTTTTGTCTATTTTTGCGAAAATAATAAAAATAAAAAAGTAATTTGGTCTGTCATCTTAATAATAACAGTAACATGTTGACGACAAAACTTAATTATCATTACGTTTGTGGCCTTTTGCTTACGCTATGCTGTTTGTTAGAAACGATTAGAAAAATAATAAAAAACAAAATAATAATATTAATAATTAAAAAAATAAATAAAAAGTAATTAGGTCTTCCATCTTAATAATAACACTAACATGTTGACGATAAAACTCAATTTTCATTAAGTTTGTGGCCTTTTTTCTTAGGCTATGCTGTTCGTTAGAAAGGATTAAAAAACTTAATAAAAACAAAATAATAATATTAATAATTCAATAAGAAATAATTGATTTTCATTAAGCTTGTGGCCTTTTTCATTACACTATGCTGTTTATTAGAAATGATTAATAAAATAATAACAATTCACTAATAACAATTAAAAAATAATTTGGTCTTTCATCTTAATAATAACATCAACGATTGAAGTTTTTTTTCATTAAGTTTGTGGCTTTTTTATTACGCTATGCTGTTTTTTCCCCGCAAAGTAGTGGAGGTATATATTTTTTTATTTTTTTATTCATATCACCCCGAGCAAGTCGGTAACGCCACTGATGTGCAGGGAGCTACATAAGAGTGAAAAGATTGGAAAAGAGAAAGCCGGATACCACATCCTAAACTGGGAACAAGGGATGAGCCGCTTCACCTGTTTAATAGACGTGGGTGGAATGTGAACCGAGGGATAGTTTAGTCTCGAGGGATAATATAATCCTAACCTTCGCTATAATACGGTCAAGCTATAACACACTATACACCGGAACACATAAACACATACAAAATAAAGTAAAATAAATTACAAGTATACGCACATAAAAACGCACATATGACACAGTGACGGTCACGCACACACCACGAGATTTATAAAAAATCTCGTGGTGTGTGCGTGACAAAGGATAAAACAAAGGATTTGTTTTATTATTGTTGTTTTATCTAAGATAGATAAAACAACAATAATAAAACAAATCCTTTCCAAATTTGGCAAATGTCAAACTAACGGTTAGGCCACACATACTTAGATAAACCACATATTAAAGCAGACTGATATCATCAGACCATAAAAATGTCCCAACTGTCAATCAAACATATATGTATACCATAAACACACACACACACACACATACATGCTCTAACACACTTACACACACACACACACAGACACCACACAAGCACTCGTTACAATTAATGAAAGCAGCAGCAGCCACAAATGACCATTTGCTGAAAGGAATGAATTCACTCGGACAGACACAAGCTCCTTTGCCAGATAAACGATTGTAATGGACATTACATTTAAACTTTTGAAAGAAGCAATTAAACAAAATTGAGTTGCACAGACGAGAAACAAAACTTTGAGAACTGCTATGTTAATTTTTATATATGACAACAAAGTAATTGAGTATTGCTTTGACAACGACAACCACACAGACGTAAATAAATACGTGAAAGAATCCAGCGCAGCAGGGGGAACTGTCTGTAGCTCTCTGCGTTTCGAATGATTCTAGGATTCATGATCATGTTAGTCCGCAGGGTTACAACTACCATGTCCACGTGGGTATTAAACTCTGTGATTATGTCCTGAATCAAGAATAGCTAACATCCGTTTCCGGCTACATTGTCCACACAAATGAGAAATAATATTCCATTGCGTTACTCAAAATATGAAATATTCTAGCGATTCTAATTTAAAATCCTAATGCCTCCTAGCCCTGCGAACACGGTGAAGTAAAAAAAAATTACCTCACAGGAAAACAAAGGACTCATTAAAATCTTGTAGACTCGTGGCCGACATTATCAAGAACCACGTGAACCGTGCAGAAAACAACTTTCGACTTTGCCTGATGAATAGTCATAAGACTGAGTGTACTTTTACTGAAGAAACAGGATATATTTTATATAATGACTGATCAGTTGAACATTTACTAATTTCTGTTGCAATATATATATATATATATATATATATATATATATATATATATATATATATAGAAAGTGAAAAAACACGTAGGTAGATTTAAACATATTACCTGAAAAAGAATTGTATTGCTTTGAAACATAACATTGCCATTTTTGTGTAGTGATATAATGCTTTTATAAACCATTTTAATAACAAAATTACAATATATATACAGAGAGAGAGAGAGAGAGAGATAAAAGGTAGAAAGTGTTCATGGACAGACAGAAAATACGACATGTGAATGCTCCTTTCATAACTCTCGAAGCCTTGATTCTCATGGTACGTTCACTTTAATTAACTTTATCACTCTTCCTGTCATATATATATATATATATATATATATATATATATATATATATATATATAGATTCATAGAAAAATATATATTCTATGAAGCTATATAGTCTATCAACTGAAATAATATTTGATGTAATACAGATATTTTTGATGAATCAAATTAATTTATTTTAGCCGCAAGAATTACTGATTTGAGCTCGGTTTATTTTCTTTGAAGTAAGACTTTTTGCCATTTTTTTTATATTTCTCTTCCTTAAAGACTCGTTTGCATCGGCCTTACAATTTTAATTCAATTTTTATTTATTTATATTCTAGTTTTATCCAAGTATCATACATTTCTTTTTTTAAATATATTTTGGTTTTTAATGGACGTCTGACCATGTGTTTTTTTTATTTTTGTTAAAACATTTTCCTTTGAAATGACTTATTTTTCTGTTACTGTTGTCCCTGCTTTACTGTTCTACAATCCCTACAAAACTATAAATAAATTTTGAGGATTCAAATTAATTTGTTTTACTGGCAGCGTTTCTAATTTGAGCACTTTTCTTTGTCTTTTTCTCTGTTTTAGAAGTAATTCTTTGTTTGTTCAAATTTTACATAATCAGTCAAGTGTCTCCTGACTTATACTAAGTTAAAATCTGGTAAATTTCATTTTTATTTTTCAATAAAAGTAGGTAGGCTCTCCCATTAACCGGTTCATATAACTGCCCCCTTTTATTAAACACTAGTAGACACTCAATTGCTTTTTCTTTTGTTTAATAATAGGTTCCCGGATTTTTTTCTGGTCAAACCCTAATATTCAAACAGAGGGTATAGTGTACGCAGCTTTCTGGTTGTTGCTTCTGAATAGTACCGTGTTGATTGTTATCTGCTTGTCGTGTAGCGACTAGAGAGGCTGCTCTGATCAACAGTCGGTTGACGCCCATGGATGGACGTCCCTGTAAGTTTCTCCGGTGGGCCACTCTGAGGCCATACTATGCTGTAGTCTGCGCCACATCACTTCCCACACATGTATCATTTGACGACAGACTGTTACTCTAAATCTACGCATTTCTTTACTTAAATAACACACCATGATTATAAAAAGTACATCAGACAAACAAAAAAAAACTCAAGATTTTTTTCTCTAACATCAGTTGTATTCTTACCAAATTTTTCCATGAATCGTTTCTTACGTTCTAACTCTATGTAAAACTAACCTTAATTTTACAATCCCCTCTTTTCATTTGCAGATTCGTGGTTTCCTTTCTCTCTTTTGAAATGACTCTAATGTCCACAGGCATGACCTGAAAGACTATAACCGGGAAACTCTCTGATCATGCTGAGGTCTATCTAAACAAAGTCCTAACAACAGAGTATCTGTTATCAACGAGCGACTGGAACTCGTTCTGTTATTTCCTTAGGTATCATTCTTTGGAACAAAGGTTTGTTTCTATTTAATAATCGTATGGCCACAGGCAAGACATTTTACTGTCACTCTTGTGCAGGGAGTTACATAGGAGGAATATTATGAGAAAGAGCGACAAGTTTCAGGTGGTGTCTGGAAGAAGTACTGATGAGAGTAGGGCAGACGGAGAAAAAAGCATGAGACAGAAGATCTAAGTTAGTGAGACAGGAGATGACTATTGTCTTTGCATTTAAATTCTTGAAGATTGTAGCTGTCTGGTAAACAATATACGGAAGGGAATTCCACAGGCGGAAAGGACGAGAAAAGAAGCTGAAGAGTAGAATTTGCATTTACATTTTATTGCTTTCACAGTAAAAGGGTGGGACCTACTTTCTAATCTTGTAGCTCGAGGAAATTCATATATATGGGGTACCAGAAAGCTAGATTCATCGGAGCAGCAGCCATGAAAGTATTTGTAGAAGAGAAACAGGAAAGCCACAATGCGTCGGCGAGAAAGCGACTGTATCCTAGCTGCCAAGTCGGGATCGATCAGATTCTCCGTTGGATTTGGTCAAGGACGTCTATGTGGATAGTAGGAGCACCCGACCAGATATGGCAGCAATATGCAATGCACGGGCAGATGGTAGATTTCTATATGTGCCGGATTGGATCAGAGGGGAGAAACTTCCTGGCCTTATACAGAGAACCGACTTTCTTAGCAGCAAATTTAGCTATGGATTCTATATAGTTATTTCACATGAGGTCTGAGGTGAAAGTTAATCCGAGGAGGCGCAGTGTTTTACTTTCAAGGAGAGAAGCCTGATCCGTGTTAATGTTTGGGAGGAAGGATTGTCTTTGACGGTTATTAGATAGCAGCTTCGTTTTGGAAATATTTAAATTTACGAGTTAGCCACTCTTTTCAAGACTACACCTCTGTGATCTCCTCCTAGGTGAAAGTCGGCATCGATTCTTTAATCCTAGCGAGAAAATTTCAACTTCAACCTGGTTTATCTTCTTGGTTCTCTCCTATTTGCGCGACTGCCACTTCCCACAGAAATCACTACTTCTGGATATACCACATGAAATGTAACATCCTATAGCATCTCGCTAGTTCGGTTTTAAAAATTATTGAAGTATTTGTAAGAGTTTTCATAACAACGGCAAACCCATTTCCCACTTCTATTCAATCAATTTTCCATTCACAGCATACGAGTTTGAATGTTTTGCTCGCACAATCACTTGCAACTCAACACACGACTCGACTTGCGTACCCACTCCCGATTTTCCCCTTAGAATAGAGGCCAAAATGAGTGGAATCTTCAAAAAACAAATGATGTCTTGGACATCATTTCTAATCTAGACTCCCATAATGCACGCTGATATGATCCAAATTCAGATATCGTCTTAAAGAAATGTACACCTGAGATCTATCCTCTATAAATATTGCCTCACTGTCTCCACCTTTACTGGTCTCGGAAAAAACTTACCTGCAATTCCTGTTTTTAAGAACAGTAGAAAAATTCTCTGCTCCCTGTCAATATCGCCCTATTAGGTTATTACGGCTTTTGGAAAAGTGTTTGATGCTCTTATCAATGCTGAAATAGTTAAATATCTGACTTCTTACGGACTAATCTCTGATAAACAATATGGATTCATCTTCATCAGGTCTACCGTTGATGTCCTATCGACCATCGCTGAATATAAATATTGGACTCTTGATAATAATGGTGAAGCACAACTATTGCTTTAGATATCTAGGAAGCGTTTGACAGGTTTTGGCAAGCTGTTCTTCCGTGTAAACTCCAGAGTTACGGGATTTCTGGATGATTCTTTAATATAATGCAGTTGTTTCAATCAGAAATCAAATTGAGGTTTGTTTGAACAGGTACGATTCCAGATCATTTTACACAAACGCAGGCGTTCCTTAAAGCTCTGTCCTAGTTTCTATGCATATCTCCTTTAATCACCATAGAGAAACATGGATGACGCCAGTCTCTTCGAGGGCAACACACTGCGCCTACTTGGCCTCACTTTTTCAACTGACCTGAAATGGCACGACTACATCAAATGTATAGCTGCATCTACTGCTGGAAATTATGTATCAGACTAGAATATATTTCTCGTCAAAATCCTTTTTGCACATTTATAAATTACCATTAAACCGTGCATTAAATACTGTTGTCATATCTGTTTGGAGGCTCTTGCTATTCATCCCGAGTTTCTCGACAAAATCCAAAGAAGGGTCTGCTATATAATCGATCTTCAATAGACATCTTGACTGTAGTCACATTATCACCGACGTGATGTAGCTTTCTCTCTAACTTTTCTACAACTATTTTCATGGTCAACAACTCTGATAAGCTTCTTTTTTTTACCTGGGGCCCCAACCACAAAAAGTTAAGCGGGCTAGAAGATTGTCATCTAAGCATACCGATAAAACATAAAAATTAATTAACTCTTCTAATTAACAGTTCTTTCTCTTGCACTTCCAGCCTGTGAAACTCCCTTACCTTTAACTGATGACCTGAGAGATACTTTTAAACGCATCGTCAATTTAATTATTTTAGCCCATCCATCACTTATACTTTATCCGATAACTCATTTTACTAGTAGCCGTCCCGCCTTGCATGATTTCAAATTATATATATATATATATATATATATATATATATATAGTGCCACGCTACGGTTTACAACATATTACAAAATATGTTTCTTTTGGTATTTCTAACACAGTATAATTAAACCTTATCTGCTAATAATATATGTGTTATAGCCTTTAGTCAAACAATCTGATTTAAAATAATTAATAAAAATATGACAAAAAAAACAATATTTAACAACGCAACAGTTTGTAATACATTTATTTAGTCCACGAATAATATTTCGTAGCGTAAACTTTACTGCTATTTACACCATGAAAACTTTTAGAGTAGTCCGCTACAAATTCTTAGCATTATTGATGATAAATATTATTTTACGTGTAACTGAATATTTATAATCTATTATCTTTGTATTATATTCTGAAACCGATCACACGTTGTCGCCGTGTTCATAGTTGATTTTAGACTGCGTTGAATTTAATTTTTACTAAAAATGCTTCCATCAGTTTTAAGTTTTTTTTATTCATGTGAATAATTTTTTTTTATTTTCAACAAGTAAGTTAGAGGTAGATTTGGGTAGCTCTCTGTGAGTGTTTAAATGATATCAAATTGATTATAGCCCTGATAGGTGCAACGTGAGACTTCCCATCAACTGCGTGGTAGCGTGTCTAATGTAAATATTTACAAATTTTGAATAATCCAGATCATACTTCTTGGAAGGACATGTACAATTTTAAATAATATTCGTTCTATGTATTTTAGATCTTACTTTTGACAATGAGGCTAGCAGTTTTCAAATTTTGTGCAACATATAACTAATTTCATGATTTTGTTTAAGTTAACGAGAGAAAGAAATAAAAAAAACTTGAGAGCGCACTGAAACTTATTATGATTCAGTTCTAAAGAAATATCACTATTAATATAGAGATAAATATATTTAAACACATTAGACACGCAACTGAAGAAAGAAACAATGTTAGGCATTTAATGTTGTGGGACGGTTCTCTAGCTCTCGAAGAAGAGAGTATAATGTAACATTATTTTAGAAATAACATTAGTAACTGAGCAAACTAAATATACTAAGATTTAGACTGAATTATATGCAGACAGAATAGCAGAATATATATATATATATATATATATATATATATATATATATATTGTTAAATACGTAAAATAAAATGAAGCACGTAAGCGACATATATATATATATATATATATATATATATAGTGTATCGAGGCAGCAGATAATTTTCTAGACATATACTGTTAAATATAAGAGGCAATGAATGTTTATGATGCTTAGTCATGAGCCGTTCTAAACATCGTATTTTGGCTTTGATTTTAGTTGAAAATGAAGACAAAAATTCTCCAATATTTGGTTGATATTTTACTAAGTTGGTTCTAAATTTTCGGCTCACATGAGCCATCTTCAGAGAGGTTATATGGACGTTAACATAAAAACATCAACCGGCAGAGACGATTTTATCCTGTGTTGACATAAAACTCCGCTAAGCAACTGCAACAGTTACCAAAAATTGCAAACGCAGTTCCCAAATTTGCAATGCGGTTCTATGACATCACACCGCGTGATAGTTCAAAATGACAACAGAACCACATATTCAAATGATTAACACCAAGTTTCAAGAACACCCAAAACCTTTACGGACATGGAAAAGCCCAGGAGGCGACACGAAAATCATAACAGACTAGAAAACCGTAAACAAGAGATTCAGAAATGCAGTTGTTCAAAGCAAAACTTACCCAGATGTGAAAGGAAAGCGCTTATATGGGGTTTCATTTAAAATTTGGCATGGGCACCAGAGTTTGCTGCCAGATTCTCAAGCCTATTAAGCAATCGCGTCAATTGATTTCGCAGTTAATTTTTTTAGTATGGAAGACATAACTTCTTGCATTCGTCTTTCAGTTGCTTCGAATATGTTGGTTTGACATAGAAGACTTACTCATTTAAGAAAAAACCCAAAAATGTCAGTGTCTGTTAATTCTGCTCCTGGCTAGCCACTCATACATAAAACAGGGAGCAAGTTTCCATCACCCTCTTTTTATATGTTTTGTTCGAAACGACTGACAATGTACTCTGGTTAAGTTTTGTTATTTACATTTTCTTGTGTTCTTAGAGTTTTCTTCTTTTCTAGAGATAATTTATCAAGAAATGTTCTGAATATTCTGTATGTTGGTTATAAAGGATGTTTTATTTTGCAAGCACAGTCAGCAAAATCAAACATTCCAGAAGCCAAATTACACATATATATATTAAACAATATATACATTAGGTTAAAAGAAAAAAATTATTCTTGAAAATAGGAAAACCTACATTGGTAAAGGATTTTCGAACAACATTTGCAAACTGCAGGGTGATGTATTCAGTGATCGTCGTAGTGGCTGCGTTATGACTTCATTTATCTTTCCCCACAGACTCAGATATATCAGGGAGGCCTACATCAACTGCCCTGAAGAGATAGTGCTGCTCTGGACCTCGATGCCGTGGTTGAAGCCAGTGGGGATGTTATTATAAAAATACATTTTAAGATAGCTTTTCTGTAATTTTGGTAAATATATATTCATCGAAAATTGTATGTATATTTGTATATAAACATGCACAAACACATGTATATAAACAAAAACACCGCCCACACACTCACTCATCTCTCTCTCTCTCTCTCTCTCTCTCTCTCTCTATATATATATATATATATATATATATATATATATATATATATATATATATATATATGCGAATGTCTTTGTGTGCGTTTATATATTGAAGAAGCTAGACGGAATATTCACTTTATTATGTTTTTAATATGAAATAAAATTTATTAGAAACATGGATAGAGAAACGTTATCCACTAGTATTAGATAAAAAGGTCACAAGCACTTACAAATTGTTTGTTGTTATGGAAACATATATAAGATGGTCACTCATACCTTCTCTAGCTCGTGATGCATTTTGAAGAAATGACAAAAATTACATTCTTATTTCCTATCCAACTCCCCGCCATGTTAATATAAAATGTAATAGCTGTTTCTTTTTTTGTTTCATACATCGCCATCCTATTTTCAAATATTAATAAACCTTTTACTAAAATGTGTTTTCCGCCTTGTAAAATTTATAATGAAACGATAACTCTTGATATAAAATAATGGTCGTTTATTTAACGTAAGTGGACACATATTGGAAAAGAAGAAAAGAAACATTTCACTTTGAAATATACTTCATATAGGATCATATGCTTTGATAACTTTTTATCAGTTTATATCCCTTCTTTTAACAGTAATGTCGCGTTCATTTAAATGCTGTGTCTTTTGGTTAAATTGATATGGCTTTGCCTTATGATGTTGATCATGGCAGTGAAAAAAATTCTTTTCTTTCTTTTCTGAGATTATGATAATAGCTTTGAAAATAAAGTGACGTCATTTGCATTTATATAGTTTGCACATGCATTCACCGTGACTTTGATTTCATAGTTTTCCATTACAAGTGATTGTCTACAAACGGTATAGCGACCATTTTACTAACATATTGAAGATATACCTTATAATTATGTCGTAAAATGCTCAACATCAATATAAATGTAAACCTGGACTATGAGGTGAACACCCAGCAGAGACAATGTGTTCAATGCATATACAATATCTAGTGTTCTAAAGCTTAGCGTGAAACAAGCGTATATATATATATATATATATATATATATATATATATATATATATAATCATTTCACCCCAAGCAAGGCATTCCACTGCCACTATTGCGCTTGGGGCTATTACAGCCCCTCCGCTGCACCTTGTCGAGAAGCCAAAGGAGAATAGCAGGGGCACCCGACCAGATATGGCAAGAGTATTCAATGCACGGGCGGATGGCAGATTTATAAATGTGCAGGAGAGATTCAGACGGAAAAAAACCTCCGGGCCCTGCACAGAGAACCGACTTTCAGAGCAGCGGATTTAGCAATGGATTCGATATAGTCATTCCACTTGAGGTCCGCTGAAAAATGTGAGACAAAGGAGGCGTAGTGTTTTACTCTCTGGGAGGCAAGCCTGGTCCCTGCTAATAGGAGGTAGGTGCGATTGTCTATGATGATTAATTGATAGTAGCTTCGTTTTAAAAGCATTAACATTTACGAGTCATTTCTTACCCCAGTCCACTACGGATTGGAGGTCATTTCCAAGCTCGGCTGCAAGGTTAGCTTTGTCGCCTACCCCAGATATTTGATCGAGGCGAGAGTAAACTGTGGTGTCATCGGCGTACATACCTACTTGGGATCTATCTATCTATCTCTCTCTCTCTCTCTCTCTCTCTCTCTCTCTCTATATATATATATATATATATATATATATATATATTATGAACTGATTTACTATTTAACAATATTATCTCCGCTTTGAGGCAGATATATTGTATTTCATCGGGTTAGGCTGTATTTTTTGTTTGTTTTTTATTTTTATTTTTCAGTGGTCAAGATATAATACCGGCTTGATAGATCCGAACAAAACATTCAGGAATGATTGAAATCATGACCGGCACGAACTCATCGGAAAACCTGTTTCGATCCTTTATAGAAGAAAGTTTTTGTGTTATTTTTCTTGTTTTACTAATAAAATTTATTTTTTTACCTTTCAAATGTTTTAACTGATATACCATCTTTAGATAGTTGTCAATACTTAATTATCTTACACGTGATATTTTAAGGGTGAATTTAATTTTGAAATCTGTCGAGTTTCTTTTTTATTTCACTCTTGAGACCGGCCAAATCTATTGCAGTTATCCTTTCTCATTTCAGCAATCATCTCTTGCTAATTGCTGAGAATATGTCGGTATTTTCTTTGACAATGTTTTAGCTCAGTTACCGCTCTTTCTTGTTTAACTGTGAAATAATGATTATGAAATCTTTGTCCTTTATTTATATTTCAAAAGAAGTGGTTGAGGAAACCTACATGATATTGGCATTTACTGTTACTGCAGCTCTCGCTAAAAGTCTTAGATAAATGAGAAGGTTACATAAATGTTTAGATTGTACCTAATAACACTTAACGCTCTCGATGTTGTTCTCAAATTAGACAGTTTTTAGCCTTAGTAAGCCTTGGAGTTTAACAACTTCAAAATGTTACTGCTCGGAATTGTTTTTCTATTTCAATAGATTCTACTGAATATTATTTCTTCTTTGTTTCATGAGTAAGATAGTAGTTTTAATAAGATAATATTTCCAAAGAACAGCTACATTCAAGAACATACACTTGAGTTCTTGCTTCCCAGAAATCTGTCAACATTGACATTCCAAGTCACGTGTCAAAACATAATATTTCACCTCATAACCATAATAGGCATTTCATACCGTCTTCGTCATCCCTGTTGATCTCTAGGCACAGAATTTTTTTTTATTATAAATTTATTATATAGCAAAGACAAATAAATTTAGAGTATTCGTCTTCTGTGTGTCATATATCCTGGAAGTATAATTTAATCTTATAAAATACATTGTGGTAAGCCATCCTCGCTAGATGTATAGATATTCTAAAAAGGTTTTATTTTCGGCTTTTACAAGTTTCTTATTTCTGTAACGCGATTTATTTATAAAATTTGTATAGCATTTTCTGTTTCAAAAAGAGAAAAACAAATTCAGTCGCATCTGTAGCAATGTTTTATAAATTACGTTAAAACACTACAAAACATTCTACGGAAGGTTTGTTTGGTTTCTTTTTTTAACGTTATATCAACTTGTTTTGGGTCATTTAATGCCATTTTTAGTAGCTTTGGTATATTTTCTTTTATAAAAATATACTAAAGGATATTTTTTCTATTAAAATATATTACTAAATTTATTTTATAATTTTAAAATGTGTTGCTTGATAAGTTTAATATAGAAATGAACTTTTATACTTTCAATCTGACCCCAGTTTTAGGCTTCACTGTTTGCCTATAAGTAAAATCTTAACAGATACTGCCAACCGTAGTTAGGGTGGGTTTAAGAACATTATCAATTAGAGGCGGTCCTACGATCCTCAAAATCTTCTGATCAGAGATCTTGCTGTCGGATTCTCATGGGGTTAAATCGAGAAGTAATAAGTAAACATCAATTGCAAGAAAACAGAATTTAGAGACCGACATGCTCATTCAAAACTAACCTGGAAAAACAATATCTAAGATGTGTTTTAACGTAACTCGGTATATGTGACACCGAATCCTGTAGAAATATATAAATATCGAATGATGGCTGCTAAAAGTTCAGCAATATATTACAGCAAAGTAATATTTCATTATAAACGAAAAAAAAAAACAGTACTAAACATTTATCTAATATATCTCCGCCGAATGTAGTAAATTCTGGACAACATTCTCAAAATTGATTAAGGGCCAAGAGAAATGTGGCGTTAGAATGATGCTGAGAATAAAATGTAATGAACTTTTGAGCATCAACAAAACTAGAAAACGAAAAGGAAATTTATATCTAGAATCAAAAAAAAAAAAAGAGGTGTCATTTCTACGGAAGATATTGTTAAAAGACGGCTCAAAAAGTTTAACACTTATGTTACATAATAAAGTTAACACTGAGGAACACAACTTAACTAACAATTCCGTGTAAATTGTTGCGAAGTCAAGTATTATTAGTGATAGTAAAATGACAAAGTATACTAACAACCAAATATTACAGAAACATTTGTAAAACCATAATCACCAACCTACTAAAGAGTCACAACATTTGGAAGATGATCATCTTTGAGATAATCATTTTGTTTGCAAAACAGTAATAGTATCAGTTATAATGATATTTCTGTTTTTCTGTGCTGCCAATACTTTAACTGATTATCTGAAAATATTCTTACTTTTCGTTGATAAAAAAGAAGTAAAAATTAAATGGTTGAAATCAAAAAAAGGAATATTAATAATTAAAAGAAGAAATAAAAAGGAATCAGGCAAAATTCTCCAAGAGCGCATGAAAGATCCCTTGCATAGCAGATATGACGTTGACGTGTGCAATTAATTTAATCTCCAGTATTTATTTGCAGAATTATAATGGATGTTAACTCCATGATTATGGCTTTGTTTCGGCAATCATTTTCCGCAGCCTTCCTGATTTCACTGTAATCATATTTTTCTAGACGGAATAATGAATGGAAAACATAAAAATTAAAGAATGCCACTTGAAGTCGCATTCGTTTAAGCTGATTAATTTTGGTCCATTTCTATTTTCTTTCTGTAGAACTTGAAAAGGTTTTGAACCTATATTTATATAATATTAAATATATCTATAGTTACCTGTGTATAAGATTAAATCAAAGAGAAGTATAATATGATAAAAAAGCTATATTATTGAATTCTCTTAGTACCGATATGAAAGTATTGGGCGCTGAGAGTTTAAGCATTCCCGACCACATTCCAATCAAATCAACTAATAGAAAACACCGGCCCTGTCTTCCATTCCGTGGTCAGTGAACTAGTGATATGATGAGAGGATATCCTGATTACATTTATATGTATACTTTAGATTAAAAAAACTTGAACAAAAACATTAAATTCATCTTCTAGTATATTCCAAGAATTAGGACTTAGAATTTTCCATAACATAAACTATAACCTAGATATTGTCTTTAATCAATAAAGCCACTTATACTAAATCCATTTAAAAAAAAGTAAAGATGAGATTTAGTAAATAATAAGAATTTCAAATACCATGATGTTTTAATCATGTATAAAAGAAATAGAATACGAAACAAATAAATTGAACATAGGATAAAATGCGGCAGGGATACATTTTGCCAAGCACATCAATAATTTCTAAGTATAAAGCATTAGGCGGAAACTGAAATCATGTATTTAAATCAACGCATCTGATCGAGACTACAGATGGATGTCATGTATGATATCTTTCAGATATAAATTCTGTCAACTGTATAAAAACGCCTTTTTTTTAGATCAATGGCATAAAATGGCAACATGCAAATGAAGATTGTAGGACGATACTGTTTAGAATTTTGTAGATGTTTCATACAAAGAACCATACTACATAGCATAAACCACATCAGTTAAAGACTTCTAACAGCAGCAACAACTAAAATGAATAGCACATATAACTCTAATAGAGAGTAATATCATAGGATTTTGACTATCCACACTATTTTGAAAAGCTTAGGAAGAACCCCATACCATTACTGAAATGAGCAATGACAGATAAATGCTGTCAGAAAATATTTGCCTTAATATTTCTTTTAATAAATATGTTATATAAATTTTAACTAGCTGCTCGGTCAATGGATGCCGAATGAGTCTTAAATATCTATAAATCTATTAATCGTCCCTGCATTGAATAGTGTTGCCGTATCTGATCTAGTTCTCTTGCTGTAAGGAGTGATCAGTCATCTTAACCCCAGTAACTTTCTCACTCAATTGATGTACCTTCCCTCTGTCGTCTCTAAAATATTTTTGTAAAAATGCTCTGACAACATTTTTACCCTGATGTCCATACTGCATGAATCTAAGTATGCTATGGCAATTTGTCTCAACGTTTTATTGTTAATCTAGATTAAAACAACCACCTTCTCTACTTGGTTTCTTTTATCGCATTTCATTCTGTAGGGCTTACGGCCATATCACATTGAATACACCTGTTCTCGCTCGATCACCGAAGTTAAGCAATTTAGATGGTGGGTGACCGCTTGGGAATACGAGGTGCTTTAAGCGTTTAGTGAAGGATGTGCGTTTTGGAGCAGTAGATATTGACTCCGAAAGAGAAATAGGTGAGCCAAGTTCGAATTCCAGTTGAATACACTGCATTGGGTAGCGTTGGGAAAGGTATTAACCCGTCCTTTCCCCCAGTTATGGGTTAAATAACAGGGTAGGACTTGGGAACCCTGCCCTTAAAAACAAATCCTAATAAATCTTGATACTCGAAAAAAGAAAAGGGATTACTAAACACAAAACTTATATATAAAAAACTACAATAAATTGTTGAAAGAAAAATGTATTACCAGCAATAAATAAAAAAATTAAGTTGGCAATAAATGATCCGCCGAGGTTGATATGCCATAAAAACAAAACAACCAACCAACAATCATATTTGTAGAATTATGTCCCGTTTCCTGTTCCATGATAACTACAATCTTCAAAAATATAATGCAACGACAATTAATATCTAATACCTTGTTGTTCCTTCTCTCTTTCCTCAGTTCTTCCAATTCTCTGTACTCTCATATTTTTCATTTTCATTCCTTGTGACTATCTGCGTTGTAGTGGCTTCATAACCTTCCTTGGGATGAAGCGATAAAATTAAAGTAATAGAAATAACAACAAGTTGAATATAATTCCTAAATATTTTCTAGGCATGTGACTATGTATGCATGACTACAAGTTTTTTGAGTTATTTATTAAAAAAATGAAAACTACTTTTTGAATTTCCAACCAACAGTAAGATAGATTTACATTGTCCTCATCTTTATTGCCATTATTAAGACGTTGTGCGCTCCGGCCATCTTCAGGTGGTAAGAAATTCGAAATGAAAACCATTATTACAATTATCGCGCTATCTCGACAGGCTCCAAAGGAGAATCTGTAATGTGATAGGTACTGACTTGGCGGCTCTACTACAGCCACGTCCCCACCGATGAAATATGGCCTCCCTTTGTCTGTTCTATAAATACTTTCATGGCTTCTGCTCGGACGGATTTAAGTCACTGGTGCCTCCTCAACATGTGTTTACTCGTGCAACCAGATTGGCAACAGTTAGGTTAGCCAAATGCAGACGACAATTCTACTCCTGCAGCTTATTCTCTCGAACTTCTCGGCTGTGGAACTCGCTCCCATATTATTGCTTTCCTGACGGTTACAACCTCCATGAATTTAAATGCAAGTGGTCAATACTCATCTATTAACCACTTGCCTCTAGATCTTTCCTCACCCCGTATATCCTTTCCTTTCTCTCCACCTTTGAAACTCTCGTCACATCTGCATTCTCATCTTTCTATTCCTCCTTTCTAACTGGTTCGTCTTCCTCTTCAGTCTCTTCTAATTAATCTTTTTACACTTTTTAGCCCCCTGCACATCAGTGGTATTACCGCTTTGCTCGGGGTGAAAGGATTTTAAAAAAATCATTCTCATTCCATGTGCGATGCCACTTCTGGTAGACTTGGAATTATCTCGCTTTAACTTCTCTAAGTTATTTGTTCCCAATGCTGTAGAATGGTATTGACTTAACAACTGTTTGAATCAAATCACTGGAATTAACCAACATCTGTATCCATTGGTACTTAAGATTTAAAAACGTAATGTCTCAGTAACCGCTTTTCACCAAAGCTCATATTGCAAATAATGCATTATCTCAGAAATATAGGCAAACGCAGTCAGATAATTTTTTTGTTTAATTTTTATTGAGCATTTCTTCATAAGCAAGGCAAGACTGCTACTGATACATAGATTTTTATAGGGAGTGAAAGTGAAAGAGAAGACTGACAATCAGGACGATTCAGGAAATAACAAAAGACGAACGGTTTTCAAAATAGGAAATGGCGATTTTTGTTGCATTTTCATTTTTGAAGATTGTAGCTTTAAAGGAAGCAAGTAAACGGAAAAGTGTTTCATAGATGGGAAGTACGAGACAAAAAAACTTCAGTGTTGAACTGATGATTGCATTTAGCTAATTCAGCAACAAAAGAGTAGCAACTAGACGCCAATCTCGTACCACGTAAAATCATAAAAATGTATTGTCCCAATTATTTCTATCAGAAAAAAAAGGTTGAACATCTCTCTCAAGAAATATAAAAGCGGAAGATATTTCTCAAGAAGCATACACTTTGTTTGTCTGAGACATTTCACACTGAATCTATTAGGGTAATTATGTCTGCTGATATGCAAGTTAATAGGAGCTGGGCCAATCAGGCTGGTAAATGTTTAAATTTATTCATTAGTCATCTATTTTCATGAAACCCTTGCTTGATTCATGCAAATAAACTATCAATTTGACATGTAGACAATAGGCTTGATGGTTTTGTACAGCTATCTCTCCTTCGAGATTAATAGTCATATAGAAAGGCAACAAGAGCAAAAAGGAAAATTATTGACTGAATTTCTGTAAGGGAGAAATTAAGCTAATTAAATGGAAAATTATTTAAGCGATGATGAGAGATATTTTTATAAATTGCGCCATGGTTCCTAATGTTCAATTGTTTGAGCTTAACTTGGTCGCTTTTTCTCTAAAATTCGAGAAAACTGTAAACGGACGAGTGCAAAGACAATATTACATATGTAATGTTTACATGAGACTTAGCCTGATTTTTATGCTCAGTTTCATGCTCGCGTTACTGTTAAAATGGTTAGGACGAACGGGTTGTAATATGAGTGAAAACAGGGATAGAAAAAACTGAAGATTATAAAGATATACAACGATTGATATTTAAATTCGAGAGTTTAAGATTTCATCATACGAAGAAAACATCTACTCAGTTTCCCATTAGAAAAAGTAACCTTTCTAGGGTAAAAATGTTTCATTGAATTTTTCTTTTAAACATTTAATATTGGGGAAATAGGAAATATTATATTCTGTTGTGGTAGAAGGAATTGATTGTTACTTTGGAAATAATAAGTTTTGGTTATTCTTTCTTTTAGTTTTGTAAACGTATTCTGAAACCACTGAAAAATTAAAAGAAACTATTCAAAAATATAGTTTAATCCTTTAATCGAATCGAGTTCCTTTACGCTTCTTGTATCACAAGCAATACTTTAACAATAAATAATTTTTAAAAATAATTTCTTATACTTTTCTCATTATCTATGTATTTTTGGGAAAGTGACGATTAGACTTTCATTGTATTCCCTAAGATTGCTTTCACAGCGATTTGGAATGAAAGATTTCGCTTCGCTTAGACCGGTTTCTATTAAAGAATATACACAGCCTAATTTACTATAGAAATTAAAACAAAAATGCTGGATTAGTAGTAATTTGTTTAACCTTCCACTCTGAGTGTCTATGTTGTCTAATAGCCCTCGTTTTTATAGGATGACTTATCAGCGTGTTACTTTTTAACAATTAAGAACATAAATTTACAAGCTATTGTCAGTTACTAAAATATTACCAACACAAATATTTAAAGAAATAATACAAAAGAAAATAACATTGTTTTTAGTATTTAATTATATTTTTTAGTATATATAACTTCTAACCAATCATTTAATATATTCAATGATGATAATAGGAATAAAATACTGTATTCCTTTAAAACTTCATCAGACTAAATTAATAAATATATTAATATGAAACTGCACATCCATATAAACGGAAAAGGACATTATTATTATTATTATTAAAGTTCCATTTTTTAAAAAATCGTATTTGTAATTCTTGAATTTCGAATTTTCAAATTTAACTTTATTTTTAAAAATATATGTTTGGTTATGTAGTCTATCCTTTTTCATTTAGTTAATTTTTGTTTTTGTTTATAAATATTTTTTTATTAAGCATCCATCATTGTGATAATAAGCAATCTTCCAAAATAAAGTAAAAATGTTGTAAGTATTTGGACGCAAAACTGCTGTAGATTATGTACCGCGGCTTAACATCTTTATTTATATATTGTCTGTTAATTTGAGTATAAAAATATTTACATCATTTTCTGCTCCACACACTGCAAAATTACCATTTGTTTTGCTCCGATAGTATGTTAAAATTACCGCTCCTTGCAAATTCTTAATATCTGTATATATGTAATCTGGTGAGTAGAAAATGATTGCCCCCCCCCTTTTATTTTTAACCGTTAATATATTTATAGGCTAAAATTGAAGCAAATATTTTAGATATGTTTTCAACATAAGTCTCTTCCTTGCCATTGCATCCACTACTGTAGCGAATTGTAATCTCATTGCATTCTACACTGAAGATCCTCTCTACTATAATACATACCGTTTTATATATATATATATATATATATATATATATATATATATATATATATATATATATATGTGTGTGTGTGTGTGTGTGTGTGTGTGTGTGTGTGTATCTTAATAAAAAATTAAAATAAATAATATATTATAACCTCCAATACTACTTATTTAATTATCCGGAATAGTTTCTCGACACCAACTGATGTATTACGTAAAACTAATATATATATCAATTCAAATGTCGCTTGGGAGAATGCATATTCGATAACAACAACAAAAATATTACTGTTAAATTTGCAATAATTACATTTACAGACGTCTTACATTTCATACGTCTGACCATTCGTCAATTTCTGGAAATCTACAACAACAGACCTGTCCATATTCATAATATAAAGATATAATGATCGATAACACAACTATCCTACACCAAGAAATTAACAAAAACAAACTTAAGATCATTGCGGCAATATTCATTTGAGAACTGTTGTGGATTCCGGGTGAGGAACCACACAAAGTAATGAACACCAAAAGATATATGAGATAGAAAAATAGGTTATATTAAACGTAAAGATACAACTATAACGCAGGTTACTAATCCAGGAATACGATTAGTATGGAATCTAATTAGGCACTCTGGAAGAATGGTATACTTTCAAAAAACAGTAGCTCCTGTGGCATCTACGCACCATTCATTTAGCAATGAAATAGAACACACTCAGTTAATGGGCGTGTATAATGATAATATACACGCTAAAAGTCTGCCTTATTCTATGTAGCTCAGAGGTAGAATCGCCGACTGATGCCAATTCGGTAGGGTTTCAATCCTGGGTAAAAAGCAAACTGCTATCTAACCGTACTGATTAGCAAAAACAGCAAAACCGATCTGTCTGCGGATGAATATAAAGCCATACTGGAATTAGTATGTCTGTGTAATACTATTCTAGCTGAGTGGAGATCAGAGCTACTATGACTGTTGACGGGGTATTCGGTATCTCTCGCCATATTACGGATCAGTTCCGGTACTCTCTGATAACTGATGCATCTTACTATGCCAAGAGTGTATGTATACTCACGTCGATTCCATTATCAAATAAAAAGGTGAGGTTCCACAACAAAAACATACGATGTCAATTAATATATTCAGCTATGAATACTTTAGTAATGTTCTAAAATCATGTTTCCCAAGATGTTCACATCATTTTAGGAAATAATTACAGTTAAAAAGAAAACATGCAGTATCCTTCTTTCTGATATAATGAAAACGGCAAGTATTTCGTTGTAGGAAACATAAAACCAGTTTTCTTTAATTATATGAGAGAATCGGATTGCTCTGATAGATAGTATAATCGATAATATTTTGCTATACACAATAATTCTGTTAGCTAGTGGTGAAATTCCTTCCTCGCTAGGATACAGAATCGACATGCACCTTCAAATTTAAAAATAAAACTAATTATTCAAAAACGTTGTTAGAGAAAGAATATTTATCAATTTCATATTTTCCTCTGAGCGTCGGATGAATCATCCCTTAAGACCTTGAGGATAGCTACATTGATTTTTCCCTAAATAACATTATTTCAAATGATAATTATAATATTCATTTTATTATATTGAAATATTCAATTTTGTTAGTATTACTGTGTGTTGGAATGCATAACCTTAACAGTTTTGAACTGGAAACAACAGCAATTAAGAAGGGCTTATTCACTCCTTAAAACCATTAATTTCACGATCAGAAAGATTGTTGTAGGATGTATTTCATCGGCATACCCATGACTATCGAAAATGACTTCCAGCAAATGAAGTATGTTGGTCTTAGCGAGGATCCCACTTCGTCAAATATTAAAAACTGGTGCTAACATATTGCAAAATTTTATTCTAATAATTTTCAACAACATAGTCTATTCTTTATAGTCATGAAAGTCTTTATATTACTAATTGGGACGGTCTTTACAATTTTCTTTGTTTAAAAGTAGCGAAGAATATTAGCGTTTAATTTTATTATTATTCCTTATTCCATGTACATGTATTATTCTATTTAGATGCTTCCACTATCGGAAAACTTCAAATAATGTGGATTCTGGTATTTGGTATTGTCTTTTCATATTTTCAGTTATTTTACAATTTTCTTTGTTTTAAAGTAGCGGAAAATATTAGCGTTTTGATTTTATTATTATTCCTTATTCCATGTACATGTATTATTCTATTTAGATGCTTCCACTATCGGAAAACTTCAAATAATGTGGATTCTGGTATTTGGTATTGTCTTTTCATATTTTCGGTTATTTTGGTGTTTTTCTTTGTTTAAAGTAGCGGAAAATATTAGCGTTTTGATTTTATTATTGTTACTTATTCCATGTACATGTATTATTCTATTTAGATGCTTCCACTATCGGAAAACTTCAAATAATGTGGATTCTGGTATTTGGTATTGTCTTTTCATATTTTCAGTTATTTTACAATTTTCTTTGTTAAAGTAGCGGAAAATATTAGCGTTTTGATTTTATTATTATTCCTTATTCCATGTACATGTATTATTCTATTCAGATGCTTCTACTATCGGAAAACTTCAAATAATGTGGATTCTGGTATTTGGTATTGTCTTTTCATATTTTCAGTTATTTTACAATTTTCTTTGTTTAAAGTAGCGAAGAATATTAGCGTTTTGATTTTATTATTATTCCTTATTCCATGTACATGTATTATTCTATTTAGATGCTTCCACTATCGGAAAACTTCAAATAATGTGGATTCTGGTATTTGGTATTGTCTTTTCATATTTTCAGTTGTATTTTTACAATTTTCTTTGTTTAAAGTAGCGGAAAATATTAGCGTTTTGATTTTATTATTATTCCTTATTCCATGTACATGTATTATTCTATTTAGATGCTTCCACTATGGAAAACTTCAAATAATGTGGATTCTGGTATTTGGTATTGTCTTTTCATATTTTCAGTTATTTTACAATTTTCTTTGTTTAAAGTAGCGGAAAATATTAGCGTTTTGATTTTATTATTCCTTATTCATGTACATGTATTATTCTATTTAGATGCTTCCACTATCGGAAAACTTCAAATAATGTGGATTCTGGTATTTGGTATTGTCTTTTCATATTTTCAGTTTATTTTACAATTTTCTTTGTTTAAAGTAGCGGAAAATATTAGCGTTTGATTTTATTATTATTCCTTATTCCATGTACATGTATTATTCTATTCAGATGCTTCTACTATCGGAAAACTTCAAATAATGTGGATTCTGGTATTTGGTATTGTCTTTTCATATTTTCAGTTGTTACACAATTTTCTTTGTTTAAAGTAGCGAAGAATATTAGCGTTTTTGATTTTATTATTATTCCTTATTCCATGTACATGTATTATTCTATTTAGATGCTTCCACTATCGGAAAACTTCAAATAATGTGGATTCTGGTATTTGGTATTGTCTTTTCATATTTTCAGTTATTTTACAATTTTCTTTTGTTTTTAAAGTAGCGGAAAATATTAGCGTTGATTTTATTATTATTCCTTATTCCATGTACATGTATTATTCTGTTAGATGCTTCCACTATCGGAAAACTTCAAATAATGTGGATTCTGGTATTTGGTATTGTCTTTTCATATTTTCAGTTATTTTACAATTTTCTTTGTTTAAAGTAGCGGAAAATATTAGCGTTTTGATTTTATTATTATTCCTTATTCCATGTACATGTATTATTCTATTTAGATGCTTCCACTATCGGAAAACTTCAAATAATGTGGATTCTAGTATTTGGTATTGTCTTTTCATATTTTCAGTTATTTTACAATTTTCTTTGTTTAAAGTAGCGGAAAATATTAGCGTTTTGATTTTATTATTATTCCTTATTCCATGTACATGTATTATTCTATTCAGATGCTTCTACTATCGGAAAACTTCAAATAATGTGGATTCTGGTATTTGGTATTGTCTTTTCATATTTTCAGTTATTTTACAATTTTCTTTGTTTAAAGTAGCGAAGAATATTAGCGTTTTGATTTTATTATTATTCCTTATTCCATGTACATGTATTATTCTATTTAGATGCTTCTACTACCGGAAAACTTCAAATAATGTGGATTCTGGTATTTGGTATTGTCTTTTCATATTTTCAGTTATTTTACAATTTTCTTTGTTTAAAGTAGCGGAAAATATTAGCGTTTTGATTTTATTATTATTCCTTATTCCATGTACATGTATTATTCTATTTAGATGCTTCTACTATCGGAAAACTTCAAATAATGTGGATTCTGGTATTTGGTATTGTCTTTTCATATTTTCAGTTATTTTACAATTTTCTTTGTTTAAAGTAGCGGAAAATATTAGCGTTTTGATTTTATTATTATTCCTTATTCCATGTACATGTATTATTCCATTCAGATGCTTCTACTATCGGAAAACTTCAAATAATGTGGATTCTGGTATTTGGTATTGTCTTTTCATATTTTCAGTTATTTTACAATTTTCTTTGTTTAAAGTAGCGGAAAATATTAGCGTTTTGATTTTATTATTATTCCTTATTCCATGTACATGTATTATTCTATTTAGATGCTTCCACTATCGGAAAACTTCAAATAATGTGGATTCTGGTATTTGGTATTGTCTTTTCATATTTTCAGTTATTTTACAATTTTCTTTGTTTAAAGTAGCGGAAAATATTAGCGTTTTGATTTTATTATTATTCCTTATTCCATGTACATGTATTATTCTATTCAGATGCTTCTACTATCGGAAAACTTCAAATAATGTGGATTCTGGTATTTGGTATTGTCTTTTCATATTTTCAGTTATTTTACAATTTTCTTTGTTTAAAGTAGCGAAGAATATTAGCGTTTTGATTTTTATTATTATTCCTTATTCCATGTACATGTATTATTCTATTTAGATGCTTCTACTACCGGAAAACTTCAAATAATGTGGATTCTGGTATTTGGTATTGTCTTTTCATATTTTCAGTTATTTTACAATTTTCTTTGTTTAAAGTAGCGGAAAATATTAGCGTTTTGATTTTATTATTATTCCTTATTCCATGTACATGTATTATTCTATTTAGATGCTTCTACTATCGGAAAACTTCAAATAATGTGGATTCTGGTATTTGGTATTGTCTTTTCATATTTTCAGTTATTTTACAATTTTCTTTGTTTAAAGTAGCGGAAAATATTAGCGTTTTGATTTTATTATTATTCCTTATTCCATGTACATGTATTATTCTATTCAGATGCTTCTACTATCGGAAAACTTCAAATAATGTGGATTCTGGTATTTGGTATTGTCTTTTCATATTTTCAGTTATTTTACAATTTTCTTTGTTTAAAGTAGCGAAGAATATTAGCGTTTTGATTTTATTATTATTCCTTATTCCATGTACATGTATTATTCTATTTAGATGCTTCCACTATCGGAAAACTTCAAATAATGTGGATTCTGGTATTTGGTATTGTCTTTTCATATTTTAAGTTATTTTGCGCTACTGCGTAATTATCGATAAAGGATGATCCTTACTAAGACCGACATTCATTCGCTGGAAGACATTTTTGATATTTCTGGAAATGATGCAATATATCAGACAGCAAGTCCTCTGATGGAGATATTAGAGGTATTGAAGAGTGTAGAGACACCTCTTAATCATTGTTGTTCCCAGATAATCCCTGATCCGGGGATGGAGTACCTGTTAAGCGCCCTGACTATGGTCAAACAGTGAACAACAAAACAAAAACGAAATACTTAATAATATAAACTATATTTTTAAAGTAATAATATCATTTTTATAGAACAAATTAGCAACATAACAGTTATTCCATGGTACACATTTGAATGTGATATGACTGACTGGACAGAAGATCTTCCTGTAGTAGTTTGCCATTACTTTCCGTGGAAGAGTGATTGCCCAATAAAGCGAAATTACCTATTTTATCTTGCTATTTAACCTTTAACTGGTGGGAGAAGTGACGAATTAATACTGTTCCCAAGTGTATTTGCGCGTAAGTAAATGCAAGGTATTCAACTGGAATTCAAACTCGATTCCCTGATTTCTCGTTACGAGCTGATGTCTACTGCACCAGAATTCAAAGCAGCGAAAATTAACAAATATGTGATTCGGTAATTTTAAGGAGAAAAGAATCGACATAAAATGACCCATAATCTTACGTGTAAAAGATATATATATATATATATATATATATATATATATATATATATATATATATATATCAGTATTAACCGACCCACAAGGTGTTGCTATGCCGCTAAAAAAACAAATCTATCAATCAACTCATTTTTGAATACTGATGTTATAAAGAGCCGAGAGCTGAACGAACTGGACGCTATGCGTTGCCTGCATATCGTAATCTGGTTTTGACGCAAGTTATTTAGTATAATCTCTTGATATTTTATTTTAATGCTTTACTTTTGTAGAATCCTGTGGTGTCGCGAAAATATCCATAGCACAATACTTTCATGTTCAATTTTCTTATCTCCTCTAAAAGAATATTATTAATCGCTATACAAATTTCTTGTCAGCTAATTCTACATTATAAAATCTTATGTAGATACATGTACCTGTGATTTAATTCCAATTCTACATATGAATTCTCTCTTTACTGTGCTAATCTATTCGAATATATATCGCAATGCATGTTTTAGTATAAGTTTATCTAATTAAATATAATCGCATATGAATGCTGATTTATGGTGGGCTGTGTTGCGTGTCTATTGGTAAAAGTGTAGATTCTGAAAAATCGGTAAAAAAAAAAACCTTGTCTGAAAGATTAAGACAAGTCTCACAAAAAATAACATTGAGTTTTCATAGTGGCAGATGTGCGAAATGTTGCCAAAAATGAATCCGAAGTATTATAATGTCCATATCATATGATTAATGATAGTTCCTTTTTAGAGGAATTATGTACACATTTTCCGATATTTTGTCATTGTACGAGAGAAGCGCATTAAACTACACCTGTCGCACTTCGCCTTATATTGACTATTAAGATTTATTGCTACAAATGTGGATTTGGAAAATGCTTTGACATTTCAGCAGGATCCTGCTCATGTGAAGAACGTTTCTCCTGATACTGTAAGTCACATTATTCATCTCATGTTACGTTTGTTTTCATTAAATATGTACCTTTTTGTTTTTAAAACAGCCTAGAGGGACCTTTGTCATCACTAATTTTCTGGTTTTCGGGTAGAAGTGAATATTCAGATGATTTTACTTATCAAAATCGCTTGATAATTATTAATTAATCAATCCTTATTTGAACATTTTAGCTAAGTATAATTGTTGTGGATCTTCGTCGAAAATTTGTTGTGGAGTTGTGGCGAAACTTCACCGCAAAGTTGTAGTGAATAGTTTGTGCCGGAAATAAACACAGAACAAGAAGGTAGGTTCAAACATTGTATTAGTATAACAAGACAAAAGATATTCCAAGGAAGTGTTGATAATAAGTAACGAGAAATAAATAATTCCGAAGGTACTATTACTCTGCATATTGCACGAATAGTAGATGTCGTTCACTGCAGTAAACTGCTTCCGCTAATGCCTCCCAGAAGTTACTCAGAGAACTACGCATAACAAGAGGAAGAGTCCATTTCTCGTGGGAGGGCAACATAATAATGATTCATCAAGTTCTTTAAACTGATTACTTAAAAATTTGCTTTTCTCTCTTAGATTTCTATTCTGGTAGATTAAATGATTCGTTTTCTACATCTTGTCATAATTTGACAGTTATTAAGCATGAACATATTGTTAGACACTAAAAATATTTTTTTCAGATAATAATTTTGTCGTGATAAATGTCCTATTAATTAACATATATGCGAGAGAGAAAAGATAGATTCATATATTTTCCAAGTTTATTTGCGCATTTCGGAAATGGTCTTAAAGATTAATAATTCCGAGATATTATTCATTACATTATCGGCACATCCAAGTATATAGCAACTGATATTCATCAGCTGACACACATCTAGGAATGGACCGGACTCGGTATTGTTTAACTTCAGCGATAATAAGGGAACCGATGTTTCAACCTGTTATGGACGTTAGCCTATCATTTCGGGGAGAGATCATCATTTCAATACCCACTGAAAACAGATTTTCTTTTTAATCATTTTACCCCAAGCAAGGCATTCCACTGCCACTATTGCGCATGGGGTTATATAGGAGAAGATAAAGAGAAAGAGTGGTTAGTTATAGTAAAGGTCAGAAGGAGGATGATAGATGGGTAAGGATACCGAGGCTGAGGATTGGGTAGATGGGAAGAGTGTTTGAAAGAATGGATGCGAGTTAGTGTGTTAGGAGGTGTCTATTAACCTTACATTTAAACTCCTGGTGATTATAGCCATTGTGGAAGCAATCATGTGGAAGGGAATTCCACAGTCGGGAAGTCCGAAAAAAAAGAAACTGTTGGAGTAGAAATTGCGGTTACATTTTACCGTTTCACTGTACAAGGGTGGGATCTAGTTGCTAATCTAATATCTCGTGCAAATACGTACCTAGGGGGCACCAGTGATCTAAGTTCATCGAAGCAGAAACCGTGAAAGTATTTATAGGAGAGACACAGGGAAGCCACGTTGTGCCGGTGAGAGAAAGACTGCAGCCGGTCTGCAAGTCGGTATCGATCACATTACAGACTCTCCGTTGTATTTTGTCAGGAACTCCGAGAAGAATAGCAGGGGCACCCGACCAGATATGGCAGCAATATTCAATGCACGGGAGGATGGTAGATTTACATATGTGCAGGATAGATTCAGAAGTACAGTTTTGTAAGCTTCTTTGGAAAATTACATGACGAGTTGATGTCCTAGTAAATAATTTTGTGAAGCGCTAATGTCAATTAAGACAGAATTGGTTTAATATTCGGATACACAGGACTTAACTTAATGTTTATACAAATTCACAAATATAATCAAATAAATAGTGCGAAATTCTTCGCAATTAAATTGTAACCTCCCATCAAAAAGAAAAATTAGCTGCATATACATATAATCACATACACGTATGTCCGTGCGTCTTTTTGTGCATATAAATGCGAGTGTGTAAGATAAAATTTTATATACAAAGCAAAAACTCTGATCTCTAATTTCAATAAGTGTACAAGCATAATTTGAATAATTCAAATGTCTCAAATTCTCACACATTGACTATATCTAAACTTATATACAATTGGAACTTTGTGTGTGTATGTGTCTGTGTGTGTATATATATATAAGCTGCTTTCTGCTTCTTACATTAATTTTCAGACATATGAAATTATTACATTTTTATATTATTATATTAATTTTATAAACGATTATGATTATGTGTTATTGATAATTATTTGTCAATTATTATAAACGTTCTTATCACAAATACTAAAGGTTTTAATGCTGTGTAATTTGTGAATCAAAAAGCCCTCATCACGAATCTCAACTTTGCATTTGTAATGTCTAAAATGTTCTTATATTAAACCCATCAATCTTGCAAATTTTATCTTATTTCCTTTGGGCTCTTAGAGAGCTAAAAATAAATTATCATTAAAGATAGCGGGTTTTCTCTTTAATAGAAACATATCTAATAGAAATAGAACAAAGAAAATATAAATCTGAAATCTAAATGTCAAACTAAACTTACAGAAAATAAATATAAAATATTCTTTCTTGGTATTTTATTGCTGATTTAATGCGGTGAAATTTCCTGAGAAAATCTTTTGGTTTCCTAATAATTTAATAATATTATATTTTATTGTTTCTTTGAAGTGCTAATATCACAACGCAATCAAATACTGTATCAACTTTCAGAAAGTTCTGATAGCACACGTGGATTACATATGAAAAATCTGTTATTTGCATTTTTGAGCATTTCTATTTGTAAAAGCCCGTTTTATTATGATTACAAAACATTTTTGAAATACACCTGTTTTTAGGTTTTTCGTAATTAAATTTTTCAGTTTTCTGTCTACTTGCAGAAATGCACAGCCATATTTATTATCCAAATGGAGTATGTCAGATTTAGAAATAACGTATACTGGTGATGCTACTGCAGAGATAAAAAGGGTGATTATTTTCCTATGCAAAGATCAATTCACGAGGGTCATAGGATCGACGTTGAGTGATGTAATTTCATATAGTGTTAAACGCCAATTGCTATGTAGTACTCCTAGAGGCAATACGTATCTGCTCACGCTACTAGCTATGTAGGCTATACAAAGATGATATATATCTTCCCATGGGAGTAAAGAGAATAGGAGACCACTAGGTACATAAATAAACATAACCGGTTTATCTTATGCCCCTTCGGGAAAAATTACAAGTAAAACTTACCGCTTTCGCTAAATTCACACTGCTTGTTGCATACATATTTTAGATTTCTCTCTGTGGGATAAATTAAGGACAAATGCGTATATATTGGTATAAATATCTATTTCAGAGGCATGTAATTTTGTCATCCAGTTTATTCCGTGTATTTTTTCGATCAACCGATGGTTATTCAAAGGATGATGAACTTAACCCACACATCACGGTCAGCATTGCTCTGTAAATATCCTGGTCAGATGGTTAGATGTTTGGGGTAAAATCAACAATGTCATCCTACACAGCAAGACTTAGCATTACTCTACTCAGATTTGTGAATAGACGCCATGGATTTCTTTTGATGGCTGAATACAGATGTGGCTCACCATCTTATATCCGGGTGTTTTATATATGAGAGACTATCTCAAGGAAGATTGCTACACAACTGTCAACACGTGTTGCCATTCCTCAGATTAGTAACCGATTTTTTCGCAGTAGTTTGACAATTCTTATTCCGTTTAAGTCCCTCGTGTTGTGTGGAAGAGAGCTGGATTCATACCTTCTTATGTATATAATACGTAAGTTTACTGGAATTTAAACTCGGTTCTCTGACGTCACAATCTAAGCCGCTATCCATTGTACTACCTTTCTTCCTTCTGTATATTAAAGTGTTACTCTACCACGGATTCCGAGTGAGGAACCGCACAAAATAATGAACAACGAAACAGATATCGAGATATAAAAGTAGATTATATGTGAACGTAATATACAAACTTGAACGCAGGAATACTATTAGTAAGAAATCAATATAGACAAGTCTTGAAGTGAATTCGTTGGAAATAGTATACTCGTGTATATTATTCTTTCTGATTGGAGCTCAGAGCTAGTCTGACTTCTGATGCGGTAGTCTCTGGGTAAGTTCAGTATCTCTCGGTAACTTACGTATCAATTCTGGTACACTCCGATGATTTTAACGGATCTCTGGGAATACTCTCTCTTTCTCTACGCTCAACTCTTCGGCATTAACTTCTGTTCTCTCTTATGATAGGAGCACATGTATACTCGGTCGAGTCCATTATCATATAAAAAGCAGAGATCCCACAAATATTATATGTATTATCCCACGAATCTTTTATAGGCAAAATCGCAATCATCGTAAGAGTGAAACAATCTCAAGTATTGACGACTTAAAAAACATATTTAAAATTCGTCTGCTATGTGCCAATATTTTTATCACGAACAATGACACAGAATCACACTTATATAACAAGTCAGATTAAAATAAAATAAAAATATATGTGTGACAGGGAAACTGTGTTGTTGTTTTTTCAACTTCTCTCCTCAATTATATTTTTTTTATTTTTAGAGACTATTTTAATAAATCTTAATTTAGAATGAAATTTGGTTAATAGCAGTTTATAGTACTGTCCTAAACTGCCTTAACACAATCCATTTTTTATTAAATTTCCTTTATCTTGTATACTAAATTTAATATAATTAATCAATACGCCAATTTTTTCTTGTTGGCTGGTACAAACAATCATCCACCGCAGTCATAACACATTCATATTCGTTTTTTAAAATCTATTGATTAACCATAATTACTCATTTCAACTTAATTTTAATTTTGGGCAAATACAAACGCTTATTATTCATTGATTAATACAGAAAATACACGTACACACACAAGTTTTTGAAAATACGTCCAAACATGCAATGAAATCAATTACACTGAAAATTGTTCTAATTATGTAAACATTGAAGTAATTTTGCTTGTAGTTCATAGCAAAGACAAAACAGTACAAAACGATCGATAATATCATTATTGTGTCGAAATGAAAATAATCATTGGATATTTTACAAAAAACATTTGATGCAGAAAATATTCTTTCTTTAAATAAAATTTTCTTTTTGACTTTAAATATACCGTAAATCCACCATTTTGCAAAAGCTGTTGTTCACCAACCTTTAAATTCAAAAGCAGTGAATAAATTTAACGAGATTGAAGACAAAAAATAATATAAAAGAATTTGTTATATAGTCGTTTCTCAACAATAACAATTCTCTCAAACACAATAATTTTTGGGTACAACTTTGCTTCATCAAAAATGCTGAAGGAAAAACGAATAATACAACTCCAGGATCGACGACTGGTGACGAAAATTAAACTTTATATAATCCGCGGTTTTCACACGTGAACGCTACAGCAATTATTCTCAAACTTCCTTTGCGCCGATTAAACTTTTAAAACATAAATCACGTTGTCGGGGATCACTTAACTGGATATCTTCACAAAAAATTAGTTTCACGTAAACATGTCATATATTTTTTTATCTTATTTGTCTCTTTTGTCCTTAGCGTCAGCAACAAAAATTACTATCTGCAACAAAATCCCCTGTCCAAAAACAATAGGACCGGATCCATATATAAATAGAGTGTAAGATATATTTTATTTTATTCTCCATACAAAGACATCTGTTCAAATGCAGCGGTGGCATCGCTTAAAACATCCAATGAAGAAGAGTTTTTTTTTCCTCAGAGTTTTCAGAACCTCCATGTCAGAGGGACCCCGATTTTACTCAACCCTACACTTTGACGGTAGTGGTCTGACACATTAAAATCAAAATAAAATAAAATCCTACTAAAACATTTCTGTCAGTTTGACGTCACGTTCGCACTATCGACATTATGTCTTCTGGTACACACACGGCATGAGTTGGCATCTGACCTTAGTAGATAAAATAAAAATGGAATCCGAAAATATTTTTCTTTCTGTGCACCTGGCTGCTATTTTTTAACAAAATATATTTCACTCAGTTTTCAAAATATCTGCTTTATGAAGCGTAAATACAATTTATTTCATGCTGCTCAGAAATATCGTCCAACGAATATTTAACAAATTAAGTGATTAGTGGGAAAAATTATCTTCTTTGTACTGTAAGCAAATTAAAAATTTTAAACAATTCCTGGAGATTGATGTATAAACTGTTTATAATTTTAACATATTTCATTGACACGTTATTTGTCAATAATGCATATTTTTGTAATTATGTATATATTTTCGCGTTTTTTTAATTCTTTGCTTTAGTATATACTGTTTAATGTTAATTTGTTTTCGATGTATACTTCTTAAACCAATTATTATAAATATGTCAAAAGGTACACATAAATTATGCAATAATTTCATATAATTTAAAATGTTTTTCTAAAACCTTAATGCTGAAGAACATTATGAATTTATTCTTGTACCTATATTGATCATAATTTAATCAATAACCTTCTTCATGTCATCGCTGACCTACTAGTTGTTTATGCTGATGACACTACTATTTAGTACCGTCTTAATAGTAGCCTGAATGGTTTTATGATGTCGACTTGACAGCTGATCTAAAAGAATACCTATATCTTTGTGCAAACTAGTTGAAACAAAACAAATCATGTTTTTATGTTCTTTCTCACTTTCGCTAATCACGTATGCGTCGTCACTTGGCGTTGTTTCTCTTCTCTTTACGTTTTGGACTCATAGATTTTTTTTGCCTTGGTGTCACGACTGACAGTTAAAAGGCTGACTTGAACAATATCTGCAATCTCTCTGTAACGCGTTGCCATTGGGTTCGTCCAGCGTTACAATTTTAGTAAGTTTCCTTGGGTGTACCTTCCCTCGCAGACAATGGCCGTAGAACAACTAATCGACATTCAAGTGAATACCGTCTGAGCCTGATAAAAATCTGTTGCAATCACGGATGACTCATATTTTTCAAGCCCAAACAAATTTCATCATACATCCCGGAAAAAAAGATTCATAATAGTGCACACCACTGGAAATGAACTAATCTGAGAAAATAATTAGATTACATACTATCACTCCAGTGAGTTTAAAAAAAGAAATAAAACGACAGCAGGTGTTTAAAAGAAATAAAGCGAAAGCAGATGTTAAAAGAAATAAAACGAAAGCAGGTGTTTAAATCAATGTTCACAAGTGTGTACAATTTCTTTTTAATTGGTGTAAGGAATTGCTTAGTAATATTAATCATCCAACGAATGTGCATTGTGGTGCAGTGAATATCGACTCGGAACGACAAATCGGGAAGCCCAGTTCGAATTCCATTAGAATTCGTTGCAATTCATTTACGTTACGGTTATTTCCTCTTGGGAAAGGTATTAATTCGCCTATTCCTTCTCGTTATGGGTTAAATAATAAGACAAATTTGGTTCTATAGCCTTGACCGTTAACCAGTCTACCGTAATTATCTACTGCGGGATAATTTTCGGCCCAGTCAGTCATGTCCCTTTCGAGACATGATCTCCCAAAGCATGTATCACTTATGAGACTTAACTGACTTTAATCATTTGAAAGAAACGGTTTCTCTTTCTATCAGCATGGCTGAGGCTAACCTCTAGAATGTTTTCCCCTGGCATGAAGTGGAAGGATTATATGGAAACAATATGATTCGATTGTTATGTCTGCAGCTAGGGAGGTTAGTTCCCTGTATCAATTTAATGAATTTTACTCTCACTACAATTTTTCTCTACATTACATATTTACAAGTCCTTCACCCATGCCTCGAAAATTAATGCCACATATTTAGTACTTTTTCCATCGTCGCAATATTAACTCCCTGTGCATTTTCTATAAATATATTAATAGTATTTTTTTAATGAGTTGTTTCCTATGACACCCAATCTTTAGGAAGTTAAGAGCGGTACTAGATCAACAGGTTCTAATCAATTTCGAGTTGAATTGCATACATATTACCGTAAGTCCTATGCTAACATTTTGCGCATTTTTGCTTTGTGCCTTCTAGTCAAATTTTTAGCTTTAAAAATGAAATGCAGTTACAATCGTATCTACTGTCTTCCTGATTTACTCCTTGATTGGGATAATTTGAATTAAAAAAAAACAATAATTAAGCGGCTCATTATGAAGTTAGTTTAACTTTTTGTGCTAGACAGTTTGTTCTTTCTATAATCTACCACAGATTTATATATTTAGCATTTCTCCATGCATTGAAAATTTCCGTGATACCTGGGATAGCGCTTCTACAATGTATTTAGAGATTAAAAAAATAAGCTTTAATAAAATACAAAAAAGAACCTGCAATATTATTGGTGTTAACCTAACATCTCAGTTTCATTAACTTTTCCTTATACCATAATATAGTTTGTTGAACTCTCTTTCTACTACTTTCTAACAAATCAACTTATTTATTATTTTTCGTTATCTGTTCTGTCTCTTCAGTGATGTTTACGTTTTGCCCCATTCTCTTGCACTCATTACCGCTTGGAGCTTGAAGATGAAATGTTCACAGAAATGTAGATTAGTCTGTTCTACATTCAAATCAAACTGCACCTAGGGAGTCTGAAATTTTCATTGCCTGATCATAAACTCTTCCTCAAATTATTTTGCTTTTTTGTTAATTTCTTTCATTGAGCTTGTGAATTCTTTAGAGAAAACACTTTAAGAAGGCGTCTTATATACGTATGTACATAACATAAATTATGATAAAAACTCCAAATTAAGTTAATATGTCTAAACCTCATAATTGTTTCTTTAAAAAGAAGTAATTGGACACTGAGCAGAAATTAAATAAGCACATCCGTCCACGTAGTGTATTTTTTTTCTGTTATTAGCGTTAGATATTTTTTCATATGGGAAAGGATAATCAGACAGATTAGTTTGGGGACATTGAGACAAAGTTATACTGATATTTATAAAAGATTAGGCGAGAATATGATGCAGGAGAGTGAAGATATATTTTACACACAATTCTCGACGGAAAAAAAACCGTCTGAAGGTTAAGAAAATTGTAAACAAAATTCATCTGTAATTCCTGTGATAATCACTGATTTGTCAAAAACAACCACACTGTAAATAAAAGTACAACCCAAAAAGTACAATATTACTGCTCATAAATATTCATCTTTTTACATACAGTAGGTGTTAGACATTTTCTAATTTACAAAACATTTTTCTTCTTTTATGTGTCGTGTCTCTGCAGGACGTAGGAGATCATGGCTTTACACACTTCCAATTCCTTGTATCTCTTAACACGCTTTTCTTTCTAAAAACTTGAAAACCCTGATCTGCTATCTAATTTCTCAAGCCCATCAAATATGCCATGCATTGCTTTCCTTTTTCTCTATTTTTTCTATCTGTCCTGTGAGTATCAAATTCTCCAAGTCCTCCTTCCACATTACATGTCTCAGAAACTCAGCCGTCTTTTCCTGATGTTACGTTTTCGTTTTCATCGTCTCAAAAATCATGACATTGTTCTCATGTTCTTTCACGGTATCCTCAGCTTCCAACTGTAGAACCAAATTTCAGTTGTTTCAAGAATTTCTTTCATCTTTTATGATATTGTCCAGCAATCGGTGCCATATTGAATGGCAAACATCACATAAAAATTCAGTACTAATTTCATTAAAATTCAAGAAGTGACATGCAGTTTGTCTTTGACATTATTATGGATTAATTATCACCAACACCAAAAGCATAACCCTCCTCGTCGTCCTGTCTCACTGATTGTTTCAGTGCCCCATGTCCTCCTATCGACATCTCATTTTCTTGTTCATCATGTACGGCAGCTGAAAGAGTTTGCATTTCAAGTCATTACAAATGAGTTCGAGAAACGTCTTTTTGTCCACTACAAGGTCTTAATTGTGTAGGTTTACACAAAATTACCTTAATAAAAATTTTGTTATTAGCTCTCCAGAAATGTCTTGCAAATGGGATTGACGAAGGAAGAATCACTCAGACTTCAAACATTTTCTCCAAGTAACATTCAAAGCCACCATTTTCATGTGAGTTTCATCTTCACCAACCATTCTTTCCAGATTTTACGCAAAAGTCTATTCTGAGCAGAAAAAATAATAATAAAAAAGATGTATCATTTGTTTGAAATACGCATCTTTTCATGTTGTCGAAAAAAAAAATTCCACATTGGAATCGACAGCATCCATTGCTTTAGCAATACGTGTATTTACATCACTTAAGAAGAGATTTTACTACATAGATAATGAAATTCTTATATACAGTTGGGAGATGGATCAGATATAGTTTTATTGTAATATCCTGTTATTTTATTCTGTTTTGTTTGACCAATAGCTTTCATGGAATGTTCAAGAATATGCGGAAGGGTTTCTGTTAGCCATATTAGTTAGTGTCACGAAATCGTCTGTGTAATTTGCATCCGTGAGCATAAACTAGACAAATAATGAAGAGACAAGCTGCTAAAATGTCACCTTGCATAAAAAAGCAATATGTATCGGTATCTGGAGATTGCATCATTGAATATGGTTCTTTGTATAGCAGAGTGCATTTCTGTTTTATTTGGTAATATCATTATTACATCCATTTTACCACTGAGAAGTGAAACAAAGGCTCTGGATAAATCAGAAAATAAACAATCTTCAAGGAGTCTTCGACCAGTTAAGGGGTGACAGCTAGTTGATCCTTCTTTTCGAAAGCTATATCATTTTTTTCACAATACCTTTACTAATTCTGGACCTATGCAGTTAAGCAGCATAGACTTTTAAATTATTGCAGCCATTTCTATAATTAATATTTGTATGTAGTTTTTTCCCTACTAAAATTGTCTTTTGCGAGAAAGGTGGGGTTGAGTCCTATTGTTTGATTTTTGAGATCAAAACAATATGCTCTGTTTTATTTAAATGTTTTTAGAACAGTTTTCAATTAAGCATTTGTAAAATCTCCACATTTGATATTGAGTTTTATATTTATATCAGTCGTAATGGAATATCAACTATATCTGGAGATTTACCAAAAATATTTTGGAAGTACTTTTTACTTGTTGATTTTAGTTTTGTCATGACTGAATTTTTCTTTCCACTGATTGCATTAATAGTTTGCCAGGCTACTGCGGATTCTTTAATTTTGATTAAGGATTAAACTAGTTTTATTCTCCATTGAATAAATCATTTTCAAATCGCTAGATAGGTATTGGTTTGATTTGTTAATATGATTGTATAACATTTTGTGTTGATTATTGTGTGTAATTAATTTTTTTTATTCTGAAACTTTGTTTAGAATTTGTTTATTTAATCCAGTAATCAAGTTATCGAATTGAAAATATTTTCGTATTATAGTTTTATTGATCGCGTTTTCTGTATGAAATATTATGGCCTCATTTATAAGTGATGCAAAGCTATTGCATTTATTGAATGTCTATAAAATTACCAGACTAAAATGAAGAGTACTGTCTAAAATTCGTGTTGTAGTTGGGAAATGTTATCAAAACGAAAAGTTGTCTGTTTTCATCATAACAGTATTTTAAGTTAATGTTTTCAATGAGTTGAACTAGTTGACCACTAATTTTTTATTCTGATTTGAATCCACAGGATTATAATCTGTTCTTCAACATAAAAAAAAACAATTCCGTAAGAAAAATTATTGAAGTGATGATGGCATCATGTCTTTTGTTTATGATATTTTTTACCAGCAGGATGGAAGCTTCTTCACCAATGAGATTTAAGCACTGCAAACCCGATGGAAGCATCGTGTAGACCGCAAGTGGAAATATGTTGAAAAATAAACTTCGGTTGCTCACATTACATGAGAGCATTTTTATCAGCCTAGAAACCTTTCAGCCGAGCCGTGTATAAATAATTACATTACGATGAACAGATGAAAATACACATTTTACTGGAGCAATATTAATCATCAAAAAAATGTACTGATTGTGATATTGGTTCTATACACTCATTGAAGCGTGTCACATAAAGCAGATTTAATAGGGAGATTTTTAATATGTTATTCGGTAAACACATTATAAGCTTAATGGTTGCATTACATGGAGATTATTGAAATATAGAACGTTTTTAACCATATGTTGTTCCTTGCTCTATTCAATCCCATCAATTGATAAAAAAACGTCTATATTACAATTTCAACGAGAGAAAATAGATGGATTTTGATATCAGATTATGTGAGCAAAGGTTAATTATTTTGATTTAAAATTCCATGTAACTAATAATTTCTGAACAGAATTTAAAAAGATATGTTTAAAACGACGTTTTAAAACGTCTCTTAAATTTCTCGCTGCTGTCGACAGTCAGATTTTGCTAAAAAAGCAACACATTTTTATTATTAGTTTGATTTGTTTGTTTTTTTAAATCAAATGCTGACGCTGTAATGAAAATGAAGTAGTTGAGAGAATATTTTAAAAACATCTGAATAAATACATTGAAATTAATTTAACAGCAGTGATGATGAAACGCTTTGATCATACATTTTCCGTTTGAGCTGACCTAGAAATTGTTTATTCACGCTTAAAATATGAAAAGTGTTTTACCATAGAATATTTTAATTAAACGTGATATCATGCAGTCGTACATGGAAGATTCTGTTACAGATAAAGTACTGCAGCATGGTAACACAAAACTCAGTAAATCCCGGGCATGACATATAAAAAAAAATCTATACAATTTTTATGATGTACTAATCTTCAAATAGCACAAAATGTTTTCCCAAACAGATTGTTAGTTTACAAATTAAAATTATTTGCGTGAAGCTACTCTTGGAAATTTACAAAACAATAGAATAATCTGAAATTCGTGTGTTGATAAATCATTGTTTCTAATGGCAAAAATATGTTCAAGCAAATCAATGATTTGATAAGTGTTATCCGGAATCTGCACCGTCGGAAACAAGGGTTAAAAGGTAGTATGCTGACTTTAAACAATATCGTACAGACATAAATTGTACTGAACGCTCAGATGGCCCAAAATCGCCAGATAGTTCTGAAAGAAAAAAAATCCACAAACAAAAAGCTAATAATGAAGGTTATTCATTTTCTCGAAACAACCATTTGTTCATTCTATATGTCAAATTAATTTCACATTTGGCATTGTATTTCTCAGAAATGCCAACATTTCATTGTAATCTTAATAAAAATATTTTTCATTTCCATTCTTTGGAATTATCACCTTTTTCAATCAGATTTCAAAATAAGGATTAATTATTTAAATATAACAATTTAAAAAATTAAATCTTTAAAATAAACGAATAGCATTATTGTTTTTCTTTCCTTTTTCTTTATTGTTTTTTTATATTTGATTCATATGGACTTCAGTTATATCTCATTCAAAGCCACTTTCCTTGTTATATACTGTTGCTGCTGGAAACAACAATCTTTTTTGTCTGTAAAGGATAAACACAGAACACACATACTTATGAAAATATATATTTATATTTTTATTCTTCGTCCGTGACAGTTATGTAGGGGAGTGGTAGACAGAGGGGATTCCGCATTTAAGAGGGAGTTATCAGTTGTCATCTTTTTTTCTCTCAGCTATATCTGAGCCGTCTTGGTGTTCTGCGGTGTTTTTTCCATACAAAAAAATTATATAAGCTTCATCTATGGCTAGGCATATTTATTAAATACTTTCGCCGTTTACTCTATTTTTAGCCGGATGCTTTTGACGTCATCAGATTTCTTTTTTCATTGTCTACATTTTCTGTCCTTTGGGTCAGCCACCTTAAATATAATCACACTTTTGTTTAATTTTCAATCCAATGGCGCACATTTCTCTTCTTATTTCCTGTTCATATATCATTTATTCTCCTTGATAATGTTTTTGTTTCAATCATATTTGTTTCCATTCAAGAAACATTTTCGAATAAATGCTCTATTAACATGTTTGGGTAGAGTGATTAAACACACACACACACACACACACACATGCGTATCTATCTATCTATCTAGCTAGCTAGCTCTTTCTCCTCCTCTCTCTCTGTATATATATATATATAGAGAGAGAGAGACAGAGAAAGAGAGATGATATTTTAATGAAGATACATTTTTGGTTTTATATTATTTTTAATTTTATTTTTTTTCTTGTATTGTGTGAGATAATGAACTTGTCTATTCAACGTTTTTATATTCCATAGTCTCTCTTTTTTCATACCTTTTGAAACCCTAAAGACTCAGAAGACATTTAACAATTAATATTGAAATTTGCTAAGAATCCAGAAAATGTATAAATTATTTAACGTTTTTATATATAGTTTTCACATAAAAGAATTGAAATGAAACATGGCTGCACGAATACATATTATATGCCAATATCTAGGGAGAGAAAAATAAGAAAAAGTATTACATATTATGTTATATTTCTTAAAACATTTAATATAACAAAAATCTTTGATCGCATATTAATATAAATAGTAGCAAAATTAAACCTTATAAATTCAATAGATAACCATGCTGGAGAAGAATTTAAGTCCCTGATCATAGTTAAAGTAGTTTGAAATACTTTAAAAATGTTTTGGTACATTTGAGTCAAATGTTTCATAAAAGTACTGAAAATAATTCTGAAAAATAACAAAATTCAATTGAATCATTTCTTTATATATTTTGTGACTTTTAAAGAAATATGCAAAAAAGAAAGAAAAGCACACACACACATACATACACGTGTGTAGGTGTGTGTACTTCTGTGTACGTGTGCGTTTACATGTGCTGAAAGAACTTTCTGGATTTAGCTTAACGCACACTCACTTACAAGTACATAGATACACAAACAGACACAAACGTATATATATATATATATATATATATATATATATATAATTGGTAGAGATGTGTAAATTTTATTAAAGTCATTCTTGCCTCATTGAATTAATGTTGCTCATATTTCATGTCTCTGTCTAGACAAATTGATGAGTGATCAATATATTTATGCTAATCCAAGCTTCCATTGTGTATATTTATTAAAATATACATAAATTAATGATCCAAAATCTATATCGGCAAGTTGCTGTTCAAAGAAGCATTTCTGAAGCTTTCTATTTTGCGTGTATATAAGAGAGAATATTGTTAAAACACATGTTACATATACAACATGATTTTGAGACGTTACGTATTCAATATAATCATTTTCTAAAAATATCCTAGAACAAATCACACGCACACACAGGCACGTACACACACACACACACACACATATTTATGTATATATTAATGTATATGCGAACAACAACATTTATTTCAAACATCTTTCATCAAATACAGCCGACAAGAAAGATTTGGTTAATTGTTTTATTAGGTTTTTTCAGCATTCTAATATTTACTTGTCTTGTAGGAATTGGGAAATATAAAAAAGGGCATATTTTTTATTGTTCCAGTCGCTTTCAGCCACTTCTATAATCACTTTTAAAGTTTTTCTTTTATTTTGGCCCGTGGTGTCGTTATTTTTCCTCATATTATTGACTGTTAGGTAGCAATTTATTTATGTGTTGTTTTTAAAAAAGATGCAATATTCCATTTCCACAATTTGGATAAAAAGAAATTAGAAAAAAAGCTGTAACTTCAGATTACAATGATTATATCAAAAGTCATCTCTGTCAGATAATAACCAATTTTTGAACAGATTATATATTTTCAATAAATCTGACATTCACAAGACATAGTGATGGCACGAGAGACTGTGTAATCGAATGGTAACATATTTTACGTTCTTATGTAAATGGTTGGAATGACAATCATTAGAGAACATAGCAAAAAGACAAATCCTACAAAGAGCTTAAAAATAAATGTTGGCGTGAGATATAATTACTCAAATAATGAGTTGAGATAGAATTTAAAGTTTGGTCATTTTTTCATACGTTCCTGAAAAACTGTAACTAAATACTCCAATAATGTTTTTAAAAGATGCTCACAATAAAATTTTAAACGATACTAGCAGTGTATAGATTTCCCCCGAATCACAGACACACCACAGGTATAGGGTAATAAAATCTATTTGAAGTAAGCAATATTCTAGGCTGTAGTATAGTCTGCAGAAAATCTGTTATGATTTCTAACTAAAGCAAAGTAATAAATTATATCGCTTTCTCATTCATAATATATTGATTTTTTATTATGCTACATGTACGTGAATCATTTGAATAGAATGTCTGTTCTCGTTATTTACAACAGATTTAAACGGAAAACTACAAAACCTATCGAAAAATTTAAACTAGAAAAATTATACCATCGAGAACTGTATAGATTACTGTATTCTCTTTTATAAGAAACAGAATGTAGAGGGCATTGGCAGATGTTCTTGATGGTGAGTGAATTTAAATTGCACTCTTGTAAGTGACAGAGGCTTTGAGACGATGACATACGAAAAGTATTAATTCGATTGTGCTCATGCGCAGAGCTAGAAAACTACGATAAAGTGACAGTAAAATGAACGATTTATGTTCACAAGTTACAGCGCAGAAAATTGCTAATCCCTTTAAATGTAGAAGAGAATGTGGCTTTAGGTGTTTATTGTTCTATTTACTAAAATAACCTTACGTATATTCGCACATATATATATGTGCGAATATATATATATATATATATATATATATATATATATATATATATATATATATAACAAAGCTACATATATCTGTTAAGATTTAAATGCCGCGCAATACATTTTACGATTTGCAGCTGGGTGTAAAGAGAATGGATCTTCAATGTAATATAAAATAATGAATCACAAGTGCAAACCGCATAAAACAATGGGCTCAACTCTAGAGTTACGTAATTATGTACTTAAATAAACCACAACCAAATTCATAATGAAATATGACTTTCATTCACACAGTGAAGTGATCATTAAATACAATATTTAATCATAGATCCATGGCGTGAAAGTTTGGTTCAAATTTCACATTCACACATTTATGATTTTAAACATTACCATTAGTGGATACAGAAGTTTGAGTAGATCTAACTCTTTGAAATTCAGTGTAAATCTATTGAGAATCTTAAACGGTGATACTTTTACGGCAAGATTCGAAACTGGTTTGCAATTATAAAGGTAAACGACCTGGCCTGGTACCGTGTTACCGTTTACCAGGGAAAGATTTTCAAAATGAAATAAAATATTAGTCTGACATGAATCACAATATTAAACTATATATATATATATATATATATATATATATATATATATATATATATATCAGCATGTCATATAGACAAGAAGAATTCGAAGAAGTATCCTGTACCTACACTGGCTGGCAGAAAAACTCTCTAAGAGAGCTCTAAATATATATGTATATAAATACATATAGAGCAAATATAAGAAAAATAAGTTCAGACACGTTACTTCATGGTAAATCAGAAGTATATGCCTATTTCAGGCGAAAGTCTTCATTAATGTACAATAATTTTACACGAATGACATTCACAAAGACGTAAAAAAAAACGAAAAACACAAGGTCGCTCCATTAAAAGAGAAAATTTAAGAAAAATACATCATTTAATCAGTTCGGCGAAAACACACACACATATTCATATTTAACCATATATATACACAACATATAATCAAAGAACACGCGTAAGAACGGATGTCAACAAAAAGCCAAAGATGCATCCAGCATGTCAGTTAGAATTAAAATTAAAATAAGGTGTAGAACCATAATTAGTATTAACTAATAAAGGAAGTTTAATAACCATAATTGGTGTTGATCAATATTAATTATAAAGTAAGGTTAATAACCATAATTAGTAAGGTCCATAACCATAATTAGAGTAAGATCAATAACCAAAACCATAATTAGAGCAAGGTTAATAACCATAACGATAATTAGAGTAAGATTAATAGCCATAAATATAATTAGAGTAAGGTTAATAACTATAACCATAACCATAATAAGATGAATCATATATTGACTAGATATGGGAATAGAAATTTATATGAGAACAGAAATTTAACCTTAAAAATTTAATAGTGAAAAGGATTTCCAAACAATGATCTAATTAAAAATCAAAGTTTTAAAATGAAAAAATTAATAGAGAAAAAGATTTCCAAACAACGATCTAAATAAAAAATCAAACATTTAAAATGTAATACAAAAAACATATTCCCTAAACCCAAAGTTAAAAGTAAACATGCAAACTTACATTGATTGTAAAGACTATAAATAAATAAAATAAATAAATAAAATATCCACGCCAAACTACTATCGGCTTTTCTAAGAAATCCATTAAGATATAGTCTAGTCAACTGATAATTAGAATTTACAACTGTCTAGAATCAGAGACTCTCATTAACCACTTTAGAAACACCCCAAATAAATTCCAACGGCCATAGACTAACTCTCCTAATCACCAACAACATATCTAACTAAACACTCTTCACAAAAAATTCCAACTGTCAACGAAATATCACAATATCTATAAACCCCAGCCAACGCCCCTAACAAAACTAAATAAATATAAAGGAAAAGGATTTCCAATACTTACCACATCGCCTGATGAGGCATTTGGGCTCCAATGCCGAAACGAATGTGCCTGCGTCGCGATTGTATATAGAGAAATTATGTACATGTTCTAATATATATATATATATATATATATATATATATATATATATATATGTATGTATGTATGTATGTATGCATGTATTACATATAGTCACATCACATTGAAACAACGGTTAACTTATTATCCCCAAATTAAGCAATATCGAAACTAGATGTTTAAACAATTGGGAAACCCATTTGTTGCTTGGGCCGGAGGGTTCTGTAATGGATAATGGTTTGTAATTGTTAATTGAAGATTCGATTTTGTATATAGTGTCATGATATATCATTTTTATGGATACAAGTGTTAAAGAGATCGATATTACTGATAGAGCGTACATAAATCTAAAACTTTATCTCGAAGTGACACACACACACACACACACGCGTGCGCACACACCCACACATATATATATATATATATATATATATATATATATATATATATATGCGTCATTGTGTATTTGTGTGAATTAGATAGATAGATAGATAGATAGATAGATAGATAGATAGATCGGACAGTTATTTCTCTCGTGAAATGGAAATTTTCAAGACGAATCGCGTAACTTAGATGATTTTCCATTATGTCATTCGTTAACATACTTTAAGTCTAATTTATAAATTTTATGTGTACGCACAATATACAATCAAACACACACGCACAATCAAACGAAAATTATCTCTATCCTACGGCCAAGCAACAAGAAAAGAAATAAACAGATATATAGATATAACTTTTATCAAAAACTAACTTAAAAGTTAACCTAAATTACAAGTAAAGCACAGAAATTGTTGACAGCATGAAGGAATTAAAATATTTAGAAAAAAATGAAATAAAATAAAATTGATGTAAAATATCGAGAAAAAATCATGTAACAATGAAATAAACAATAAGAAATTGAATATTACTGAAGGAGGTGATAAATTAAAAATAATGAAAAACAAAACAATTTACTAATGCATGTGTGTGCAAATATTTAAACAAAATTTTATCTGTTAAATGATATGTACAACGTTTGGAAATTCCTTTCCTTAAAAAAAAGTAGAAGAGAAAAAATGCAAAAATTTTAGAAAAATAGACCCAAAGTTTTAAACCTAGAAGACGGAAAAGAAAAATGCAGAACAATTTAGAGTATATATAGAAAATAAAAAAGTAAGTAAAAATATAATTATTTATATGATAATAGCAAACATTTCCGAATAAAGATAATTGTTTTGTTTTTATGCTTGATAACAATACCTTTCGGTCAGTTTAACCTTCAGCCATACTTACGCGAATATGTAGCAAGAATGCCACAGGATGAGATAACTTTATATTTCTAATTAAATTTTGCTGGTGAAGAATTTCAAGTTGATCCAGTTTAATCTATAAAATATGTTGACTAGACACATTACATTGACGGCTGTTAATTTTGTCTGATTTCGTCTCAGTTCATCAGCGTGGATTGTTATCACTATTTTTCATACAAACGTGATATGTGTCGCTGTAAGTAAGATGAATAGTTACTATGAGATATCGAAAAGAAAAGTCAATTTAGTGAGTCACCATATTCAGGACATGAAACGTTATGACGCCATAGCAATGTCTGCATCTGTATAATAACAGGCTCTAAATGTAAAGATTAAACATCACTATTTTCATAGCATGAAAATTTGTTGGATAAGTAATGAGAACTTCCTAAACAACAATGGCATAAATATATATATCGGAGGAGAGAAAAATTGAAAAAGGAGTGGAATTAATATTAGACAAAGACCAGAAGACAAACATTCTAGTATGGATATGTCGAGCTTGGCTGATTCCACTGAAACTGAAAGTCATACACTATATACATCTATAATGAAAAGAGCGATGTGTAAATTGTTAAATGCAAGCGGGCTATTATTCTTTACTTTATGATCTGCATAATATAGTAGCGTCAGTTGGGCACAGTTTGTTAAATAAAGAGCACAATCAAGCGATTCACTCCAGAAATTTAGGAACGGCATGATTTACTGCCTGTCATTGCCCACACCCCACCACCGGAAGCTTTAGTACAAACATTTCGTCGCTTGGGTTTTACTCTGAAGACAATATAGATCAAAACGGAAAGAGTTGAATGAGACTAATAGTGATTACGACGCTACAGCATTTCGGAACACTCACTCAGATCGATCTCATAAGAAAAGAACACCGAATTTATTTGTGCGTGCCTCAGATTCAACATGGAGTACTACATCAATTGCCCTGAAGAAGTAGTGCTGTCCCGGGTCAAAAGGGTGGCGAGTGGAAAACTCTACATCTGGCAACAAGAAACTGCACACTGTTGCACAGCAGGATAACACAATCTTGTTTGTCAGACAATTTCTGCGGAGATATTCTCCATTACATCTGGCCGCGTAACTCCCCAGACTGCACCACCTTGATTATTACTCGTGATGCGCATTTGTATAAGAGCGCCCGCTAAAACCAACTTATTCTAACACCAAACATGAACTGAAGACAATGATTACGGAAACATTCTTCGTCGTTACAGAAGAGTTAGAGAATGTTACGAAGACATCTGGAGTCCGTGGTTAAAGCGAATGGCGATTTACTTAAAGAAATTTACACGTTAGTATTTCAAGATATTTTTTGTAATTTTGGTTAGTATATTTGTTAAAATTTAGACGACAATCAATCGCACGCTGTATTATCCGGCCCACACGATCAATTTATGAAGAAAAATAAATAATTCTTCTCATACACAAAATCGTACAAGTGATCAGAAAATAATTATAATTTTTGTCCATAAAAGTTATGATGGCTATGAATGAAATATACATGGCAAGAAAAAAAAATTTGTATCTCAAAACGGACGATGAAGAAAACTTTCCAATTTGGCACAACGAACGATACAGCAAAGTTTAACATTTCGAAATACACCCACAACGATTGTGCACATGAAAAACTCAATATATAGACAGAAATGACTAGACTACGTAACAACAAAAATCTATTGGGCCAGCTTGCAGGCATGTTGATTTAATGTGTGATACTAAACAATTATTCACGCCAACATTAATCCTGCACATATATTTGTCTACCATTCGTACGTGAATTGAATAGTTCTGCCATATCTGGTCTTAGACTCCTATATTTTATTTCTAGATTCTCGATAAAATCCAAACAAAAATCTGTTGTTTTTTTTTCGAATCTGTTCTAAGATCTCAAGATGAATCACATTCTTCACCACCATGACATGGGCTTCTCTGCCTTTTCAATAAACACTTTCATGGCAATTGTTTTAATAGAATTTCCATCTTTGGAACGGTAAATCATTTCAGCATAATACTTTTTAACGTTGAAATAGCAAGATGTAACAGTAAGTTCTATTTTTATAGTTTTCTTACTCGCTCGTGTCATGTATGGAAGTCTTTTTAGATATTTTCTCCTTGCCACAATCTTCCAATATTGAAATGCAAAGTAAGTCTCTATTGTCTCACTTCCTAGAGGCTTTTCTTTTATTGTCCTTTCTTGTCACTAAACTTTTCTCATTCTTTGTCGGTCTCAGTAACAGCTTGCGTCTTGGTGTTATTTGATCTAGCATGCAGTTAAATAATTAATAAATATTCCAAAATATATCTCAGAGCTGCGAACATCTTCATATTATATAAAAGCGGAAGTTACAATTACAGAATATAAAAGAATTCAAGCCGTTCCCAAAATACAAACCATCACACTCCCTGATTACTAATCCTGAAACAGGCACGTTCTGGTAGCAGTATTATAGCCTTTTGATATTATGAACAAGATCAAAACGTAATGATATAGCTCATAAAATAAAAAGAAATATATTTCATGAATGGAAATAACACATAGAAGAAGGCTTCCACAATGTCAAAGACCAAAGAACAAAATTCTAGAATGTATTAAGAAAATAAAGGATCTGTAATTTCTGAGTTTGAAATATGATCAGCAATGGTGAAACTTAAAAGAAACAAAGCTGGTGGACCTATCATACATAGACAACTTCAAAAGAAAAAGTTTTATTGAAATAATTAGAGGAATCTACGAGAGTGTCGAAATTTCGGAGAGACCCCAGAACATTAATCAGTTCATAAAGAGAATAAAGAATCCAGGTGTAAATGAAAAATCGGAAAAATGAGTTCAATTGGTTCTGCTATAAAACATAGATTTCAGATTAAGAAAAATTTAGTTCCTAACAAATTAAATCGGAATAGCTGGCAAAGAGAATGGATCAAAGAAACTTTAACTTCATAATAAGACATTTTATCAAAGCGAACTGTAAATACCTGCAACTTCATTTTACAGTGTATGTAAATGTCTGCTCTTTTGTCTTTCTTTCTTACTGTATTCGTTTAATATATATATATATATATATATATATATAGTAATTACAATGCTAATAGTAACAGAACTAATAGTAATAGAACTAACTCTGCCAAAATTAGTACTAATTAAGCTATAATTTAAATCGTCTTGAACAACCCACCGAGGACGAACACGGAGGGTAAAGAAGAAGACTTAAAAAAAGAAACAAACGAAGTACATGAACAAAATTCAAGTACTCGTAAGAAAGAAAAAACCCAAGACGAAAACCTTAACACTAAAGCGCTCAATACGAAAATAGAGCAACAAAGACAGAAAATCTAAGCACGAGACAATAATCCTACCTAGGTTTCACCCTACGGTTCTTCAGGGGTGAAACTTAGGTAGGTTTATTGGCTCGTGCTTAGATTTTCTGTATATATATATATATATATATATATATATATATATATATATCGCTTGGTCGATCATATCTTGAAGGAGACATGACAGACTAGGCAGAATATCTTTCCGCATAAAGTTTCATTAATTTCTACGTAAGAGTGGTTGGTATTAAAAGCAATAGAACCAAATCATCATAAATTGTATATACTTTTATAATAATATATGTTGTAGTTTTTATTTTTCATTGAACACTTAATATATATATATATATATATATATATATATATATAATCGTGTCACCCCAAGCAAGGCATTCCACTGCCACTACAGCGCAGGGCGTTACATAGAGGGATTGGGTATAGGAAATGTCAGAAGAAGGCTGATAGACGACTTAGAATGTACATAGGGAGAGAGTTGGAGAGAGTGGGAGTGAGTTAGTGTGTTGGGAGGTGTTTATTGACCTTACATTTAAACTCCTGGAGGTTGTAGCCGTCGGGGAAGCACGCATGCGGTAGGGAATTCCACAGGCGGGAAGTGCGAGGAAAGAAGCTGCTGGAGAAGAAATTGCGGTTACATTTCATCGGTTTTACTGTAAAAGGGTGGGACCTAGTTTCCAATCTAGTATCTCGTGCAAATTCACATCTAGGGGGCACCAGTGATTTAAGTTCATCAGAGCAGAAGCCATAAAAGTATTTATAGAAGAGGCACAGGGATGCCACCTCACGCCGGTGAGAGATATACTGCAGGTGGTCAGCCAAGTCGGTATCAATCACATTACACATTCTTCGCTGTATTTTGTCAAGAACCCCGAGGAGAATAGAAGTTGCACCCGACCAGATGTAGCAGCAGTACTCAATACACGGGCGGATGGTGGATTTATATAATTGCAGGATAGATTCAGGCGAGAAGAATTACCGGGCCCTGCAAAGAGAACCGACTTTCATAGCTGCGAATTTAGCAATGGATTCGATGTAGTCATTCCACTTGAGGTCTGCTGAGAGTGTCAGACCAAGCAGGCGTAGTGATTTACTCTCTGGGAGGCAAGCCTGCTCCATGCTAATGGGAGGGAGGTGAGGTTGTCTGTGGTGGTTAATTGACAGCAGCTTCGTTTTGGAAGAATTGAATTTACGAGCCATTTCTTACCCCAATCCACCACGGTTTGGAGGTCCTTCTCAAGCTAGGCAGCGAGGTTCACCTAGTCACCAACACCAGATTTTTGATCGAGGCGAGAGTAAACTGTGGTATCATCAGCGTACATGCCTACTTGTGATCATATGGTATCGGGGAGATCATTGATATAGATTAGAAAGAGCGTAGGATCTAGGATAGAGCCCTGGGGTAGACCCACGTTTGTAGCGTAGTTCTGGGAGGCATCTCCCTTTAATACCACCTTTAGTGTGCAGTTAGAGAGGAATGACCGGATTAAGTCCAACAAAAGTCCAGTTATGCCATAGCTTCGCAGTTTCCGTAGATGGCTGGCATGCCATACTCTGTCGAATGCTTTAGAGATATCCAAGGTGACAGTTCGGGCTTCACCATTCTTGTCGAGAGCCTGGTGTATATATATATATATATATATATATATATATATATATATATATATATATATATGAATTGTACATTGCAACACGGAAATTTATATGTTTCGAGATATATTCTCATCATTAGGCCTTGTTGCTCTTGGCTGTGCAGATCATTTATATTTCAATGACAAAATCCTTTGGTTTGCTGTGTATGTATGTGGGAAGATATGAAAATTTACATGTGTGTTTCTGTTGGCTAATCAGAGTGTAGATTTATTTTGGGATTTGGCCCCAAAGAATACATACTAAACAACTTTATTTCTTTTTTTTTTCTTTTTTCCTCCCTCATTCCCTTGTTTCTTTTCCTTCCTTGACGGTCAAGATGTTAACCTGACTTTAACCAGATGTTATCATTTTCCCTTCTTTCCCTTCAGTTTTATTACTTTTGATGTGGCATTCTCATTTGGCATCGTTTTTTTTACTTACTTATCATTTTAATCTATTTATTTATTCGTCGTAAATCTTTTTATAAAATATAATTTTTTGGTCTATCTATTTATTTATCGTAAAGTTTTATAAAAAGGAAAGATTTATTTTTAAAAAAATTATATTCCTATTTATTTTTATATAGTTCGTCATTAATTATTTTCCTAAAGCACTTGTTGGTTATATGCATAGGTTTTTGGGTTTCTGTTTTATATTAAATTGAGAAAACATAGCGAACAGGCTTGTATGTGAATAACTAATACATATATATATATATATATATATTAAATTGAGAAAACATAGCGAACAGGCTTGTATGTGAATGACTAATACATATATATATATATATATATATATATATATATATATATATATATATATATGTATTAGTCATTCACATACAAGCCTGTTCGCTATGTTTTCTCAATTTAATATATATATATATATATATATATATATATATGTATTAGTCATTCACATACAAGCCTGTTCGCTATGTTTTCTCAATTTAATATAAAACAGAAACCCAAAAACCTATGCATATAATATGTGTGTGTGTGGTGGGGGTGATATATATCAAAACACTTTCTCGTACGATTTGTACTCTTATGAATATCGCAACACTTCGGATAATATTTAGTTAGATGCACTGCTGTCTTTGGTTTAAAACATGTTGAATATGAATACAAAACAGAAAGAGGCTAAAGGCAACAATTCCTCGTCTATCCGGATTTATGTAACCTATATACATGAATAAACCTAAGAAAATTAGAACTTATATTTTTTGTGAATATAATCTTAGCAACTTAAGGAGAGTAGATGATACGGTGCTGATGACAGACACACCAAAAAAACAACGTAGGGAATTTAGAGCGAAAAGAAAATCCTATTAATTTTAAGAAGAAAGATTGCATTGTCGTCAACAACTAAGACTCGCCCTAGATGTTAGCTAAGAAGTAGAGACGTAAAAATAAGACAATACAGAAATTAATCTCAAGTAAGAGACGAGAAAAGATGTGAGAAGCAAATCCAAATGTGCACTGGAACGAAGAATGATGACTGCCGGAAACTAAACAATGTCCTGAATATCTATTCTTTTGTATGCCAGTGAATGTATGATTAATTTCTCAAAGTTGAACAGGATGCTTAAAGCAATAAGGATGTTGTTCTAATAAAAGATTCAGAGAATACAACTACCTGCAAAAGAGTGTGTTGAATATTTTTTAAATATAAACGTAAATAATAAAGGTCAATTATGATCACATTCGGTAAGATAAAATGATATTTCTTAAACATATTTCTAAATGTCTGACTGTAAAATTTTAACATACACAGAACATACCAAAAACCATAGTAGAAGGATCATTTTAAGAAATAGTTATTGTGAATTTGTTGTAGCGTGGACCAAAAAAGAGGTTATGGTAGATCCCTTTTTGAAAGAACAGAAAAAAAGTGATTAAGGTAGATTTCTTTTTGAAACAACACAGAAAAATCGAAAATCGTAAGAGCGATACAAACCTGGAAACGTCGCATCTAAACGGGAAAATAAGAGGAAAGTCGATGAGTAAAACAAAACATGTTTCTTAAAATTAGTCCCAGCAAAGATTTTTACCTGAAAAATCTAGTCGACTTGCATAACATTAGTGCTGGTCTATTTTTATACAGTGGTAGAGCATTAAATTAGAAAAATACAATATGTTTTTCCAATATGTTACTCCAAATATTTAAGGACTTTTAGAGGAAATGTTTAAAGATTCAATTTAAGTTCCAAATTGAAGGGGTGGAATTTTATTTAGGTGATCAGTATCTTATAAGAAATTCTTATTAAATTCATAATTTACTGAAGCTTTACAAATTTTATATAGACAAAATGCATGCTACAAGCACATTATTACCAAATCATTGTTCCATCAGATAAGACCATCATTTACTTCAAAGCAAAACTAAACTGGACAATTCAGCTATATTATGATGTAATATATTATAAAATGAAGTAACTTTTGAGTGATTTAAAACGTTTTGATCTATAACATCTTCCCGTAAATATTGCTGAGGTTATATTCATTTTTTTATATTATATTTTTTCGTTTATTAACAATTATGATATAACAAATGAAGAACGATTCTCCTTGCCATAAAACATGAATTTGCATTTGCATTAGATTAATCTATAATATTCGGCAGAGAGTTGGAAATTATGATATATTGCTAATCAAACAAATATAAAATGAGGGAAAGACAGAAGAATTCAAACCAGAGAAAAATATTAATAATATTAGATAATTGGTTTAAAAATACTTATGTACATCAAAACTGGCTAATGTATGTTTTAAGAATTAATTGTTTTTCATAGTTCTCAATATTTCCTCTATCAAAATTCAGAAAAAGAAAATGGAAAAGCTTATACGTGCCGATTGTCTGTTTAAATATTTAGCTTTATTTTGGTCATCTAAAATTAATTTAAGACACAAAACTCATGCAATTTCTATCAGGTAAAGTGTAAAAATATGTAATTTAAATGAGGGAGAAAACTCATTAGGTGAAAGTAGACGGTCATTAATTTGAAATGATCTGACCCTTATGGAGGATGGCAGAGCAAAAAATACTTTTTTTATCGTGAGCTAGTACAAGGTAATAGATCCGCTCATAACCCCGCACCATCAGAAGTTAATAGTTAATAGTTTAATGTACTGTAAATACTCTTGACGTTAATGTTGAAAACTGGGAAAAGTTGCTGGACATAATGATTGGAGATGGATCACTTTCAAACGCTGCTACAATTTTGGGCAGAGGGAAAATGAGCATGAGGAAAAAAGCGCACCGTTAGAAATGCAGAAATAGAACCCGGCTTAGTGCTGTTAAAACACTTGCAGTATTTGCAGAAAAGTCACCTCACTCAGCAGCCATCGACACAATAGGGTCAGAAGGGAAATCCTATTAATGTATACCATTTTAAAAGAGCTGCAGTGTACATGAGTAGGTTTTGTAACAAGGTTCGTAATTTTATTGCTGGGCACAGATATAACAATTCTACACAGGGAAAGGCATATTTCTAACATCTGTCATCCAGAAATTATACGTTTGCCATGTGGATAAGAGAGGTTGTAATGGTGAAGCTGGTCGTGAATAAATTACGAGCCCATACCCTAGCGTTTTACCATGTATATATAACTAGTTGAAATAATACAATTCTGAATCAAAAGCGAACATAAACTGGCAAGATAAGAGACAAATTGAAGTGACAATCGTGAATATATATATATATATATATATATATATATATATATATATATGAAATGAATTGTTTGAACGTATTTAAGTAGATATTCTATTTTTAATGAAACAGTATTTTTATATCGTAAATAATCAGGCCGGTAGATATAAATATATAATACTGTTTCATTAAAAAGAGAATATCTACTTAAATACGAGTATCGATAAAAAATAATGTTCAAGCAATTCATTTCAAATTGTCGGTTGCTTATAACCAAGTTTCGTTAAAATTCGTTGATTTCCGTAACATGTTTATATATATATATATATATATATATATATATATATATATATATATATATAGATAGATAGATAGATAGATAGATAGATAGATAGATAGATAGATAGATAGATATGAAATCATCCATATAATTTTTATAAATTACTAACCTTCAAATGACAGGTGAAAAATTTGGGCCTAATCGAATTATTAGTTTAAAATTACAGTTATTTATTATTATTATTTATTGAAGCCACTGTTGCAAATTTTCAAATCAATGGAAAAACAATGTAAAGATCTAAATTTTGTGAGCTGAAAAAGCATTGCTTTCTGATGAGAAAAAATCTTGTTCCATTAAAGCAATTGCTTGATAAGTGGTATTCGAAATCTGCTCTGTAGAAAACAATGGTTAAGAGGTGTTATGCTAGCTTTAAATGAGGTCTTGCAGACACAAATGCTGCAGAATGTTCAAGACGCCCCAAATCGGCAGTTCTCCGGAAAAAAAAACAATCGAATCCCCAAACTCATTTCGGTCGAACATAAATTGAAAGTTCGTGAGATAACATATCAAAAGTCAGTGTTTTCTTCATTTTGTATGAATATTTGTCAATGAGAAAGTTGTATTCAAAGCGGTTGCCGACGATTCAAAACGTTGCTTTCAACTGTTTCATCGTAACAAGAAGTTTTTCGTAAAAATGTGACAATGGATGAAATATAGGTCCACCAATTTACTCCGGATTTAAAACGGCAGTCACCTGAGTGACGGCAGCAAGTGAAATCTATCCAAAGCGACTAAAGCCGCATATATTAGCATGCAAATTTTCGATTCCGAATTTTGGGATGTGCAAGATATTTTGTTCTTCGATTACCTTGAGACAATAAGAACCATCATTAGCAAAACATCGCCGAGAAACGGCCTCAAATGAAGGATAAAAAAGTGATATTTCTCCAAGACAACCCACCGTTTTACATTTCGTGGTCATGATAGCAACACTACATGAATTGCACTTCTACCAGCTTCCACATCCACTTTATTCTTTAGACCTGGTCTCTAGTGACTACTGGCTGTTGGCAGTCCTCAAAAGAATGCTCCAGAGAAGGAACTTTTGGTTTCAATGAAGAAATGATATCGGAAACACAAATTATTCTACGAAAAAGGCATCGAATTGTTAAAAAGCATTGGAAGAAGTGCATCACACTAAAAAGAAACTATGTTTATAAATAAAGTCTAAATTAGGCCCGGAACTTATTGAGTGATACATACACACACACAGACACACATCTGTGTGTGTATGTGTGCGTGATTGCATGTGTGCAGGTGTGTGGGTGGGTGTGCATGTGCGTGTGTGCGTGTCTGCGTGTGTGCGTGTCTGCGTGGCCGTTGAAGGTTCGCTTACTGACCATGAGGTCTGGCTTCAAATATCACTTTCGTAGATTTGTCGGAAATGTAACTTCTTGAAGTCATCTGTCTGGAGGATATCCAACGTGAGGTACCTTTGGAAAGTTGGCCCTAATATATATATATATATATATATATTCGTGGGCGTGTGTGCATGGAAAATTTAATATATTGCAAAAGTATAATCAATTATAATCCTAGAAAAAGAACAGTGTTTAAATAAAGAATAAAGGAAAATATGCCTTCCATCTTCACTTTTCTCTCTCTCTCACTCAGTGCTCGATATTTGCTGTATAGAGCTGTGAATATTTATTATAAATTATGTTTTAGTACATGTACATAATTTTTTCTATATATGTCCTCTTCTCTACAATCATCTATGATTGTAGAGAAGAGGACATATATAGAAAAAAATTATGTACATGTACTAAAACATAATTTATAATATATATATATATATATATATATATATATATATATATAGAATATGATCATGTTAAAGACTGAAAGTACTTCTGTCAACAAAACGTAGAGCGCTGTTTGATGAGTTAGAGCTTAACACCACGAAACTAATCATAAAACTGGAGAAAATCTATATAAATATCAGTTGACACATGATGTATATATTATTCAACGAAACATGTGTGAATGATGATAAGCTATTTAAATGCGTTTTATATATATATATATATATACCTTTGTGTGTGAGTGTGCGTGTATGTGTGGAAGTGTCTGTGAGTACACTCATGCGTAGGTGCCTGTGAGTCTTATATTGTTCTTACTTGTATTTAACTGCTGTTATTTATATAGATTTTACCCATTCCCGCTAAGAGGCGCGATAATAATTATAACTTTTATGTGTACCGATATATTGTCTTAATGTGTTTTCCTCTGTATGTATTTTTTCAATATTTTACAATATTTATCCAAAAAAAAGCGATTCTTCATCAGCCTTCCGGATAGTAACAAGTGGCATAAAAGTTTAAAATGTTTTCAATTGTTTTTTTAACTTTTTAGTTTTTAATGGAGCGTAATATATATATATATATATATATATATATATATATATATATACCCAATAATGTCAAATAATACAAGAGAGAACAACACAATGTTGTTCTGTCACTAGCTTGCAATATAGAGTATGCAAAACATGAAATTTGCTGCTGTCGATGTTTTTTTTTTGTTTTGGCCTGTGACGTGTTTTCTATTTTTTCTAAAATTATATTTTTAAAAAACACTTATTGTAAAGTAGAGTTTTCTCTGATAATTTTCTATGAATATTTTTTGCTCATCGTACAAAATTTTCAAAAATTAAAAGCTCACTAATGAACTGTTTTTGGTCCAGTCGAATCTTCTATTTTTTATAGCTGTGGTATTTGCTGTTAAATAACTTTAATAACTAGTTTTAGAATGTTGATCTTAATGAGCAACACACATGATGTAATTATAGCAAATGCTGTCAAACATGTCATCATTTAAATTTAAAAATACTCCACACGATTTAAAATAAAAGTAATCGTTAGCAAATATTTAAGATCAATATGGCCAACCAAATGAAAATATTTAAGAAATATAGAAATAAAAAAAATACATAATTTTATTTACAAAATAAAATTTGTGTGGATATCTATAGGGATATCGGCAAACAAAGGGCAATGGGCGGGATGAGATCAAACACCCTCTAGTCAAGTTTCACTAACACTTGCACAAATGACCGCCTGATAGTCAGGGATTTTTCACTTACTCACGTCATGTATAAAATAGCAGAATAGTCATGCAAACAACACGTGGGTTACGTTTATTCGAGAGGAAAGGAAATTTTGAAATCTTATTATTGAAGAAATAAAAGTGAAATAAATTTATCATCTGATAAAGATGCACAATTTGTAGAAGACCAAAGAGGAACAGAAATCGGACAGTTACAGATTGACAGGTACATTTTATTGGGATAAGTAGGAAGATAATAATTAAATTTAGATGTAACGGCATCAAGACTGGAGTGATCAAAGAAGCATCAACTGAGGAGTCGTTCCCCCAAAACTGTGTTTCGTGAGAAGAACCTTGTTGTGTTAAACTTACATCTGACCAATGAACTATGAAAGAAATGAGGGTAGTTTGGTTAATGGTGCATGATATAGCAGATCTTAGTGTTTGGAATTTAACGGAAGTGAAGTGAAAACTGAGCAGATAATGAATGTTCATTCATGTTTGCGCTATTCAATTTTAGTCTTGATCTGATCTTTCTAAATGTTGAGAATATCAGGAAGATTTAGTTACTTACCGCAGGATTACTAAGAAGCGACACGTTTTCTACTATCTTCTGAGATGAATCGTATGACTGAGCTCTACATGACGACTGTGTTGAGCTTGAATTCCCAGTAGGCCCTTAAAACACAGAGACCCCTTGAAAGATGAACCGTTCTTAGAGATAGATGAAAATTCATGTTTCTGCTTAATGATGATAGAACGCCGTTAGTCTTGTTTTCAAGGATTTGAATGCGACCAGCTAGTTTTTCTTACTGGGCTGTTAAAGGATACTTCACTGGCAAAACCACTTACACTTAAAAAAACGCAAGTTGGGCTTAGCAGTGCAAAATTTCTCCCTAAAGCGATTGGCATAAAAACATTAGTCTTCATATATATATATATATATATATATATATGTGTGTGTGGGGGGGGGTGCTAATGTTTGTACATACATGTGTGAGTGTTTTTTTGTGTGTATATGCGAGTGTGTGCGTGTATATCTAGAAAATAAGATGGGGAAAGAGAGTAAGAGACTGATAGACAAATAAATAGAAATAGCGTGAATCAACATTGGATAGTGTATTTCACAATTTATGCTATAATATATATCCATATATTTCAAGAAACGGCGTTACTTTAATAAATAGGAGTATTTTCTGTTACTAATCTATCTATCTGTCTATCTATCTATCAATCTATCTGTCTATCTATTATGTATATATGCATATATATGTTCTATTAAAAAACTTGTCACAACTTATATATATATATATATATATATATATATATATACACAAATGGTAAAATGTTGTTGTTTTTAAGGTATATTATAATTATTATGGGGCAATTTATCAATATCATGGACCGACCTCATGTAAATATTACTAATCTTTACAAGGATGTTAACAGTAGATTTTGATATCCGTTTCATGCTTAAACGGAATTCAATAGATTGATCTAACCTTTTGTTTTGTTTTGTAGAAAACATTTAACGTCTTTCTTGCACACTTACGAAAACATATAAAGTACTTTCACACAAGCAGCTACCCAGATACATTTCCCGTCCGGAAATCACATCTAATATTACTATACGAAGAAATCATTCTCCTTATCTGTTCCGTACAAACGAAATCTTGATTTAAAAATCCATCTCAGTATTTCCTACTCACTATGTACGAATAAATTACTTTGAGAAATAGTTCACGATACACCAAAATGAAAATATGTAAGTATTGCTGTATTGAAAATCGAAAGGAATTGTTATGTCTATAGTTGCAAATATATTTTCACCTTTCTGACATTTGTGTTTCTCGGATATATCTGTTTACACCATTTATTCGAAAATCTCCATACTTGTCTGACCAATATTTTTCTGACTTTATAATACTTGACTGCGTTTTAGGTAATGTCCACCTACGCAAAAGTTGTCCCGGAGAAAACTGTCAGTGCAAATGTCAGGCAAAGAAATTTCAAACAATAGACTCGTGCTTGGAGTAAGTAACAGCGACATTACAGAAATTGGAAATGATTGTCGCGAGTTTATTTGATTGGAAATGTGTATAACGGACACTAACATGTTAAGTAATTGTGTTTGATGGGATTCAATATATATACATATATATATATATATATATATATATATTTATTGTGTGTATTTTGGCAGCATTTTTTCATTAATGCAGGTTTCATTGAATAATATAGACAAGTTTTGTCTATTAATTTTGTGTAGGATCCGTTCATACCGTCTGATATACTTGATGGTGATGTTGTTGAAAGACAACAAAAAATCACAATAATTGCTGATTTTTTTATCGGGTCTAAGCTTTCGGCTCACATTGTTGATTTTTTTATCGGGTCTAAGCTTTCGGCTCACATTGTTGTCTTTCAACGACATCACCATCAAGTATATCAGACGGTATGAACGGATCCTACACAAAATTAATAGACAAAACTTGTCTATATTATTCAATGAAACCTGCATATATATATATATATATATATATATATATATATATATATATATATATATATATATATTCAAGTAAAATATAATATATTTTTAAGAAGGCAAAAACGAGGGTATATTTTATACATTCACATGTTAATTGAAATCTTTCGTTACCGGATAAAATACATCCCTGACAAATTATCTGCAACAGAGATTGCGCCGTCGCCCTATGTGTGTGTGTGTCCCTAAAATGTAAATAATTATAAATTAAAACAAGCAATTTCTGTTAGTTTTTACGAAATTACTGCACAAATACATGAAATGATTTTTTGTAAGTGGTTTCAGCGATGTATTGAGAATAGAAGGGAGTATTTTGGACATCATAAATACTTTTAAATCATAATAATTTATAAATATTTTATTCATCAATTTTCTTGAACTGGTATAATCTATTTTGCTTCAACAAAAGTGTTTAGAAAAAGAAAATTTTCTGCTGCACCCAACACACACACACACACAACCTAAGCCCCCCACCCCCCCAAAAAAAAACACACACACACACTTGAGTGAATTGTACTTTCAAATATTTACTTTTTTTGTTGTTTTCATCTATGTTGTCTGTAAAAATGTGGCTAATATATCAGGCTTATTTTTTAAATATTTTCACAAAATCATAGAGTAAAATATATTTTTTAAAAGAGGAGTAGAGTAGAGTAAAAGAATAGAAGAGAGATATTTTTTGTAAATAATTATAACTATGGAGTTTAACAGTTAAAATACCGAAAATGTTAAAGTTTAGTTGTTATGCTTATTTTCGTTTTAAAAGTATGCAAAAAAATCTTACAGTTCATTTCACCTTTAATATTTTAAAGTAAAGAACAAAATAAAAAGAAAACAAATCTTAAATTCCTAAAAGTAATATGTTTGACAGTGTTGTGTTCCTTAAAACCTTAAACAGACAACTCAACTATGTAGCACTTAAACTACCATCTTGCAATTATATTTTAACCGAATCTGACATCTGTTCGCAAAAAATTAAATCAAATTTTAGGCTCATGAATGTTTCTCCCCGACTCTTTTACATATAATATATATAACATTTAATTTTTTAAACCCTTATTTTATCCGAGAAATTTCAACTTTTTTTCTGATTAGTGTGGCCTCGATAAAGCTACTGGGGAAAGGAATAGAATATTTATGCTCAGGGTAAAAACACAGTATAATACAAAGAGAAAGAATGTAAACCTATATTTTCTATATTATGCGAAAGGTACTTCACAAGGGTCTGTTAAAAAGCTATATTTATTAGACAATAGTAGTAAATTTAATGTTTACTGAGTGCATACATCCTGCATAAGGATAAGAAAGGAATTCACTACCTACCGTAAAATAGAAAGTGGCGCAAAATTTTGGTTATTTTCATTGCAGTTAAGCAATTCTGAAAAAATTAGAATTTTTATCAGAATTTAATATTGGTTGCCACAATCTTAAAAATGTAAGATATGCAGATGGTGTTGTGATGATAGCAGAAATCAAAATATATTTACAAAGATGCTTATAGAATGTAGTAAAGGAATTCGAGACTAAGGTGTTAAGCGTCAATTCTAAGAAAGCAGAATGTATGGTTGTTATAAAAGAAACATTTCAAAATGTGGACTAGAAATCAAGAAGTACAAAAATGTAAAAACTTAAGAATTTATTTAAGTTAATGCAAACTCGAATAACGCAAACACATTTCCTCAATGCATTACCAAAGCTAAGCAAGGTGATAAGAAAAAGAAAACGTAATTACACTCAAACAAAATTACAATAGAACTGTTACATAATATCGGCCGCTCAAACTCATAGAATACTAAATCTTTCACTCAAAGATGAATAATAAGCTTGAGGCAACAGCAATGTGGTTCTAAATAATGGTGCTGAGTATACAATGTGAGCAATATCGAAAAAATATAAAGACGTGACAGTGACAGTTAAAATATTTCCAGCATTTAGAGAGAAAAGAAAATGTGATAATTTTATATTTACAGGACATATTGAAGACAAATCTGAGAGAGGAAATAAGCGAATAACCTATCAAACGATTCGTTAGTAACGAGCTTCTGTAAACCGTAAAAATGACAAGGATTTGCAGAGGTGACAAAAAGCAAATCGATATTTTATGATACAAAAATAGGTAGCGGTCGAAATGCATGAATCGAAGAGAGAGGTAATGAAGAAGAAGAAAAACCTCTTTTAGTTTCCATTTTCTTCTTTATCAGTAAAAACAACTCAATTTGATTTCAAAAAAGTGATCTAAAGACGTTGTGGGGAAACTTAAACTGAATGGACATGTCAAAGAAGTTAATTTAATTTTCATCCTCTTCGTTATAAGTATAAAGAGCTTCATTCGATATTCAAGATTTATTCGACGATAATTGATGATAATTTTTTTGCAGAAAACAGGCATTTGTATTACTTCGACTTTCCCACGTCTATACCCCAAATTTATATCCTAAATGTCAATTACAAAAATACATAGATAAATTAAGTGACAACTGAAATAACTATGAATAATAAAATAAATTCATATTCACTTTAAGACATCAGTAATAGATGGAATAAATCAAGTCATATATATTTTTTTTTTGTAAATCAATGACAGGACACACAGGAATTGCTATTGTGATGAAGTGTTAGCGAATACTTTTTCTCAAGCTATTCAAAATGTTTCCAATTTTAAGAGTTCATATGTTTTCAAAACAATCATAAAACATATTTAATTATATCGCTACTATTAGTTCATTAAGCGAGTTCTTTCAACCTACGGAAAGATTTGTTTTTGAGTAATACTACTTAGAGGTAAATGTTTTGTTCATAGATCACGTTTGTTTTACGATTGAAAAACTATCTAATATTTACGAAAAATATCTATAAGATCAACATAAGCAAAAGAGAATCCTCTTTGCTGCAAGGATTAATATGGAAAATGGCTTGTTAAATGAATTTACAAAGACACTACCAGAAGGCAACAATTTTTGGAGAGAGCGTACATTTCAAATAAATAGAAGCGTAATATATTACGTGGTGAGTGGATTTTATCTTTCTTCTAATTTCTTTTGTTTGCTTTGAATGATCAAAAACTGTCTGGCGTGTATTTATTGACGAGCCACAAAGCCGCCTTGGGGAAGAAATGGCTGTGAAGTCGAATGATATAGGATGTGTAAATAAGTTACACTCAAAGTGATGGATATTTTGCTAGCTGCGCGAGATGTATGATGAACCAGATAGTTGAAACTGGTTTTGATTAGAGAAATAGAAAATGGAGATGCCAGAAGTGATTAGGATGGCAAACGAAGTAAAAACAATACCATGAAATAATAGTAGTAGTAGTAGTAGTAGTAGTGGAGAAGGGATCGATGTAAAATTAAAAGTGAAAAATTGAAAGAGAAGAAGAGGTATAACTTAAGGAATAAAAAGATGAATATAGGTTTGATTGTTAAATGTAAAAAAGCTATTAGGTAAGGGTAAAATGCATATAAAATGTACCAGTAGAATGAAATCATAGTTTACTGAATAAATATGAAATGACCAATGGTTAGTAATAAAACTCAGTGATTGACATGAAATATAGATATTATTAAACGGAAAAAGAAGAAAGTAATTCAAATAAATATCTAAATGATATATATGATATGTGAGATTTCAAAGAAAGAAAGTCTTAGAAATATAGAACGAATGAAAATACAAAATTAAATTTAAACAACTGAAAGATGAAGATATCTATTCATTAACATAAAGAAGTGAGAAGAAAAAAGACAATGTTTAAATACAAGTTAAGAAAAAATTGTTTCGAGAGAAATTCAATACATATGAAACAGATAACTTAAAAAGAGATAGGATATAGTTCTAATTTGTGCATGTCTTCATATATTATATTGTTTATATTCATATGATTCTTCTCATATTTTTTGTTATCAGGACTTTTCAGACTTGACATGCAGAGGAAACGGTCTTTTAAATGTTAACCTCCTTTGAAGTTTTCATTTCTTAATCATAAATTCAATTTTCTATCTTAACCTTTCGTTAACATCCTTATTCTTCATATAGCGTAGGTAATTATGAACTTCTACTTGGTTCTATATCTTTTTGCTCTCAATAGTTTTTCACTTGGTTTCTCTTCCAAGCCCGGCTTCGTCAACTATTTATAAGTCGCGCGTTGCTTTCCCTTGTCTCCCTTTCCATATATCCGACCAGTGAATACCAAGTTCTCCATGTCCTTCTTCCTCATTACCTGTCCCAGGAACCTCATTTGTCTCTTCCTGCTATTTATTATCAGTTTTCTTCTCGTTTGCATCCTTTACAACACCTCATTTCGTTGCACATGTGCGCTGTCAATGGTATCTTCAGCACCCTTCTGTAAAACCACAATTCTGCAGACTCAAGCCTCTCCTTCACCTTGATGAGATCGTTCAGCATTCACTTCTATATAGAAGAACAGTTATCACACAGCAATCCAGCACCCTTTGTTTTTAATGAGTTTTTTTTTCAGTACTCTGGTTAGCTTCTGAAATGTGTCTTTGGTCATCTCAATGCGTTTCTGGATCTCCTTGTCACATTTTCCATCCTCTACCAAAACACTTACCAGGTATCTGAATTCTTTTACTTGTTTTATTTTAGATTCTCCGACTTGCAAGTAACATATAATCTCATTTTGCTGATGACCATACATTCTGTTTTCTTGAGTTTTATGCTCAGTCCTTTCCTTTTCACTTTCTTTTACTACCTTCTGTAAAAGATCCTACGTCTTTATTTCAGCCTTTTTAAAGTTTTACATCTTTGAATTTATCGTATGACACTTATTTGACTGACTGACCTATTTTCCTGTTCAGATTCCTGTTTGGAGATTCACTATTTGACCATAGCTAGCACTTTAACACCTACCATTCTGGATCTGTTTTGACCTGGAAATAGCTGTTATTAAGAAATGGTTTCAAGCTACTCAAAATCTACTGATCATAAGCTGTGCTATTGGAAGTATTTCATTGTCATATCCACAACATAACGGTAATAATAATATTATACGTTTCTTTATAAAGTTAAGTTCGATATTTATGGAAGCAACAGCAAGCACTACTAGCCATACGGGTGAAATTTAAAGAATCTTTTTTACTGACAGAATATTTCAGAAAAATAAGGCATACATTTCAATGCAAGTATCGGTTATCGTTATTTCTACTAATGACGGTTGTTATATTTTCACTCTTTATGTTTCAATTTCTGTGGGATATAAACATCATGATTATACTATTATTTTTCCATCCAAGAACATGTGATATTTATTTGGGTTGTTGGTTCTTTTGAACGTTTTAAACTAATGCAGTTCTAGTTAGTTGAGACGCCATTCTGCTTCTAATTAGGTATCGTGGGTCTATAAAATTCGGAGATGCATTGTCAAAATTCCGCAATCATCTCTCCCTCGAATTAATTTTCATCATTGAATCGAATCAGAAAAAAAATCACATATGGTGCGTTGAAGGAAGAACATCATTATATATATATATATATATATATATATATATATATAAGATGTAGTAAAATATTGGGTTGACAGTCCACTCTTTGTAGTTTTAAACAGTTTACTGCAACACATGTGCGTGGTTTTGCTATCTTTTTAGCATCTAGTAAGGCAGTAAAATATTTTTTTAATGGTAGGAATTATTATTTATATAATTATTAGAAAACAATATTTATTTACCAAATCCAGTGTATTTAGGATTGGGATTGTTTTGGAAGTTTCTCTCAGCTAACAAACAGAATATCAGGTCATGATGTATAAGATAAATTGATTGTAAGAGTAATGGAAAAGAGAGGTAAAATAATTTACGACCCAGACATTTTTCATGCCAGTGATGAAATGATTTGGGATACATATGTTGCCATTTTGCAAATGTGTCATTACTAAATGATTACTATATTTAACTCAAAGTAGTGGTCAAGAGACAAAGGTGGTAAAGTTTTTTTTTAATAAACTGCACTTCAAAAATAAGTAGAAGACTCAGTTGTTGATTTATCCGTTGAGCTGCAACAAATTAATTTATCAATAGGTAGGGAAATCAATCAATATCTTATAAGAGTTCGATTATAGAAGTCTAGTTATATTATATTAGAAACGTTATCTAAATTTTATGGTATTTTTAGAGGATGATGACAAATGGAAGTTACTTCGCTCTGTTTATTGAGTAAGTTTATTTTCCGAAATTTGAAAACATAGAAAACATGACTCGTTTAAAGATTTACAATATCTGATTTTTAAAAAATTATTTCTATTTTAAGGTAGGGGCGTTATTTGCATCATTTAGTTGCCAATAATAAGTACAAAGGGATGTGATATTGCGGTAAGTTTTATTATTAAAGATACGGTGTGAAAGTAATGGCGGGTCTTAAAATTATTCTTGTTACACCGGATATAATATTTTATTACCGAGGGATTTTCTATGATGCAAATAGAGCATATGTATACTATAGAATCAGTTAGACATTTTTTTGCTAATGGACACTAAATCGGTTTTCGGCAATTGCAAATATTGTTATTATAATCTTTAAATTTTTATAGAATGCTGTTGATGTTTTAAACTATTATATCTGTTTACATTTCTGTGACTATGTTTTGTATGATCTTCTCAAAATTATCACTACATCTTTAGCTTGGTTTCAGCGTATTTATGTTATAGTTTGCTAAGAGTTTTTAATTTAGGAAATATTTTTTAATCAATTCTAGGAATTTATGTCATAACTTAATAATTATCATTTAGTTAAATGTGGGTGTGTAGCAAATGATATTTCTTTTTCTATTTTTATTGTTGTTGTTGATATTATGTTTTTTGTATTTCGTGTCAGGGCATTTATAGCCGCTGTTTTTAAGTTCTGTCATAGAATTTGCTAATTTCATAAAGTATATCTTCATAGAAAAAATTGTTAGTAATTCTGTATAGGAGATTAGCATTAGTTTTTAAGTAGGGAGAGTTTGTTTCATCGATTTGATCAAGTGTTACATCAGGAAGTCTATCATTGTTGTTAACGACTTTTTATTTTTTGTTAGTGTTTTCTTCTTACGCAACATGGAAAAAACAGTTTTACCATATCTCTCATAAACATCCCAACTAGAAAAAACGGGATTGTTTTGCGCAACTTGTTCCCAAAACTAAAGATTAAATACGAATTAAGAGATGGAACGCAGATTGCTTCCTTCAGCCTCATGAATTTTTGACACACAACGTTACCTACGGCTTTAAAAGCTTAAGAGCCGCACATGTTATTGGAAAGATGTTAGGTTCTGAAAATGACGTATTTGAAATAGAGTCAGGTTTCACATGCACAAAAACCACACCCTATTACAAACATCTGGAAGCTATTGAGAAAGAAAATACATCTGATAAAGATATTGTTTCTTCCGACAAAAAAGCTAATTGCAATAAAACAACTCGAAGCAATTATATTTTATTCATTAAAAACAATTACAAAAATGTAGATAACGACATTAGTAATTTAGCGTGAAACGGCTTTTTAATTGCTGGAATTACCTGAAGATAAACAGTATTGTTCTGAAACATGAACGTTTTTGTGCAGCGATATACTGCTCTGATAAACTATTGGAATAAAAAAGGTACAATATATATATATATATATATATATATATATATATATATATATATATATATATCGTACTTTTTCCTTCGCGTTGTTTTATATAATTTTATATATATACATATATATATATATATATATGCGTGTATGTGTGCCAGTGCGTGTGTTCGTGCGTGTATACCCGAAGATCTACAGCAAATAATAATTCATATAATAATTAATAGAAAATTGCCTAATGGGTATATCAAAAAGTATATAGTAAAACATATACACATTATTCTTCGTTTATAGCACTGCTCGGAGTTTAGTTAAGGTTGCTATAAATTATAAATCGTAAGTTCGAATATTTTTATTTATTAAATTTATAATTTAGTTAGATTTATACAGAAACACACAAATAGATATTAAAATTGTGGGAGGAAAGAATATAATTATTACAGTGTCCGGTTTCACGTAAAAGGGGACATCACTAATTTGTTTCTATTAAGGACGTATCGTTCGAATAATTGTTTCTTTAAAAATAAAAAATAAAAAATAGAAAATAATTAAAAACTTAAAAGTTCAAATTTATTCAGAAAATAAAAGTTAGAAATAAATAATATTTAAATAAAGTTGAAGTCATTCATTTATTTTCTCTAAGCCTGACATGAGTCTTCATGAAATAATCACAACAATTCTTTATTTTCAAGGATTTTCGGTGCAACTGACTGTCCTTTACCTTCAACATCAAAATATCATTTTTGATGGAGCTAAACCAATTTCTGCGTTTTGTTTCGGACAAATTCTGTGATTTTTAATAATTCTGTGTGAGTCAGATATAAATTTCTTTTGAATAAATTAGTGCAGTAATGTTACCTGCACTTTCACTCGCACAAAATCTGAAATATTTAAAACTATAAAAATAAAAAGTTGTTTACTCTTTGTTTAAATGACATACACTGAATTTTAAGTTTGCTTGTATTACTTCCTTATAGATGCGTTAACATCTGAAACCTCAGGAACTCAGTTCTGGGAACGCCATCATTTGGAAAACAGCGAATACTTCACGAATGTCCTAATAGTTCTCTAGCAAACGCAGGGCAAACTGAATTCTTATATATAAATAATAGAAAATATATACATAAACACTATTTCATTTTTACGAAAACTATTTTATTTTACTCATTAAATTGTTTTCTTTGCTAGTGAGCGTATTTTCTATGTTAAATAATAAAATTTCTAATTTTTGTAAAATGAAATGATAGCTTATTATAATAAGCTACGTAACCTAGTAAAAACTAATTGTATTAAGTAATATCTTACCTGTTTGCATTTCTCTCAAAAATTTGATTTCGATCGATCAATGTATGGCTGTTTTAGAGGATGTCACGGACAAACTAACGAATGTCTCATAATCCTTTATATACAGAGTGTCTATTTCTAAATATATCAAGTCTTTACTACAAGTACTTTTCTATATCTCAAAGAATACTTCGTCAAATCTTCCTTGGAATCGATCATGACTAATACACGGTTTCTGCAGTTTTTGATAAGGCTTCTGCAGTTCTTGGGCCGGTATTTTCGACCATTCTTTAATGAATAATTATTTCACACTGTTCAGAGATTTTAGCTTCCATTTATGAACAGCAGGCCTGAAATGTTCCATCGGATTTAGGTCAGTCGATTGAAAAGGACATTCAATTGTCCTATCATTGTTGTTTTTAAGTAACTCTGAAGTGGTTTTTCAAAATCTGTTTCAGTTCTTGTCTTGTTGGAAGATAAATCGCATAACAAGTCTAAGATCGATACTTGTGAGAATAAGATTTTTCCAGTGAATTCTTTGGAATATTTGTTATATTTGAGCGGATATATTCTATGCTAAATTTAGGTTGTGTGTTTGATTTTGTTTAGCTGCATATCAAAATGTCTATGGGTTATTTCGGGCCCTAATCCAAATATCCTGTAAATCCTGTAAATACATTTATGCTTTCTTTTATATATATTTTGTACATAACTGTATACAATCAGAGTAAAAGTATGTTTTATTTAGATATAGATTTCGTCGATCATGTATTGGTAGACTTTTATATTTTTAGTGACGCATCTATTTTCACTTTGCTAAAAAATATATTGCTGTATGTTTCATTATTAAAATGAATTCATGATTTTTTTGTTTTTTAGTTCACTAACAGCCCATAGCTTGGGCTCTAACACAGATAGTATTCCGGGCCAAGTTTTATCTAGGATAAAGATGTGATTCAAAGCTCCTCAACTCCTCTAATCTCCTGATCAGAGGTAGTTACACGCTTCACAAAACCTCCAATCTCTTGATCCGTGGTGGTTCCACGCTCCTCAACGCTTCCAATCTCATGAGCAGTGATTGTTCCACGCTCCTCAAAACCTCCGTTCTCATGATCAGAAGTGGTTCCACGCTCCTCAAACATCCAATCTACTGATCAGAGGTTGTTCCACGTAAATATTTTAATAATTAACTATGCAACAATCCTTTTTGTTATGGCAAAACGACAATATATTTTCTTTTGGAATGAAACAAAAGAACGTTTAAAAAAAGGTCCCACAAAGGCTATTGCCTCTGCTCAGCACACTCACGTTCAACCAGAGAAGCAATATTCTTCATGCGTGAAAAAAATGATAGATCTAAAGCATCTTTCGACTCGAGACCATTACGATTAGGCTGGTATGAAACGGATTTTCATGTATAATGACCTATATTACTAGCCACATCAATAAGCTCTTTTTTTGTTAGATAAACAGCACGCAACATGGTCAGTCGACATTTTTCTGTAGAAGACCAGACCATTCACAACATAATGGCTCTACTCGCTATCTTTCGGCTTCTACGTTTTTATTACCTGGAAATAACAAGCGATCATCAAAAAATAGATCGGCATTTAATTATCAACTGATAACAGGACGTGGAAATTTATTTCAACGATATCACACAACGTTTTCTTCCGCTACGAGCCGTTAACAAAACGTTCCACTGGTAATTTTTAAATTTCTACCTGCTTTCCTTCAATATAACCAACGATCATCAAAAGTAAACTGGGAAATAATTTTGTAAATTCTCAACCGATATTACAATAAACCATCTAATTTCGTTTAAATAAAAACTGTAGAAATAAGGAAGATTTTGACAATCCTAAAATTCAATATACATTAATGCTTTAGAAAAACAGTAAATTCAACACTAGAATATTCTGTTAAATACATTAAGCAGAAGTTAAGTAAATGTAATAGTATTTGGTTTAGCCCATCTGCCAACCGTAATGTCCAAACAAACGCTGTAATATTTTTCTAAATTTAATTCTTAGTTATTTCTAACATTCACCCAAACTAAATACAAAACACACATCTCGGTAGTGACAAACCAGACGAGAACAGTTTTTATTAACGTGATGTGGCCATCAGCAATCCATCTTTACGCGATATTTTTAATTTCATGCAGAGAAAAAGAAACCCACAACACATTTAAATAAGTAAGATATAAAGAATAAAATTTACCAGATATGTTTTGATCACGTTATTTTTATTATTATTTATTTTATTTTTATCCTTGATTTAACGGACACATCTTCATGTTTATTTTATATGTTGGGTCTTATTATGTCTACGTCGCAGGCGCAGAGTGCAGATCAATAAATCGATGTTTTCCAACGGCAAAACCGAGTTGAAAGGTTTCATGAGAGAAGCAATAATCGATACACTTAATCGTTGAAGATCACTGCTTTTCTGATAGCCCGTCATGGATGCCAGATTAAAAAAATATTATTAACACATTAAATAATTCCATCGACATTCTTTCAGTAGTCAATGTCAAAGCAGAAAATCGAGGATTCTTTCCTTTCCTTGTTTGGTTTAAAATATTAAATAGATAATTTGCTTCTGCATGTAATTTTTTATAAATATACATGCCATTATATACTACACTACACTCATTCTTGCATACATATATATATATATATATATATATATATATATATATATATATATATATATATACATAAAAGTGGATATTGAAGTTAACTTCAAACGTTATTTTGTGGATACCCACATTCGAGTAGAGTGTCACGTCCATTAATTCTTTGGATATAGTTATATGTATTATCACACAGAGACACACACACACACACACACACATACACACACACACACACACACACACACACACACACACATATATATATATATATATATATATATATATATATATATATTACTGACATTAACCTATACCGCTATTGCTGATTCCACCACTGAAATGTTCCTCGGGCAGTGAAAGGGTCTGTATATACACACACGCACGCACTCACACACACATAATATATATATTATATAAATATATATTATATACATTTTTATAATTTTGATTGATATTATGTGTGCTTTTGTACTACTGATTATTAACATTGATTTGTGATAGAAATATTCAGCCGTGACGTTTGCACCAATGAGTCATTCTCGTGTGAAAATATTAGCAATGTAGAAAAGGATTCATCGCTCATTCTTAAAAAGTCTATATCACGTGAAATCTCAAAAATATTCATTTATATATACAGGGTTCGATGGGTAAGTTGTTGCCTTTATATATTTTTAATTTCTGACATGCGCGTTGTTTGTATTTTTTTGTTATTGTATTTTTCGAATGCACACAAGGTAAGTACAGTTAGGTACCGTCTACCAAAAATTGAGCACTATAACGCCTTTCACTCCGCCAAAGATTAGGAAACAGCAGGCTCTAATGCTTGGTATTCGTGAGGAAAGCTCTAATACGAACATTTAAATGTGTTTCGGTATCAAAATGAGAACTGTGCTTGAATTTGAAAAGAGTTGGATGAGTCTAATTGTGATTACGAATTTATGACAGCTCAGAAATAAATCCTGTCAAACAATGGCTGCCTGAAAATTTCTGAAACGACATAACTTCTTTTAACTGGCCACCTTTCACCCAAGTCTACAAAATACTTGATGATTTTGTATGTAGCGAAGTTAATCAAGAGTGCAAGAAATTTCCTTGCAACTGAATTGAGGGCAATCATCATGGCAATGTTGACTTAAACAATGTGAACACGGAGGACAGTTGAAGGAGGTTTTAGTTCGAGCCACTGTGGCTATTATTGAATGAAACTAATCATTAATATTTTAAAATTCCATGCTAGACAGTATATCGGACAACATAGAAAAGACAATTTTCTCTCTCACTTTCACTAATACAGTATTGTGATTTTTCTGTTTTTGCTTCTATGTTAACTTAGCGAGGTTATGATTGCTCATTGGCTCCCTTTTCTTTTTGTCCCCAGTTTTCTTTTAATTTAATCCCCCACCCCTTTCAGCTTTAGGTGTTCAGCAATGTTAGTTCTTCGGTGGATGCGTGGCGTCTTTCGTTATTTTTCAGGTGTGTTTTTCGTTTTTGTTATAGTGTTTAAATGTGTGAGTGATAGTGTGAGTAATTGCTGATCGGATAATTATGATATAATATTCATAAAGCCACGCATTATTTTTCGTCCGGGGAACTGACTTTGCTGTCACAGTCTTAGAATAGTGGAGGGCTTTTATTAGTAATACTATTTTGTTTAGTTTATTTTATATATTGTATATCATTGTATATAAACATTTGGGGAATATTAAATGTTGTTATTTTCTGCCCATGCCCTCCACTGAAAATTGTACATATGGGAGTTAAGTAGGCCTACATAGAGCATCTGAGGTAGTATGGTGGACGTAGTAAGAATGGTAAGTAAAAATGCGTTATTATGGCGTAAGGTTTATTGTAAGTGTGTCAGGGTCGACGAAAGTGAATAGCTAAGTTAAACTAGGACAGATGAAGACCAGCCTACCCAATCCCCGTTTCAGGCCTTGTGACATATTTGTACTTAGTACAATAAATAATAACACAGTATTGTTTAGTGACTTCAATACCCACCATGCTAATTATGCTGGCGTCTAAAATCTTAGTCACTCAGTGTTCGGCGCATCTGGTTGATTTTCTCACACGCTTCCCATATCTTTGAAGATTACGCCTCCTTTTAAATATCTGCTCCAATTATATTCCTTATATGTATTTCTATTTTTTATGTTATTAATTTGATATATATGTTATATTTATTTTTTATTATTATTACATTTTTATGTTTTTAGTAGTTTTATGAATTGTATATATTTTTATTTCATTTATTATGTTATTATGTTATTTAATTTATTTTCATTCAAATTTACAATATTATGTCTAACGAATTTACATGTTAGTATTGTACTTTTAAATATCCTTTCTTTTATGTTTTATGAATAATATTTGGGTTTGTGTATTGCAGTTCATCATTTGTTTTTAAATGCCAAAATATTTGAGCCCAAACATATTAATCTATGTCAATAATTGCCAGAGATCTATTTCCGTTCCAAATTTAAAAGTTTTATATTTTAGCTGTTTAAGTAAATATTCCCTCACTGCATTTCCACGCTAATTTTTTTATTTCATTTTTTCATTTTTCCTCTTTCATCTCCTTTTCTTGATTCCTCATCCTATTTTTTTCTTTTCTTCATTCTTTATTTTTTTATATCTTTTTACCTCAGACGATGAATTCTTTTTCCAAAATTAAGGGAAGTGTTGTTTTCATATAATCAAAATTTATTTTCATAAAAACGTTAATTGCAATCATTGTAAAGTATCTGATGAATCCCAGTTCTTTCAATGTCTAAAGTTTTTAATTTTTCACATGTTCTAATGTAATAATTAGGAATAAATATTTATTGCTCCATTTTCTTATTAAATACTGTTTTAAATTAATGCTTTGAACGTTGAAATTCTATTATTTTTCTTATATACATATATATATATGTTTACATATATATATATATATATATATATATATAAACATATGTAATTTAAGGAGTATTTGTATATGCCATTTTCATTTTATAGTTATATATATATAATTAATAAACGAAAAGTGTATTGAACTGTTATATACTATTACTATTTAGCTAAATGCTGGAAAATCAGCTCACATGTTTAAAATTTGTTTGATGCAATACAAATGTGGTTCTGCAGAATTATGCTGAGAATAACATAGGCCGAACATTTAAACATGAGGAAGTGATAAAGATAAATGTAACTGAAAAGACACGAATACTTAAAATAAGGAACAAACAGTTGGAATTTCTAGTGCATATCATGGAGAAATAAGATTTGGAAAATTTGATAATTTAAAAAAATGAAATATTAAAGGTAAATTGGAGAAAAGCGTACAAAGTAGCTGACGATCTTTTATAAATATGATGCAGAGCAGGGATTACAAAGCGCTACAAAAGAAAATATAATGTGGGAAACGATGATCATCAAGCTGCCTTTAGGGACACAGCATATAGAATAAAACTCACTTAAGTGCTCACGACAGGTTAAAATAGACTCATGCAGCAGAATCTCAACACAAATACAAATAAGAGAAACCACATGAAATGATCACTTTCAATAGTAGCAACAATTTAAATAGTTAGCTCATGCAACGCAAAATGAAAACAATGTCAATATCTATCTATTGAGTTCATACATTAATTTAAAGAAAACTTTAGTAACTAAATATCTACGAATATTTAGATGACCAATAAATTAGTAATGGATATCAGGAAGTTATTTCCCTCAAAATAAAAAATAACTTGGGGAATTTTTTTATAAATCTCACTTCAACAGACTGTACTGCTAACTATTCTGTCAGTGAATTTTGGATATTAACTTCCACTTCCCCACAACAGTCGTAAAGAAATAGGCTCCCGAACTAGCTTCTGGTCTCTAAATTTTAGAATAAACGTCTCTCTGGTTCTTGGTTTCCTGGCAACCAGTCTTTCCACAGAAAGTAATGAAAACCTACTGCGAGAAAAATTTCTACCGAGTCAGTCATGTTTCGTTCGAGAAATGAAGGCCCAACGAGTATAACTGGCTGTCTGCTCTAACCGTGAATCGAAGGGAGGCAACTTTCTTAGACATTTTTATGCGTATACTTTTTCTTCAGTGTCTGGGCATATGATATATACAGATTAAATATATATTTTTCCTGATGGCCATTTTATTAACTTTCTCTCTTTGAATTTTAGGCATTTTAGATTAAGTATTGTCAGGTGGGAAGTTATCTTTAGATGTAAATGTGGGAAGTTATATTTAGATGTAAAGATCGGTACCATTAAAAAATATGTATTGTCCAAGATTTATCACCGATTCTCTGCTGATACCTTGAGAGCACTATACGCTTTGAAAAGTATCTTTATTTGATATAGCGAACCTTTGATAGAATTTTGCAACTATAAAACCACCTAGATAGTATGTTCAATGTCAGGCACATCTTAACCAAACTGTTACGTTTCACTTGGGATATTTACTTTATTTAATATGCTAGTTTGTTGCTTTCACTCATGGTCTGTGTTTTTTAATATTTTTCAAAATATTACTTATAGAACATTGAAGAGATTAATACCATCCGCATTTATCTCTTATTAAAAAGATAGTATCTCTTAAACGTGATATTCTCAATCTAATCTTTTTCTTGATCTCATCTTAGAGTTTTTTCAATTTTTTTTATTTTCGTCAATGATACTAACAATTGATTTTCCATCGGTAAATAGCTTTATTTTAACTTATTACTATTATGAAATTAAGCCTTGTTAAAAAAAATAAGTTAATGCATTATTGTTTTTTACGTAAATGAATATATGATTATCTATCTGCCTGTCGTGGTGCCCTATCTAAATTAAAATGAAATCTTCTTCCTGCATAAATACTAAACTGCAAGACTTGTTAGAGGTAACAATGTAACATGTCAGTTCAGACAGACACTTCCATCTGCTGATTAATAACACTCTTATTTTGTATATATGTTCTGTTATTCTAATACACTGGTTCAGCATGCCTTCTTCAATTGGTCTATCTTCTTAGCCTTAGCAGGCCACAACAATATCTATCTAAAGGACAGATATATAGACAGTTAAGAACGAACACACGCACACACACGTGTGTGTGTGTGTGTGTGTGTTTGTGTGCATATATATATATATGAAATAGATTCGGTTGAGCATTTCGCCATTCAAGAGATCTTCTGATCCAAAAGCAAAAAAAAAAAATGATATGTATGTATTTGTCTTTGTTTGAATAATGAATCTTAGTACGTTTTCTCTAAACTGCCGTTTCTCCTAAATAACGAAAAAAGAAAGTGACTTTTCAAAACGCCTTTAATATTTATTCTTATCTTTTTTAAATAAAAAAATTTAATGCATTCTCCCAGCATTTTCTTAAATTAATCCAAGGCACATTCTGATACAAGCCTTCAGATATAATTCAAAGTAACAGATTTGTTTGTATTCAATCTATGATCTTTCCATATCGACAATATTTTATTAAATTATGGTATAGAAATCATGACAATGTTTTAAAGTTAACAAATCGAAAATATTTCACTGGAAAGAGATTTCATTGAAATAGCTTCGATGATACATTTTGCCATTCAAGGCTTCATCAGATACAAAAACGAAATAAAGAAATATGTGAATGTATATTTGTGTGTATGGATAAATAATAAATTTTATTAGTTTGTTTCCTAAACTGGCGTTTCTTGTAATCAAAGTAGTAAGAAATAAATTATTTTTTTTAAATTTTTACTTTCGAGCCATTCTGATAATGCGTAGACTATTTACCGTTAATTCGATACAAAAAAGTTGGGAAACTACATTATAAATTTCAACTTGAACTAAGAATTTTCAAAGTAAATATTAACGATCTTTTTAAAATCACTTTTTCTTGCTTATATATAAATATAAATTGGTCAACTTTATATTTGTCCTTGCAGTTAGATATATCTTGTTATACATTTACGATAGAAATTTATATTTCCTCTTCAGCAATATATGATCTGGGAATAATAGATTTCTCAATGACATTTTATCGGAATCAGTACATATCAATAAATTATCTCGTGATAAACATGTTAATTTGATATTGTTCCAAACCATAACTCTTTAATTTAGATAAAGAGTGACAAAATAAACTGACAGATATTGTAATAAATTATACAAACCTCCAGCTATTTATAAGAACTTTAGTGGATTTACACATCAGTCTGTTTAAGATTTAATTAAATTGGTCGCATAAAGGAAAATTACGACTTTCCAAAATATGTTTCAAAGGTGTCGCTGGATTCAAACTTGTTGCGCAAATTGTCAGTTACTTGGACACATACCTCTTTGGGGATTTCCTTGATTTTTGCAATTATTGCCGTTTTTATATTCACAAATCATTTTCACATTATATTAGAGATACCACCACAAGAAATAAACTAGGGGATTTTGTAAAGAAAGACATGACTTATCTTGGAATTCGAAGCGAGCGCGAACGTGTCTTGCCTGCACGATAATAACAAAAAAGAAATATGGCCGCTATTGCTGACACAATATATGCGTGCTTATCTCGTCCAAAACGAGACGATATTTACATACATGCAAAGTTTGGCCGTCTTGGAATGGCATAAAAAGCGGGTGCAAGCACTGTTGCAAAAGAGCGGATTGTCTTTTTCGGTGGATTGTGTGTGTCGAATTTGCAGAATGACAATCAAACTGACAAAGAGGAAGAAGAAGCAGCTTAGTTGGTGTCTGATTCACTGCTGCCCCGTGTAAGGGGCCGAGGAAGGGAAACCTGAAACCATTTCAAACAAGGCGTATATATAAAAAATATTAACTTACATTTGTATTCTCTTCAATGACTGTTGTGTGTAAAGGAGGGTTCACAAGTAGGCACGCACATACGCGTGCACTAAACGCTGCGCGTGTCTTCTCTTCTCAATCGAATCTCGTTTCTATCGCTCTCTCGAGCCGTCAGTCTTCCAATCGCTAAATATAAGCCGAATGTCGTTGAACACATCTTTCAGACCAAATACAGATCATAATAACCAGTTTCATGTTTTATATTCTCTGGCTTTGGTTACAGAATGTCTCTTACTGCTTTACTAGGGACTCCGTTTCCTGCAAACCGTAAGCAAAACGAACACCGGTGTAACCTTCTCGAGTCTCCAACGGCGAAGTTATATTTACTCTTCTCCCCCACTTGAGAGAGATGTGACACAAGGTCTTTTTTTAATGTGGGGAACCTGAGCGCGTACGCCCAAGTACTGGTCAAATATTACCTATTCACCACAGTGGATAGGTTCAGAACTGGTCTTATTTTGATCATTTTCGCTACTCCCCCAGCCAAAAGGCCGAGGCGCAACGGTGAAGTATTATTTACTTTCTCCTCTACTTGAGAGAGATGTGAAACAAGGTCTTTTTTAATGTGGGGAACCTGAGCGCTACGCCCAGGTACTGGTCAAATATTAGCTATCCACCGCAGTGGATAGGTTCATAACTAGTCTGAACTGGTCTAAACTGGTCTTATTTTGGTCATTGTCGCTCCCCAGCCAAAAGGCCGAGGCGCAACGGCGAAGTGCCTCCGAAACCGAAGTTGGCACTCTTTATATGTTTTTGGTCTCGTAATTTCTCGCTCATGAAAAGCCTCGCTTTCACCAATGACGCATGCGCCGTGTCAGTCCAAAAACTGCCCTGCATGAGCGTGTCTGGCACTTCCATTGCGTCTACGAACGCACGTGCTGATAAATCGCCTTCTCTTGCTTCGGCGAGGTACATATCCACCACACTCCCCCCTTATCTCGGTGGGGTACGACACAAAGTTCGTCCTCAGACCGGCTGTCATCTGAGGTTTCGTTATACACGTCAGCGTGAGCGTTAGAAAATTATGTCCATTGCTATTCTATTCCAGTTGTTTTCCACGCTCAATTTTCCTTTTTTCCAATGAACTGGCGCCGATCTATTGACTGGCAGGCTTCGCAGGATTTGACAACCGATCGCACGATTTCTTTCGACACTAGTGGGTCGATACGTCTGGCGAAGTACAGTCTTCGTTTCACACCCGCATGTCCACTTTCTTGATGGACGTCAACCACTTGACTTATTCAGTCGGCTCCTCATTGCAGCGCAACTTTCCGGGACTGGCTCTTTTCCATTCTTGTGTAGATCCAACCACTTGCGTGGCACTCTGATGAGGCAATCTGCGCGGTTTTGACAGGATTTCACCAGTGTGACATCAATGGTCAATCAATATTCTTTCTCTAATAGCCGCAGTGTTCCCAAGCGCCGTCTCACTAGCATTTCACCAGCCGTCTTTGTGTTCACACGTGCCTTCCCAGTCAAGATGTCGGATATCCACCGATGTACACATGCTGAATCGGTGACCAAATGCAACACTGTGGCCTGCCATTGAATGGCCAGGTTGATGCCTTTGACTGCTGCATCTAGTTCAGCCAGATTGATATGCCTGACATCATTGGTTAGGCGCAACCAACAAGCATCCTCGACGATGCTTTTATTCTCCTCTAAGGCCACCCCTGTGGCCACAGAACTTGCATCCACCCAGAACATCATCTCGTTGCTATTCATGCACCAGTCTCCTCCAACAGGGTCCATTTCACACACTGTGGTCATCGTCTCTTCCAGCATACGACGAAAATTGGCATCTCTGATTTTATCGTCCCATCTCTTGGTCAATGCACTTGCTCGGCGCTTGATGAATGCAGTCGCCACCCTCAGCCAGCCACACACGGGAAAGTGGCCCACGAGTTTCCCACAAATGGAAAATACATCGGGAATTTTCGAGTAACCTAACCAGTTGAACGTGGGACAATCTAAAAAATCTGTGTCGGCTTCACGAACTAACATTCTGTCAAGGTAGGTAGCTACCTTGGTAAAAAGCCAACTATTAGCCCCCGTCCACATTCTCCCACCCTTGTGATCGACCCGGTATCCATCCATTAGACCGAAATCCTCGATGAGTTCGAAAAAGCTACGATCAAGTGCCTTCCCGCTAGCTCCCCGCCCTCTATCCAACTTGGGGTCCAGGATGGCTTTCCAGTCCTCCATTAAGACGAGTCCCGTTGAATACACCAGGAAGCCCTCCAAACTAAAAAAAAAAACAAAAAAAACAAAAAAACGAGAGGCGCTCCTCCCGTTCGTTGGGCGCATAAACCGCAACCAGTCAAAACCCATTGCTTTTCACTGCAATATCGGCCACGATCAGCCGGCCCTCGGCACCGACGTGGACAAGATCCACCTTCGCGTCCAGGGTACGCTTAACCAGCAAAGAAACACCTCTGGCCAGCCGGTCTCCATATGTTGAATAGACGACGAAGTGGTTAGAGAGCGCACAGGCAACGGCCTTGCAAATAAAGTGAGTCTCTTGGATCGCGGCGACATCCACACCGAAGGACAAGAGGTCCCGAAGCATGCGGGCAGCTTTACTCCGATCTCTAAGGCCCTTCAGGTTTATACTGGCTGACTTAATTGAAATCTATTTAAGGATGATAAAGAAAGCAGAAAATAACTTCTGGTCACATACTGGGCAAAAATCTGTGGAAACAGGGACCGACGGATTGTCCCAGAGAACCGGTGCCAATATCGGACGTAATTCGTCTGTCCAGGACAATTCCGCCGACGTCCGTAGGGAAAGTTAGTTTTGCGGCCCTGTATAACGAAGGGTGCAGGATAGCTGGGACTCTTCCGGCACAAAAATTGGATAGTTTTCTTAAATAAGTAGTGCCCATCTGGGCCAGCTTTATTTTTGGGAACGCTTCTATGGCTCCCTGGACAAAATCCCAGACCTTTAAATTGACCCCTGTACTTCTAATTAGAGTTAACACCCCGGGGGCCTCTCGGAAATTTAGTGGGTCTTTAATTGATTTACCGTCCACTGAAGTGAACTTAAATAGGGGCCTTAGCAGGGCCTTTTATTGAAAGCTAACGTCTTTTTCCAGGGCCTGTCTATCTATCCTACAGACCTTTGGATGCCTAAAGGAGTTTTTCTTTTTCTTTTTTCCCCTTTTTAGGAGGGATTATCTATGTTTGGGGAGGGATGCTTGACTTTGGGGAAGGGTGTTTCAGGGTAGGAGGAGGGTAATTCCATTTTCGGTTTGGAGGAGGGTGTGGGAAATGGAGACGAATTCATTCTTATGGAGAGGCAGACTGACTCCTCCCTACCATGATATGTGTCCTTTCTGGTGAAACAGGGGCGGACTGAGTCCTAGTACTGACTCTGCCCCGCTCCCTCGTGCTATGATCCACAAAGTCTATTTTTCTCCTCTTTGTAACGCCATCCTCCTCCTCTTCATGACCCCTCTTCAGGGATGACGACTGTAGTGGAGGCATTTCCTCCACCTCCATCTCTGCATGTTGGCTATGGTTTATGTTGATCTCTTTTTTCCTCTTTTTCCTTCTGTTTTTCCTTTTGATTTTGATTATTCTGTTTAGAGGGCAAAGCTGCCTTCAATGTTGGAGATTCTCGTTTTGAAGGAGAGGAAGCCACTTTCTTCCCCTTCCTAACCAGTTCTGTCCATCCAGTGGTTCCTTCTTTTGCGACGGCCTTTTTTACTTCCGGCACTTGAGTTTTTGTCAACGCCGGCGTTCGCTGTATCACCGGAGACTGTGTTGTTCTTGTGGTCTCCGGTTTTTTGTGGGGCACATCTTGGCCAAATGATCCGCCAAACCAACAATGTGGTTTTCGCCCCTCCACAGGAACAAAACCTTCCGACCCCCATAAATCAAGACATCCGATATCCTTAAAAAAAAACTGGGCCTGTCTACTACCACGTGTACCGCAACATCTTCCGTGGGTACGCCCGCTTTACTGTTGACACAAGCCACCTCCTCCACTGCTCCTAACTGGGCAAGTAAACTCCAATGTGGTCATCAGAGATTCCAAATGGCACACCATGAATCAGAACTCGGGTCCGTCTAGTAGCAATGTGCTCCGTCTCTAGTCTGATTCCTTTTGCAGTCAACGTTTTGCCAGCTGATGTTTTCGCCTCCTCCTATGTACCAAGCAGCACATCCCACATAGCGTGAGACCGCCGCACCAGCACTTTGGGAACAATTTTCAGACGTTTTAGGGCCTCCTCCATGTTATCCCTGCTGACGCTTACATATTTACGGGTTTTAGGGTCCGACGTCAGCAGGGAGATTGTTTTTACTGATATCACATTAATCACTTCTGGGATAACGATTAATTCATTTCCCACAATGAATTCTTTAAAATTCTCCTGCATTTGCTGGTAGTATAGATGGTCCTTTTTCGCAGGAATCTTGTTCCATACCGACGGTGAAGGAGTGACCGTCGGTATATCTGCTGAAGTAGATGGTTAGGGAAACAGAGCCATGATGGAACTTGCCTCCCCGCAACACACAAAACAGTTTTTCACAAAAACTTTGCAAACAGGTACAAACAATCGGACAAGAGACGAATATTATCACTGTAGAACAAAGGAAGTACTTACTGACGAAGAAGAAAAACGTAGACTCGCAGTAACAATGTACTGAAGTATAATCGCCAACAGCGAAGTATTTACTCTTCTCCCCCACTTGAGAGAGATGTGACACAAGGTCTTTTTTAATGTGGGGAACCTGAGCACGTACACCCAGGTACTGGTCAAATGTTACCTATCCACCACAGTAGATAGGTCCAGAACTGGTCTTATTTTGGTCATTTTTGCTCCCACCCCACCCAAAAGGCAGAGGCGCAACGGCGAAGTGCCTCCAAAACCGAAGTTAGCTCTTTTTATGTGTTTTTGTCTTGTAATTTCTCGCTCCTGAAAAGCCTCGCTTACACCAATGACGCATGCGCCGTGTCATTTAAAAAACTTCCCTTCATGAGCTCGACTCCCGGTTCCATTACGTCTACGAACGCACGTGCAGACAAACCGCCTTCTCTTGCTACGGCGAGGTAAATCTCCACCACAATATATGTATACAGTGTAAACCTGATATAGGAGAGTTGTCGGGACCGGATAAAAAGTTATCTTATATCCGGGTTTCTCTTATATCCGAAATACTCTTATTCCCATGTTTATCTTCTAGCATAGTCTCTTATATCCGGGTTATACTGTATATATATATAGTCAAACATGAAATTCAATTGAGTGTGCTAAAAGTGTTTATAGCAAATGTGGTAAATCCGGAATTAATCAAATATATATGCAAAACACAATTCTTAAAAATGAATCTAGCTTCATACGAAAGTATTCGGAGGAAAATATAAATTTCTAATAGGTGCATATACACTTAGAGCATAAACTCTTCTCAAATATACAAGTTATTTAATTTGTGATGCAGTGTTTTTTTTTAATCATTGAGTTTTCAGCATAAATACAACATGTCTACCAAGTTTTATTTGATAAAAAGAAACACAATCTAAATATTTGTGCGAATAAATATTTTATTAAGGAAGCCATTTTCTTGACATGACTGTAGAAAATGTATATAATTATAACAAAGAAAGAATCGAAACCTACAAAAGATGTTTCATACAAGTAGAAATGGTAGAGTTTAATAATAGATTATACGCTATTCTTCATCTCAATTATTATGAACCCACATCACCTGAGAGAGATAAAATTAGATATTACAGACTCGTTCTTACTGAGCCGGATTCATCACGAGCCTCTCTTTCATTTCTATTCAATAAATATAAACATGAAACATTTTCATTATTGTCTGAAGAGAAAAATCTCATATTGATTGAGCGATCTTTATTGATGTATTTTCATTCATCAAGGTATGCGTCAATATTCATATCTACTATTCTGTTATTGTCTCTGTATATTATTTTATAACGTGCTCATTATTTTTAATTAACAATGAAAATATTTTTATGTATTTTTTATTTTAAATTTTTATTTAATCATTTGATTGCAAGGAATGTGGGACCGCCACTAATACGCAGGGCGGGGGGTACAGTGTGAAAGAAAACTAGTCACATGGGTATAGAAAAAACCATAATACATAAATGGTAGTCAAGATAGAATATGGCAATTAACGTAGCTTTTAAATTTTTGGCTATTGTAACTATCAGGGAAGCAAGTAGATGGAAGAACTTTCACAGGCACGAAGTGCGAGAAAGCAACTATTCAAGTAGAAGTGAGGGTTGAATTTACTATTTCAACGGTAAAAGTTTGGCACCTAGATGTTAATCTAGTTGCACACTTAAATTCATGTGGACCGGGCATCAGAGAAAAATCCTGTATTAAAAGGAGTTGCCATGAATATATTTGTAGAAAAGACAGATGGAAACCACGTACAATTAGTGAGAAAATGTTCTATTGTCTCTGTATTCAAGTCGGTTGAGGTTATATTTTCAAAATTATATATTTGTTTTAGCAGAAAACGTAAAATTTGTGAGATTAAGCATTAAGTTTAGGCATTAATAGAATATATAAACATGAAGATTTAATAGTTTAAAATTTATTTTGATGTTAAATGTATTCACGCCTCATACACACGCTATAAATTCTCCATTGGGAATATATTTATATTTCAGATCAAAGAACTGCATCACTTTTTACCAGTACATAATTTCTTTTTTTACGAAGCGAATACCTTAAAAGCCAGAATTAAATTCTAATCCAAAGAAGAAAAATCTACTAAATGTAATATCTAACTGATGGCTTCCAAATCAAGCTGGAATAATTATTAACATACTATCTCATGTTATACCGACGGAAAATTAAACCCTTCTCTACAAACCTGTTAGGTGTTTCTCGTTTGTTGTGTTGTTTTCTAAGTGAGGAACAAAAATAGAATTAATCATTGTTTGCGTCAAGGTCCTTATATCATTTGATTTATGTACGGTCGTCTTTTATCATTATATGATATATAATGAAAAATGACATAAAGAAAAGCAAAATGATAAGGTAACCGAACTTATTTTTCTACTACATGTCCAGACACATGTCAGGAACAAAATTAAATAAACATTTTGAAATGTCAAATTTCCAACGTCGTCAGCGTGTCTTGACAATGTTTAATTACGTCCGACTCTAATGTTTTAATACTTCCTCCACATAATAGTCAGATAAATGCAATATGTAATACACGCTTTGGCGATCACATCGCAAAAAAGCCATAACTGACACGTCGGAATGTTTTTCTTCGGTAAGTTGCCATTACTTTCCGCGCTAGATGGTTGCCAACCAAACTATAGAACACAATCTGTTCTGCTATTTAACTCATTGTAAAGGGAGAAGAGACGGATTAATACCTTTTCCAAAGACATTTGTTCAAAAGTGAATGCAAAGTATTCAACTTGAAATCGAAATCGGCTCTCTAATTTTTCGTTCCGGGTCAATATCCACTGAACAACAAACCTATTTTAAACATATATAATTACTAAAACATTACTTTAAACCAATAGAGACATAAAGAACGAACGGTGCTACACATAATTCTTCTATGTTGTCATTCATATAACTAAATTGATACAATATATATAAATTTCTATATCATTTTCCTATTAATTTGCCAGTATTTTTCAAGGTAAAATGACCTTGAATAATATGCAATCTATAGGAATATAGTAAACAAAATCTCTAGCATTATAGGAATAGCTTCCCACTTTATACATCGTTGGGTTTGCTGATTTTAATACCTATCTTGTCGAGTAGCTTACTCATTCTTAAAATACTGATGTTGCTAGTATTTAGGCTTTCAAATCTTCAGTTGACAGTCTCTACATTCTTTTATAGACTCGTCTTCATAATAATTCTGATAAACAGGATTCTTTAATCGATTTAGTCCTCAAGATTTCTCATGGCTCTTGTTGTTCATTGCAAATCTGTTATCTGGGCAATTCAGATCACATGTTAGTATATGTGGATATTTCTTCTGGGTCATCTATTATTAAATATCACATCACTAAATATGTCCAAGGCCTGACTTATTTATGGTTCTATTAATAAAAATCCATATAATCTTTGCGAAGTACTAATCTCCATGTGTCACGTTACAAAATGTGGGCCTAATCGGATTATTAGTTTACAAATTACAGTTGTTTAAGTGCAGCTACTGTTGCAAATTCTAAATACAATGGAAAAATCTCTATTTCAGTTTTGTTAAAATATTGGTTTCTGACTGGAAAAATACAGTTCAAGCAAATCAATGGCATGATAAGTGTTATTCGGACTCTGGGATTAAGCAGAAACAACGGTTAAGAGGTGGTATTTTGATTTTAAATGATCCTGATCCCTAAATTCGACTAAAATCAGCAGTTGTCCCGGAAAAGACACACACACACACACACAAAATTCACAAACTCCTTTTGGTCGATCGTAAATTAAGGTTCCATGAGGTAGAAGAAATCAACATATCAGAAAGCTGTGTATCTACCATTTTGCAGGAAATTTGTCAATAAGAAAGCTGTTTTAAAAATAGGATTCAGAAAGTTGATTACTAATGTTTCAAGGCAAGAACATGTTTTGCGGAAATATGTGACAATGGATAAAACATGGATCCACTACTTCACTCCAAAGTCAAATTGGAAGTCAGCTGAGTGGATAGCAGCTGGTGCAAGCCGTCCAAGATTTTAGCCTGCGTATTTTGGGATGCTTAAGTTATTTTTTCATCGATTACTTTGAGAAGAAACAATCATAAATAGCGATTATATATCGCATTATACGTGCGTTTGAAGGACGAAATCACTGTAAACAGCTATAAATGAAGGAGAATAAAGTGATCTTTCACCAAGACAACGTACCGTGTCAGAAGTCGATCACAACCATTGCTAAACAACATGAATTGCACTTCGAATTGCTTCCACGTGCATCCTATTCTCCAGATCTAGCCTCCAGAGGCTGGCTGTTTGCAGACCTCAAACGAATTCTCCGAAACTAAGGCTAAAGACAAATCGTTCTACAAAAATGCATTGAGTTGTTAAAGAAGCGTTAGAATCAGTGTATCACCATAAGAGAAGACAATGTTGATGAATAAAATCGAATTTTGCCTAAAAGCTCTTGTTTTATTAAACCCGGGAATTATTTAGTGATATGTTATGGACCCCATGTTCAGAGGATTTCTTTCTATGACCAGCGTAACCAGAGGGAATCATTTCCTTCCTTTCTTCGTGACACACCATTGAGTGACATTTTCAATCTTCCTATTAAAAATTGTGTCACTGAGGTATTTTTTAGAGTATCAACCGGAATCATTGCTTTTGTGACATTTTCGAAATACCAGTTGAAAACAATGCTCTCCCTGCCTTTTCAGACTCTGTAGACGACAACTGACTACACACGGTTCTGTAATAATGTGTTCAATAAGATTAAGTCCTCTTATTTTCACTCAATTAGATGTCTTAACATCTGCTGATGAAATTTTCTTGCATTTCTGCTTTTGACTCATCTAATGTACCTTTGTTGTCTGATAAAAGAGTCTCTTTTATGTGTTAAACATATAAAACCATTCATGATTTCTGCTTTCACATCTAAATTGTATCCACACAATGCATGGTATGAACTTGTTCGTAATATGTATAAACTTTACAGTAAATGGCTTGCCGATTCTTGATCATTTTTGTTTGAAATTCACTTTTGTATTTCCTGTTTTAAAGAAATAATGCAAAAGGTATAGTCTTAAGTATAGACCAGTTTCTCTTTTGCCTGTTTTTGCTAAAGCTAAAGTTGCTCTCATCAACTCTAAATTGATTTCAAATCTTACCTCACAGGCTGCAATTTGAGATATACAGTGTGAATTTTGCTTCCCTATGTCAACCTTAATGTTTTTATCATTATTGTGGAAAGGTTTTATAAGATTAATATAAGTATGATGAAACCCAGGCTTCTTTAGATGGCTCAAAATATTTCTCTATACTTCTGAGATGAGGTGGTAATTACATTAATTACCCTGTTCCGACTGTTGTTCTTGCACTTATTGATATGTTTGTAACGTTACTACAGTTGTACGCTCCGGCATTTCGAAGGAACATTGCACACGGAATGAGAATTACTTACCCCACTGATTGAAATAAACGGTTCGGTTTAAAATTCTTAACATCACAAGAAAGCAGGAGTGTACCATGTCTAAAACTTCGTAAGCATGGTAATGAAGATGAGGACAACGGTTCAAACAGTGTAAATATTATATGCCTCAAAGAAATCGAAAGTGATTTTGCATGCTGGTCGTGTTAGCAATTTGTATTTTTGGTCTATTTTTGGATACAATTTAATCTTTTCAAATCGCTAACGGATATCTGTCTTGAGTTAGCTTTCTCCTAGATATATTTTACGTTAGTGCGGGTGTTCCAAAGGTCTCTATGCTTGAACTTTGCTCCTAATTTTCATCAACAATATCCGTGATGCCATCAGTTCTCGATTCGATATCTATGCTTATGACAAAAGTCTGTTTATTTTAAGTATTTCCGTTTCGATATGATCAAGCTGGCAGCTTATCTAAAAAATGATATTCAATCTCTTTTTACCTGAGGCAAGAAAATATTTTTTAATTTTAACACCTGCAAAACAAAACGGCTGCATGTTCTCGTAGAAAAAATATTTTGCATTTTATCTGCATGATTGACTGCATGAGATTAACTTACTGAGTCTTCTTGGGGAGACTTTTCCAGTGAGGAGAAGTGGAACGATTATATTGAATTAGTTACTAGCTCTGCTGCTATGAAAATTGTATTATTGTGACATGCTTGACGGTTCTACCCACCAGAATATATCTGACGCATTATTGCGTTGACCATTCGTTCATGCATTGAATATATCTGTTAAATCTGGTCTTGTTCATCTGCTATTTATTTATTTAGTCTAAATAAAAATATCTAATACTCTTGGCCCTGACGTGAGATCTATGAATCACAGATATTCCTTACGCGGTAATGTTACTACCCTTTTCCGGAAATAATTGCATGGTAATTCTTCTGATGCGCCTTCCTCTTCAAAATTCGTGAAATGTAATATTTTTAAATATTTCAACCCAAGCACAGCTTAAAACTTAACTAGCCCCTTGCATTTTAACTGCTTATCACCTGAGGTAGAATAATTTTTAAAAAGTTTATTGTTCATTTGACTCTCCCAGAAAGAAGTACTTCAAATGTTTAATAAAGGACATCTGTTTCTCATTACCCATTAAAATTTGTATGAAAATAGGTGAGAGAAAAATCTACTAAAACTGATCCCTATGTTCTATAACCTAGCTTATGTAAGAATCGCATGTCAAAGAGACTGATTATCCAAGGATGTGTAACTAATGTTGACAACTTTATTTGAATAATTTAATTTACTATAATAGAATTTTGATCATTTTCACTTAATTTCCTAATTCAATCTTTCTCCAGACTCAGCCAAGCGACTAAACTATTGAAAAGTATTGTGCGAGAAATTCCCAAGGAGAGATTTTGTCAAATCATTTGAATAGATTCTGTTATTCACAGTACGATATTTGTGTTGGCGCAAATCATGTTTAATTCATAATCGATTTTGTTACTTTTCTTAAAACAACAAAGACCAACCTTACCTAAAGCAAAATTATAATGGATCACCTATAATATATATACTATCAGAATACAAACATACATATATAATATTAACACATATATTATTAATATATATATATAATATTTATATATACATATTATTAACACACACACACACACATATATATATATATATATATATATATATATATACTTACATACACTAATAAAATGTACTATTAATATATTCGCCAACCACATACAAGCCTGTTTCGCTGTATCACAGATCATCAGACATCAACTAGTTTCTGGTCGCGAACGAAACTCGACCGATTTGGTGTCATTCAGAGACGCTAATCCCTAAGCCATAGGCACATAAAATCAAGGAAATCTTAGCGTGTTACAAATAAGCGGCGTATGCACACGTCAGTCCCTGAAATAAATCAGTTTGCTGCTGAAGAATTATACAAATATCTCAGAAGTGATAACTGTTTCCTTTAAATTTTCCCCTCTAGAGTGCTTGATACTATTAAATTGAACATACAATTTTTCCTCCTTTGTGCATGATTAATTTAAATTATTGTCGTTCTGTATAACACTTTATACGTTTTACTTAATATAAACATATAATGTTTTGTCGAACACCTTGTACATTTACTTAATATAAAATCTTCTATGAGATCGCCCAAATATCTACATTTTACATTTGTACAGACTCATTTCCTCTTTATTCTATTTTGAAAGAGTAATATCTACTTAGACAACGTTTATCTGAGAACTGATGTTTACTATTATATACTATCTGATGATAAATTCTAGAACATCACAACTTTAGCTATTTGAAGACAACGACTAATCATTAACTATCATCCTTATCTTTCATAATTCCGATCATCACTAATTCAATCAAACAATAACCAATACCTAAAAAAAATTCAAGAGCAACGCTTAATTCTTAATTGTTCCAATACATTTATCTAAATAAACAAACAAATGTAATAAAAGTATTTAATTATTTTTTTATTTTGTACTTATTTCTTTAATCTGTGTGTGATTAACTAATCTATCGAACATCTATATGCAAATCAATTTTGAAGGAGAAAACGAATGTGAACAATAAATAACTGTCGTATCAGAGAGTAATTCAGTTTTATTTATCATTGGAAGTTATATATTAGGCTGCTTACCACTGATGGTGATAAGTAATTCTTTGCTTGAACTATAAAGAACTGATTGAACATCTTCTCCCAGGAGAAACAACGTCTATTTTCGTCAATGCTTTTTATATCAGAATGTTTAAGTGGCTTTTGGTAAATTTATCTTTCCCAAGAAATAGCTAAAATTTCATAGTAAAATTCTCTGGAGAATCTATTTTATTTTCTTCAGAGCCGATTGTGTACTGGAAGATATCATGTGAATCTTACAGAGAAAAAAACATAAGAAATAAGAAAAAGATAGGAAAACAAAGAAATTAATCCGATCTGTATATATTTGCCTGGAAACACTAACTCACATAGTCAGTCATAAACACGTACATAATTTCTTAGAGGCACATGTGAATAATATATATTTAATATTTTTAATCTTTATTTTACTTTACGTAATGAATATTATATCACTTCTTGCATATTATTTCGTTTTCCAATAATTATCTAAAATTTGTTATCGGTTACTAATCTAAAAGAAAATACTTTTGTTCACTTGACCTCAACTCAACTATCAAAAGAAAATAAATTAGAGTTTTATTAAAAATGTATATGTCAAGTCATTCTTACGCAAATTTTTTTATCCAATAAATGTTATGAGAATAGAGAGCTTTTTCTATCTTAATAAATATATATTACTTGACAACTAACATCGTGACTTAAATGATTTTGTTTTCAGAACCATAATTGTCATACTTCTGACACTAAATCGAACACAGTATATGGAATCAGTCAGTTAAGTGCCATGCGCGATACACGCTTGGGCGATCATGTCTCGAAAGAGACATGACTGACTGGGCAGAAGATTATCCCGCAGTATGTTGCCATTGCATTCTGCGGTAAACTGGTTGCCGACCAAGGCTATAGAACCCAATCTGTCCTATTATTTAACCCATAAAAGGAGGGAAGTGACGGATTAATACCTTTCCCAAGGTTATTTGCGCGTATGTGAATGCAAGGAATTCAAATGGAATTCGAACTCGGTTTCCCTATTTCTCTTTCCGAGCCGATATCCACTGCGCCACAACGCACATCGTATATGGAATATATATCCGCAAACAAAAATATTTTTCCAACGAAGTGAACTGCAAATGAAATTATAATACAGTTATATTAAGACGCAAAAATGTATTTGTTAAATTATTAAAAGCTTTCATTCTGTCAATAGAATTTTGTCAAGTTTTTCAAAAGTTAATAATATTCATATGCCAGATATACGAGGTAAATTACAGCCTATTATATAGCCATCTTCAATCATTTTTGATATTTAAAATTTAAATTGAATTTTTACAAATAGAAATATTTTCTTGAAGCTTTATTCCAGTTTTAATTGAAGGGTAAATGAGTTAATTTATTATTTCCTGTGAAAAAATGCTCTGATTTGCTTTCAACAGAAATTATATTGATTAGAATCTAAAAATTTCAGATCTTTTAAAAAATTTTCTCTTTTTTAAATATTTTTGAGCGATTGGTACTTTCTTGAACAAAATGTATTTTGGGATTTAAAAATCTTGCAAAAATAAAATGTAGATCTGTCATACGTAATTTTTGAAAAATTGGCAAATTTAAAGTTAAGTTAATCTGATTTTAAAAAATATTACTTTTTATATCATAAAATCTATGTATGTAAAAATGATATGTCTGTGTGTGTGTTTGTATGTCTCCAGTTTAACAAAACCTTGGTCAGATTGCAACCAAAATTCGGTCAATTTTCTATCATGATATGTATCTTTAATGTAGGCAAAAGATTGTCGAATCAATTTTCTGGATATGGCAGAAATCATGGAAGCACTTAGAAATAACGAACTCGTTTTCTCCAAGACGACTTATGCAAATTCAACTATAATCGCATAAATTGTAGATCAATGTATGCAGCTTTAATGTACACAAAATCCTTTTTGAATCAATGTACAAGGTTTGTACTAAACCAACGACCTACATAAATTTGGGTGGTCTTTTGCACATTTGTATGCCTTTCTGCAGGACGCTTTACTCAAACTCAACCAAAATCGAGTCACTTGTATATCAACGTATGATGCATTGGTATGCGAAAAGAATTTCAATTGTCACAGGGGATGAGGCAAAAATTAAAGTAAAATCAAGCTTTTGCTATCGTTACTTCTCCGAAACGCTTACTTGAATTCCAACAAAAATTGATTCCTTTTTGTAACTTCTGCCTGATCATATGCTATCAGAATTTCACGTTATTTACAAGGCCCCAACCCTTTCGACGTTCCAGGGACAATGCATCTATTCTGCGTCATAAAATCATTACATCATATTAAAGGCTCCCGTAAGACCCCCCCTGTTTTCTAATTGTACATACATAATTCCCTTTTATTAGCAAAATTGTCCAAGCATGAATCCTGTTTTACAAATACAAAAAAAACAATAATTACATCACATTTTCTTAACTTACACGTCAAGGCATCCTCATACTGAAGATTTTTGTACAAGCACTTCAATAACCATTTCAATAACCATTTCAATATAACCATTAAAAACTCATAGCAACGCTGGACTATATAGCTTCTTTAGAATTAATGTATTTCTTAATTAGATAGGACTGAGTTGTTGCTCTATCAAGGAGGCATGTTATTAATCAGTTTACACATCTGGAAATATGGTGACCACAAATGACATAATCGGAGTGAAGCTTTCGTAAGGGAAACAATCGTTAAAAAATGTGATCTTTTAATGATAAATCTAATAAGTTTTCTTAGTAAAAAGATGTGCAGTTTAACAAAAAGAAAAAAATAAATTAATTATTTGAAAAATCTTAATTGTAAAGAATTTGTATTAAGCTTTTTAATTTTCGATTTCTAAATACAGTCATTACTAAATGAATCAAGACCGAAGATACTGTGTGTATAGAAGCATTTTATAAGACGTTTGATACTTTACAAATCATCATAATTAGCAAATAAAAAATGAAAATAATTCTTATAAAAAGTAATTATTAATTAATTTTTTCTAAGAAAATGATATCCTTAAATTATATTATTTATAAAACTAATTAAAATATATCTAAATTGAAAATGGCGTTATTTTAATGCATTTTTAATTTTACTATTTGGAGAAAATCTTCGAAAACTGGATTCGTAATGAAAAAAAATTACGTTATTTCGATCCCCCAATGAATCCTGAATTTAACTAACAAAAGATCGGAATACATAATGAGTTTCATGCAAATTAATTGGAGTAGGGGTAACATATATTGAAGAAAAATGTTTTATCTTTTACATCTGTTTAAAGATTTTATAAAGATCTTCTAAATATAATAATTGCATGAATAAATTCATTCATTCGTGAAAAGGTCTTGAAAATTCATTAAAATAAGACATTCAGTTGATTTTTCCAGAAATGTCTAAATTAATATTTTTTAACACCAAAAATCGAATTGCAGTATATTAAGTTTGCCATAGTAGTAACATTAATTAAACATGAGAGAGATCTTTGGCCGGAAAAAAGAATTAACCGAAAATTTGAACGTGTTAAAAAAGATTAAACAATTATAGAGAATAATGGCAAATCTTTTCCCTTAATAATAACATAAACATTTTGATGATATACCAGTGTTTTTATTAAGTTTGAGCCCTTTTCATATCATGCTATGCGGTTTTCTGGGTGGATGAGTAGAGGTACCATGTATTATATGTTATTAGTTGGAGAATTTTTAATTAAAATATTTATATATTCCTTGATATGAATATAAAATAAACAAAAAGCAAAACTGTTCTTCGGTAGAATAAATGGTTTTGAGAATTGTAGAACCACTTTTGAATAATTGTGTTTGCTATGATCACACTGATTGCTCAAATATTAGATGCCCAGCTATGGACAAATATTGGAATTTCAAACAAAACACTTTGAAAATATGAAAATACATTTTTATAGTAGAAATATGAGGAAAACATTATTATATGAAATTTGCATAATAAATATGTTATCTGTAGTTGAAGGCATACAGTTGTGTTTAATGTACAGGTTGCGATTGGTAAAGTGTTGCCATTTTATGTTAATTTCAGGCATGTGCGTTGTGTGTTTTAGATTTTGTTGACTGCAAAGCATAGTAGAGCCAGTTGGGTACCGTTTCACAGAGAAAAACATCATGCTGCAATTCACTCCAGTATAAATTTGGAAATGACCTAATGTACTTCTTGGTTTTCGCGAAGGAAGCTGCAAATCGAACATTTCGAAGTGTTTAGGTGTCACTCTGAGGACAGTGCAATTCGGAAAGAGATGAAACCATGATGTTTGGAATTATCACGCGATGGTGATACTATGCTTATATTCTTTTTCACACAAAGCTTCATACTTAATTCGTAGACCTACATCAAGAATCTTGACAAAGTATTGCTGCTTAGTGTGAAGAAGAAACTGTTGGAATACTCTCTGTTTTGTAACAGGAGTCTGCGCCGTTCCACAAACGCAGAAGCACCCATTCGAAGCTATCTGACAGTTTGTGCGACTACATCACTCCTTATATCTGACTACCACTCTCTCTTGAAAACACCCTGTTTATTATGTATGCAACGCAAATGAGCTAGAGACCAACATAACTCTTTGAAACACCAAAGACTAACATGTATTTATGGCAACATTCATCAACTCAATCATAGCCACCGTGTGGAAGATTTGCAGGGAATTCCGAAATCATTTGGAGACCTTAACTGAAGTCAATGGTCATTTCATTGAATAAATTATCTATTTCGTATTTCAAGTTATTTTTGTATATATATCTAATAAATAAGACATATTATTCTACTTTTTGTATAATTTAGAAGACAATTAATTCATTGCATATTAATTCATTGCATATATATATATATATATAATCGTCATTCACATACAAGCCTGTTCTGCTGTAACACAGTTCATCAGTATGGCAAAACATTCATTTGCTTCTGGTAGGGATCGAAACTCGACCGATTTGGTGTCACTAACTCCTAAGCCATAAGCACATAAAATCAGAGAAGGAAAATTTTAGCGTTTTAGATATAAGCGGTGTATAATCAACGAAACAACTTAATTCAATGATGAGGAGTAACGCATAAATCGCAGAAGTGTTATCGTTTTTTTAACATTTTTCTCTCTAGAAAGCTCAATTGTAATAAGAACATAAAATATTCGTAGCAATGACAGTATAATACATTCGCCATATATATATATATATATATATATATATATATATATATATATATATATATATATATATATACCGCCTAATATCGATTGTAAAACTATAAAATAATTGCCAGAGTACTTTCGGTGATTGTTGGTTATATACAAGGAAAGTTGGTACAAGTCTTCGCTTAGCTAGTGGAGCGTTTATGTTGTTAACAGCCCGGAGCTGTACACAAAAAATCGCTGAGTGACTTCGACGAAAATTTCCCGATGCTGTTATCTTTTAGAAATTAAATGTCAGTCTATTTTTGCCGGTTCTTGGTTAGTTCCATGTAAAGAAGGTAGAAGGCAAAAGATAGCCAGTAGAACCATTGTGTTGTTAATGGTCTGGTGCCCTACGGTACAGAAGAAATGTCGATTGACCTCGTTGTATGTCGTTTTTGTAGCAAAAAACAAAGTAAAGTAATAAGAAAGCCTCGCTTTTGGATGAAGCTAGTATTATAGGTCATTTAACATGAAAATTCGTATCACACCAGGTTAATTGTAACTATTGCAAGTCGAATAAACTGTTTTAAATTTATTTTTCCCACTTAAAAGTTATATTTGTTCTTTACTTATGAGCGAGTAAAATCTGCGGAAGCTATGACTTATGGAGAGCATACATTCGGACATTTTAAAAGCTTATCTTGTTTCATTCCAAAAGGTAAACATTAAACATGAATATTACCTTTTAAAACTTCTCTTTTTAGTTATATCGCTAAAATGGCATTACAGTTGAAATTTTGCTATTTTAAGGAACCAATATACTCTTCAGTGTTTCGAGATATTTCATGCAATTTTCTTAAACATAACTCTTAAAATGAGATGTCAATGTTATTTGTAATTACGCGTAACTTACATGACAATTTATCCATCCATGTGTATTAAATTAGAGCTAAAAATATGCATAATTATTTAGATTTTGTCATTTAAAACACATAAAAGTTCTTCTTCTTTTTCTTCTTCTTCTATGTGCCCAGTCCCTTCAGGACGTAGGCAATCATTGGTTTCCACGTCTCGCTATCCTTAGCACACCTTCTTCTGTTACACCATGAAACTCTCGTTCCATCGTCCATCTGATTAGGTCCTTCAAATATGTTACCCGTTGTTTTCCCCTGTCTCTCCTTCCCTGTATCTGGCCTGTTAGTATCAGGTTCTCCAAACCCTCTTTCCTCATTGCATGTCCCAGAAATTTCAGCTGTCTCTTCCTGATGCTCAGTATTAGTTTCTTTTTCGTTTCCATCAGTTCTAAAATATAATCATTGCTCACATGCTCCATCCATGATATTCGCAGCATCCTTCTGTAGAACCACATTTCAGTTTCTTGCAGTTTTTCCTTCGTCTTTGAAGATATTGTCCAGCATTCACTTCCATATTGAAGAACTGACAACATACAGCAATCAGTAGTCTCTTCCTTGTTTCGAGCAAAATTGTCATGTTTTTTAATACTTTACTCAACTTCTGGAATGCTTCCTTCGCCTAGTCAATTCGCCTTCGGATCTCTGTGTCGCACTTCCCGTGTTCTGTTATAACACTTCCCAGGTATTTAAATTTTGTACCTGCTTGATTCTAGTATCCCAGACCTGTATTTATCATATTGGGCTACCCTTTTTTACTGATGTCCATGCATTCTGTTTTCTTGTAGTTTTTTTGTAATCCTTTCTTATCAGTTTCCTCAGCTACCTTCTGTAGGAAGTCTTGTAGTTTCCTTTCTGTATCTGCCCTCATCTCTGTATCATCTGCATACCTTAGGTTTTTTAAATTGTGGCCTCCGATGACAAATCCAGGCATAACTTCTAGAGTCCTCAAAATATTCTCGAACAGATCCGGTGAATAGACATATGCTTGTCTTACTCCCCTTTCTATCTTTGTATATCTGCTGAATCCATTACATGTCCGTATACAAGCGGTTTGCTGCCTGTAAAAATTCTTGATTACTCTTAAGACTTTCCCAGATATGTCAAGGTTGCCGAGCATCTCCATCAATTCTTTGTGTTGTATTTTGTCAAACGTCTTCGAATAATCAATAAAACACAGGTATAAGACCTTCTTCGTTTGTATTGCACTTTCAGAGAGCATCCTAATAATAAATATGGCTTTCCTTTTTCCAGTGTCTTTGACGAAACCGCACCGTTCTTGTTCTATCTCTGGCCTGATCCTGTCTCTCACTCTATTCCTCAGTTTTGTTATAGTGTTCATTAAACTGATGGTTCTCTGAAGTTCACACTCGTTTGCTCCTGGATTCCTAGGTAGGGCTATGAAAATAGATTTGCTGAGGTCATCTGATATTACACCACTATTATAAATTTTATTATTTCTGTAATTTTCTCTGTACCATATTCTTCCAATACAATCAGCAGCTATGCCATCTAGTTCAGCTGCTTTGTTTTTATTCAGTTTGGCTATTGTAGATTCCACTTCACACTTTAATATTTCCGGTCCGTCCACATCTTTGCTTATTATTGGTTGCTCTCTCTTGTCGTGAAAATGATCTTTTATATATTTTTCTCATCGTTGCAGTATTTCCTCTTTCTCTGATATTATTATTTCATCCTTGAATTTTATAAATCCTGTTGAAGAGCAGGTTTTTTGTCTTGTACTTCTTTTATTTCTTTATGCATGTGTATTCCTACTCAATCTCTCTACTTCTGCACATTTGCCATTCTGTCAAGAAAATCAAACAAATAAAACAAATAGCTTAAAGCTATGAAGGATTTTGGCACAAATATCAAGATTCAAAATAAAAACAATCATTTACAGTTGCTTTTCGTATATACAATATTTCACATTACCGATATATAAATATATATAATGTTAGAACGTAGGCTTTCTGACCATGAAGCCTGGTTTCGGATATCACAACGGTCAATTTGTCAGCAAGGTGCTATCGTTGTAGAGGGGGTAATCCCGGCGTGCGGCCCCTTTGGAAAGTACCTGAAAACCTTGTGAGTGAAATTGTTTAGACGGCTTTCTTTGTGGAGTCGTCGTTGCTTGTGCTAGAACGTTTGAACGTCCTCGCTTCTTTTCAGTGTGTTGTTTACTCCAGATAAAGTGCTATCTTCCGCTAAGTGTAGTTGCATTATCAACCACAGTGGCTATACGTTATATATATATATATATATAATCTTAAAAGAAAGATAGATAGATAGATAGATGGATAGATAGATAGATAGATAGATAGATAGATAGATAGATAGATAGATAGATAGATAGATGCATGTCTAGCAACAGTGATGAGCTACATAGGTTTTACCTAAACAGATCGTAAGAGAAACTTGATTACTCGTATCCGGGTTTTTTCTTTGGGTTACGTGCTGACTTGTTCCGTACCCTTTTGACTGATGTTCATATACTTTGCTCTTTCTTATTTAAAACCGTTTTTTCTCTTCTTCGTGGATTCGTGGGAACTTTTTCGACACGAGTCTAGTTATAATATCATATATATATATATATATATATTCGTCATCCACATACAAGTCTCTAGCTAGACATTTATTTGGTGTCAGTCTCTAACCCCTAAGCCATAGGCTCATGGAATCAGTAAAGGGAAATGTTTATTGTTTTATATATGTCTATATTTAATGCTCTCATAACTAATCTCACTCACTCATGTATAACCCATTAACCAGTTTCGGTTAAATATCAGGGAATCTGTATCCTTTATCCTTGGATGTCAAACTGATTAGGATAAGAACAACTCTGAATTCAAGACCTGATAAGTTTTGTTTGGGGTTATTTTGGCATACAGTTTAGCTGTTCTCTGTATTAGGCTCTTCCAAAAAGTGTCGTTGTTTGTTACTATCTTTCAGTATTATAATCAAATGATATGTCCTAGCAGTCTGGCTGTTTTTTCTATGAACTTAACTGCTTAACACTTATACTTCGGATAAATGTGACAGAATATATGTAAATGTAAATATATGTTAAAATTACGAATGTAAATTCAGTATTTCACACTTGAAGAAAAGTAGTTTCTACAGTTTCTTAGAACCAGCTTTATTTAAACCCATGATGAAATACTAGTGTGAACAGAAACAAATCTTATTTAAGAAAAGGAAGAGGCAAAGAAACTTGGTTATAAAAGGAAAAGACTAAGAAGGAAACGTGGGATAATAGTAGCTCGCAATTCAACTAGGACAAAACGTCAAGGGTAGCCGGTAGATATAAACTATGACTGAAGCACAGATCTCACAGAATTTCTGGGTTTTGGAAAATTAATTATTATTCTAGCACGTATCACGCCTTTTAAGTTTTAACAAATTCTAACTCTTCGAGAGTGGTTGGACTTTGATCATTTGAGATACTGTCGCAATTTCTGAAGATGTTAAGCGTCGATTGATCTTCGCTGTTGTTAAAAACGTGAAAATTAACTTTCCTAAAATCTTATATCTGTTAATGCACGAAAATTGAATATAGATGCTTGCAAATATTTTAGGCAGTTAGATTTCTGACAAATGAGAATTAAATTAAATGAGAAGAAGAAAATAAATTAATAAATAACCAGTACCACTGAAAATCTTTTACACTATTCATATATTCAATAAAATTACAACACTATAATACCCGTGCCTTGCCCGACACAGTAAACTGTCTTCCCTAGCAACTGACGTAGCAATATGAGGTTAAAACTTTATTATTGATTATGAAAAACAGTTTAGTATCAAAGGTGGAGCCCTTGGTGATACCAAAGTTCGATTGATTTAATTTGCCGACCTGTTAGGAAGGTCTAAGTCAGCTCAAAAATGTGTCCAGATACACCGTAATATTTTTGCTTGTGGAATATGTAAAAAGAGGGATGTTTCACACACACACACACACACACACACACACACACACACACACACACACACACACACATATATATATTTATATATATATATATATATCAAACGTTTTATTAATTGCTTCTTAAATCATTGCATTGCGTCACAACCTACATATTCATTCTTCATGACTCTAACTTATGTCTACCTATTACATTAAAATAAATTAAATAATACAAATTCCATCTTTAAAAACGCATAAAAGTGATAAACTATATATAATTTAGCTGCCTCCTCACTGATTCACACAAAATTGGTAACAGCATACATTTCTCATACAACTAACATAAAGTATACAACCAATTAAAAAAATATCGCAGCCTCTCGCTTTATTTCATTACTACAATTCACAGACCTATACGGAAATGACGTATGCATACATCCTACGCGCACAAACAGGCACACACACAGACAAGCTAACTTTAACATCCAATATAAAATGGACAGGTGTTTCATAGACGTGGCACTTATCTGTTCAATAAGAAACACAAAATCATGTCTGTTTACTTTTTTATTTCGCTCTTGATACATAACGAAAATTTAATAAAATGAATCTTCTTAGGTTAAGATACGTTTCTTTTTTGTTATTTCTTTATTTTATTAACTTGTCGGATACCGATGTATATATTCAAATATTATTATCTATCTATCTATCTATCTATCTATCTATCTATCTATTTTATTCTGTTCATATCTATCTATCTATCTATCTATCTATCTATCTATCTATCTATCTATCTATCTATATCTATCTATCTATTTTATTTTTTCTGTTCATATCTATCTATCTATCTATTTTATTCTGTTCATATCTATCTATCTATCTATCTATCTATCTATTTATTCTGTTCATATCTATCTATCTATCTATCTATCTATCTATTTTATTCTGTTCATATCTATCTATCTATCTATCTATCTATTTTATTCTGTTCATATCTATCTATCTATCTATCTATCTATCTATCTATCTATCTATTCTGTTCATATCTATCTATCTATCTATCTATTTTATTCTGTTCATATCTATCTATCTATCTATCTATCTATCTATCTATTTTATTCTGTTCATATCTATCTAACTATCTATCTTTCTATCTATCTATCTATCTATCTATCTATCTATCTATCTATCAATCTATTTTATTCTGTTCATATCTATCTATCTATTTTATTCTGTTCATATCTATCTATCTATCTATCTATCTATCTATCTATCTATTTTCTATTTTCTGTTCATATCTATCTATCTATCTATCTATCTATCTATCTATCTATCTATCAATAGCTATTAAGTTTCGGATATAGTTGCATCATCTACATGCAAATAAATGGTAAAATAATGGAAGCATTAATAATTAAATAAGTCTAACACAGCAACAACGATGTTACTGAGTTTGAAATATAATACACACACATGACTTTACACACATACGTAAACACTAAATATATGCAGTCACAAGTATAAGAAAAGTTCTTAATTTTGCGATGCGGTTTTATGGTTTTACTACAATCACGCTCTCCCGTAGACTTACATGTCATCTTTCTGATCAGATTACTATTAACAACATTTCTTTGAAAAACATAAACATGTAGGTAATATCAGACAGATTTTGGTCGACAATACGGTGATCCTTACTCATGCACACAGTAAGAGGAACCTGCAGATATTGGAGGCCATGTACATCAAATCAAAACAACCAACACTCAATAAAATCAACTTTAAAACAGGAAATAACATATTACATTGCATTTGACTACATGGTTTTGTTGTCATTTCGCGCTATCCCGCGGTGTGACGTCGTAAAACCGCATCGCAAACTTCAGAACTGCGTTTATTATTTTTGGTAACTATTGCCGTTGCCAAGCGGAGTTTTATGTCAACACAAAATAAAATCGTCGGTGATGGTGGATTTTATAATATTTCAGTTTAAACAACCTCTGTGAAGATGGCCCATTTGAGCCGAAAGCTTAGAAGTAAACCAATAATTATCCAAATGTTGGAGAATTTTTGTCTTTATTTTCAACTAAAATTAAAGCAAAAATACGACGTTTAGAACGGCTCATGATTAAACATAATCGACGTTCATTGTCTCTTATATTTAATACCATATGTTTAGAATATATATATATATATATATATATATATATATATATATATATATATCATAGTGATGATCCACGTATACTGTCTTAATATGTATAAGAAAGAATATTAAAACGTTTTGAGTTTAAAAATGTGTTTTATTGACAGTATTTGTTTATTTCTACACTGAGGCTCCCGCGAAATCTCACGAAATACGTTACTAATTCACATTTTAAAATCATTTGTTTCTGATGAAGGACCGAAGGCGGTCTGAAATATAATAGTAGAAATAAACAAATACTGTCAAAAAAACACATTTTTAAACTCAAAACGTTTTAATATTCTTACCTATATTTATATATATATATATATATTAATAATAATAATATTTATTAATAAATTATAACATTGATATGTTATAATATTACTACAAAAGTAGCTATTTTGTTTCGACACATTTGTGTCTTTTCAAGTGATGTTGTTATTTCAAATGAATCTATTATTATTAGCTCTACTTTGTATTGAGCACTTTTTTAAAAATAGTGTTTCTTTGGATGGGGAATATTATTCCACCCATACTTGGATATTTATATATATATATATATATATATATATATATATATATATATGGCAAATTGTTAAATTTATATATATATGTATATATGTTATTTGTGTGTATGTGTATGTGTGTGTGTCCGAATGCGAACTAGAATATTATGTCCGAGTAACCTATTCTTTAGGGAGAACAGCATATTTATATTTGATAATAAGCGTAAGGATATATGTGGCTCTGTAAATTTTAGAAAAAAGTATTCTGTTCTCTGTTAGGAATCAGTTGCACATACAGATAAAATAACATTGTATTCGCTCTAAAATATTCAGCTACTTATGTATTCAAGTGAAAACTTTACTGAACCTAAAATACATCCTCACGATCGATCAGCGTTTATTAAGTTTTTTCATATTTTCAACCAGCCTCGATTTCATATCTGAGTGATTAACGAAGGTAACGGCAAATACTGCAAAATTCTAACACTTTGACGAGAAGGAAATAACACGCACATACGAGATTAGCTAAATAATATATAAAAAAGCTCGAAACTGATATATGCATGAGGAAACATTCACGACATATCACTTATAATAATTATTGTCAAATAGAAAAAAGAAACGAATCATCATAGTTACAGGCCAGTTGGTGAAGACCCGTTTTAGCATCAAGATTGAATCCCTGCATTTCACCACTCTAGGCTGTGTCTTACACGGTACCAGGCATCTATCTATGGTTTTTATAATGTTTGTCAAAGTTGCTTGCCATATTTAGAAAATAAACCTGATGTGAAACTTATCATACAAATAAGATGACATCTTTGTATATATTTATGTATACATTTCATTTTCATATAAATTTAAGGACAGAAGTGTAGGAAAGAAATTATGACCGTTTGAAAAAAATTATTTATCTATGTTGAAAATTTTGCTTATTCAAAGGCATTTTTTTAAAATCATTTCACCCCGAGCAAGGCGGAAACGCCACTGATGTGCAGGGGGCTACATAAATGAAAAATATTAATTAGAAAAGAGTGAGGAGTACAAACTAGTTAGAAAGGAACATAGAAAGCTGAGAAAGCAGGTGCGATGACAGATACATAGGTGGAGAGAAAGGGAAGGTTATATGGGGAGAGAGCTAGAGTCCAGTGGTTAGTAGATGAGTATTGACTTTATATTTAAATTTCTGGAGGTTGTAGCCGTCAGGAAAGCAAGAATACGGGAGCGAGTTCCACAGGCGGCAAGTGCGAGAGAAGAAGCTGGAGGAGTAGAATTGTCGTCTGCATTTGGCTAACCTGACTGTAAGTAAACGTTTTGAACACTCATTTTATAAAATATCAGAATTAAAAAAAAAGTTTTCATGTCTGAATCAAACATTTTCTTCACTTCCTCTTCATATGACAATGTTGGCTAATGTGTAGAAAAGAAAGTGTATAAAGGCGAAAATTTTCTAGAGCTTTTCGAATATACGGATGTATATAACTAATTAAAAACTGATGTAGTGGATATAGATTCGGAATGAGAAATAGGAGAGCTGTGTTCGAACTCACGTTAAATTCGTTGCATTCACTTAATTGAAAATATTCTTTGGAAAAGTAGGAATACGTCGCTTCTCTCTTCAGTTATGAGTTAAATAGCAGGAAAGAGTTATATAGCCTTGGCTGGCAGCCAGTTTACCGCAGAAATTAATGGAGAGAAATCTTCTGCGAAGTTACTCATGCTTCGTTCGAGTCATAATTGCCTAAGCGTGTATCGTGTACGGCAATGAATTGACTGATATAATTAATTACTTACTAAAGGAAACATATACAATAAAGCTTTATTAGTTTGAATGAAAATGTTTCAACGTTTCTTGAATACATTTAATTTCCTTAGACCATTAGCAAATAATATTCCTGGATTATTAAGGGTGTGTTTATAGTTAAGAATCATATGTCGTTCTATAAAGGCACGGCTTAATGGACAGAGCTTCAGATTGCAAAATTGGAGCGCCGTGTAAGAATTCCAGTCACGTACGTTACATTCACTATGGTGCAAATTCGCTGGGAAAATGTATTACTATATCTACTAACCCTTTTATAGGTAAATAAGAGGATAAACTTGGTCGATAATTGATCTCAAAGAAGGACAATTACTTTCAAATGTTGAATAATCGAGTGGTTTTCGACTAAGCAGAATCCTTAAACAGAGGGAAAGTGGTGCCCCATCAACATAAAAGATATTAGATTTTAACGAGCGAATAAACGCAGAGTCAAAAGCCAACTACGCCAACTGTAGCTTAAAGGGCCGGACAAAACCGAAGTTTTCTAAGAGTAAGGAGTAAGACGACACACATGAGGAATCTATAATTTCAGGGTAATTGAGAAGCCTATAGCGTCAAATTTTGATAAACTTTATTATGTATAGCTGCATAAGAACTACTTAATGGTGATTTAGATGTGGCACAAGGTCGAAAGTATGGGACACCTAGTGAGGATCGATCTCACTGATGCCATAACATCCCAAGTAGGCATGTACACCGATGACACCACAGTTTACTCTCGCCTCGATCAAAATTCTGGTGTGGGCGACAAGGCGAACCTTGCTGCCGAGCTTGAAAAGGACCTCCAATCCGTAGTGGACTGGGGTAAGAAATGGCTCGTAAATTTCAATTCTTCCAAAACGAAGCTGCTATCAATTAACCACCATAGACAATCGCAATTACCTCCCATTATCATGGAACAGGTTTGCCTCCCAGAGAGTAAAACACTACGCCTGCTTGGCCTCACACTCTCAGCGGACCTCAAGTGCAATGACTATATCGAATCCATTGCTACATCCGTTGCTATGAAAGTCGGTTCTCTGTACAGGGCCCGGAATTTCTTCACGTCTGAATCTATCCTGCACATATATAAATCCACCATCCGCCCGTGTATTGAATACTGCTGCCACATCTGGTCGGGTGCCCCTGCTATTCTCCTCATGGTTCTTGACAAAATACAACGGAGAATCTGTAATGCGATCGATAACGACTTGGTTGAACGGCTGCATTTACTCACTCACCGGCGTGACGTGGCTTCCCTGTGCCTCTTCTATAAATACTTTCACGCATTCTGCTCCGGTGAGCTTAGATCAGTGGTGCCCCCTAGGTAGGAATTTTCACGAGATACTAGATTAGCAAATAGGTCCCACTCTTTTACAGTGAAACCGATAAAATCTAACCGCAATTTCTACTCCAACAGCTTCTTTTCTCGAACTTCCCGCCTGTGGAATTCCCTTCCACATACTTGCTTCCCCGACAGCGACAATCTCCAGGAGTTTAAATGTAAAGTCAATAGACACCTCCTAACACACTAACTCGCAACCATTCTCTCAAACACTTTTCCTATGTACCTCCTTACTCGTCTATCACCCTCTTTCTGACATTTCCTATATCTAATCACTCTCTCACCACCTTCCTCTATGTAACCCCTTGCACTATAGTGGCAGTGGAATGAATGGCTTGCTTGGGGTGAAATGATTAAAACAAAACTATTCAACTGTAATGGTTCTAGTGAGACAAGCTTGCTAACCATTACACCATGTTAAGATTCCAACAAGAAGTTCTTAGTATATTGCAATTTCATCAATCACAATTCGTTCTTTTCATTTTTGAAATATATGCCGTTGTTTTGCAAAGAAATGGAATTCCAAAATGGAGTTTCAAAATATTATGTTTTCGACTTATAACACTTGTAATCGTTTTAGAGTTGATATAATGTTGCATAATTCTGTTATCTATAACATTTTTTGGAGATTTTGGAAAGCAAATATAACATGGCATACAGGTACATATAATAGTTAGTGAGGAAAAGCTTATTATGATGGCGTACGTAAGTAGAAAATGCTCTAAGGATATGCGAAATATTTGTTGGGTAGCAATATAAAAGACAAAACAAAGAAAATTTTAAATAGATTTCTTTAATAAAAAATAACATGGTCTCTAATTAAGCGTGCAAAAACTACTATTAAATTACCAATATATATATATATATATATATATATATATTTATTTATTTATTTATCCACACATATGGACTTTCCCACACCCGCACGCGCAACCACGCGTTTATTTATTTTAAATGCTAAATTTAATAAGATACGCATACTTGAGCTGATATTTCACACTTTTATTTTGTGAAAATGCGTGTTTTCCGGCCTTTCTATTCGAGTGCCTCAATAAAGGGACTTTTCTTCTTGCAGTGTTTTAACGTGGGAACATCTTGTCGGTGAACACACTACCAAGCTCCGCGTACTCCGGAATGTTCAACCGCGGAAGTCCTTCACAGTAAAAAAAATACCAATTTTCTTCCTTAAATAATTACATTTCCTTTTAAGAAACCGATATACGAGGATGTGGTGAAAAGTGTTCCCAGAACTGTGAAATATTGCAAGCATTAATTCAGATATTTCTTATTACTAACAGCATTCTTTCTTTCCATTTATACTGACATCTGACTGTTAAAAGAAACATCAAATATAAGTAGCACAATCTTCCCTTTAAAATAGACAGATGTGAGACTGTGTTATCAAGTATCTTCAGAAAAAAGGGTTTAGACCCCAAGTACATTCATGCGGACAGAGTTTGTACATTTGTGAATATCGCACCAGTTATATCAACAATGAAAAGTGAACAGCAGCAATATGAGAATGAGTGGAAAATCTTGAAGATGACCCATTATCTGGATTTCCTGCAACTGCCACCATTTTGAAAAAAAAAAAACATTGATTGCGTTCACTACATGGTGACGGATGATGGGCTTTTAACGATAAATCAAATCGAAAAAGACGAGCAAAGAGAATTTATAATATTCGGTATAAGCAACTTGGCAAGGCCAAGATATCCGTTCGGTTAATGCCGCCGTCTTCTAAGTTGTAGGTCAGAGCATTCAAGGCTGATTATATCACAGCAAATTCTGACACTGTTTATCTTAGGATGAATGTTGGTTTTATCATACTGAGCCAAATACAAATAGTAGAGTCGAAATACCCTTCCTCTAGCTGATCAAATAGGTCAAGTGTGTTGCATGTGCAGGGTAAGTTATTTGCAGTAAAGTTACATTAGGCAACTGCATATTGACAAACAACAATGCCACGCTATCAATTGGGAGCATTATGCAAAATTTTTGAGATAGCTACGAAAGGCTGTCAAGAAAAAGCTCCAAGGAAAGCAGTCGACACAGCTCCTTGTTTCATCAGAAAAATGCTTCAGCGCAAAAGTCATTTGTTTAAAAGACAGCTGTGCGTGACTGTGGTTTTGAACTTCTTGATCATTCTTTTTTTCTCCTTATTTATCGCGTGGAAATATCATCTATTCTTCAACATGAAAAAGAAAATTGGCTGGAAATCAATATTTTTATGATAATGAAATCATATTTTTTGTTGATCAGTTGTTTTAATCAACAGGATAGAAACTTCTGGGATAAACACACTCCAACGCCGCTAAAAAAAAGTATGTGGAACGGAACGTGTACTTTTACTAAAAATAAGCTTAATATTAGAGTACTTTCTTCAGCTTATGAACTATTTAGCTGAAAAGTACAAAACAGATATTCTCTATGGAAAGAATTAATATTATTATAATTTATTAATATTTATTTTCATTATTTTAAACGAGATATGAATATGACACATATTTTAAGCAGAGATCCATGGATTAAACAAAACAAATATCTACGAAGTCTGTTCAAACACGTGAAAGTTATAAATAAATATGTATATATGTGTTTATGCTTTTGTCTGTGTGTTATGTTTCAGAATATTTTAATTTTAGATCTCGCAGAAGATTGACGCATTAAGTGTTTTTCAATAGCTACAATTATTGCAAAAATGGTGTCACGAAACTTTATAGACTTGAAATGAAAATAACAACATCGGAAGACATCAGATAATTGTTTCATTCACCGCCAATCTAGTCCTATAATTAAAAAAATAGCAAAAAGCTAAATGAAGTACTTTTCGAAAAATATTTTATCTTTTTTATCTTATCTTGAGCGAGAAGCTTATCGATTCTTAAACATTCATAATTCGTTTCAACAATAATGGCTTTCAGATATTCAAAGTGATTTTCACAGACATCTACTTTAAAAAGAATATTCTCTGTATTATACCTCCCCATTACAGAAATTTTATTTTTCATGAATGATAGCACATAGGCAGTCTCATAATTTATAATATATCTAGAAAATAAAAACATTTCATAAGATATAAACAACTAGACTAATTGTACATATGTTTTGTATCTGTTAAAACATGTGTAACGCCAAGGAAAATAGTGTACAGTATATAGAATATGAATTTAATAAGGGTTTTGTGCATACACGAATGTAAAATAGATATATTCAATTTGCAACCCAAAAATATATTATGTATATAATCTACAAAGCAACATTTCGAAATTAGAAAACGTTTACATCATTAAACGCTTTTTATCATAAATTAGTTATATCACGATTCAATTTGATTAAACAAAAATAGATTTTAATGACATACTATATAAAGAATACTTGTAAAAATGAGATAGATATTTGTTAATCATTTGTAGCCTCGTCACCAAAATTTGAGGCTACAATGGGCTTGGAAGTACATGAGTTGGGTTCTGCTCACTGTATGATTAGGGCAACTCTTGATTATTTGGCAAATGATGAGTGCCATCAACGTTTCCGACATATAAATAACTTTCAAATTCTTTTAGATTCGTGCATAGATGTCGTATTATTTTACACATTATTCCATATTGCTCAAACGCAAACACATACTCAAATACATGTAAGTACTTATGCATCAACACATGCAAACATATCAACAGAATTGAATAAATTATTAAATCAAGTGAGCAATGAAAAGCAGTTTTTACCGACAAATAGCTTTTCTACATAGTTCTTTGCCGTATTAATTACGAAGATCGAATATCGTAGATATAAATACACCAAGTAAATATCACTCAGTTTACATATACCTACTATATATACACACACATGCATATGTGTGTGTGTACAAATAAAACAGGCACATTCGTATATGAAGCTGTGTGCGTTTATTCATCATTTATATAAGAATATATTTACCCCGTTAATGACTTTCTTAAAAATAATTGAAACAAAAAATAAAATAATAAGATATCAATTATGGGTATATAAAAATAACCTACGAATAAACATTATTATCATATTAGCGGTTAATAAAAAAATGGCTATAGAGTTTAAAAGAAAACACGATTAGTTCTTTTCAGCCTCTAAACAAATAATGACCACCATTCAAATTTCGTTATTAATGCGTTATCCATGATGATATAATTAAATGGTATAAATATGTGATTTATCACTGAGGGAATGCAGTATTTATAGATAGATGAGTATGCGGATGTGTTACTGTATCAAATATACAGTAACACATCTTCATACTATCTATCTATTTATAAACTTCTCATTTAGTGAAACGAGTGAAAGGTGAAATAGGAAAAACAGTTAAAAACATTTTGATGTCGTCATATGTACTTGATTGATTTTGTTTTAATTAAAGCCGAAACATACTTTTCATTGCAAAGCTCACCCTATTTTTTATTGAATATTACATTAAAATTATTTTGATGGTAAGTATATTTCTAGGTATAAGTCATAATATTTGCACCATATCAAGATTATTTTCGCGTAAGTGAATGTAACGAAATCAACCGGCATTCGAACTCGGAACATTAATTTTTCTTTTCGAGCTAAAATCGATTACACCATTTACATATCAAGGGATACAAATTAAAGTAAAAAATGCTGTTTTACTTTTTATAATATTTACATTTTTGTCGTTCAGTATTCCTGTATAATGTTCTTTTTTAAGAATTCCCCCGCGATTATCTGGTTCTGTTTTATAGACGCGTAAATTGTTTCAAAGTGCACTTGCATCAGAATTGTTTTTTTTATTTTTTCATGATTGTTATTTACAAGGTTTTATTTCAAGGCTATGATAAAAATGGAAAAGAAGATATTCTGTGTGTGATCAGCAGGGCGAGAAGAGGCAACTTCCTCTCCACGTTGTAATGACTCTCTCGAGATGAGCCTGTGCGCATCTTGAACACAGAGATGGATCATTAACTGTCGACATTTCAAGATGGCCTCGATCCTATTCTGCGCTTAACCAGCCATGTCTGTTCGCCTGGATTCACGTGCGCGAACATAGATTAAAAAAAGCCTCATAAAATAATGAGAAATATATGCAAGAAACTTATGAAATAAACAAATATATAGAGAGATAATGTTTAGGCTGAAATATAAAGATATATGTCGTACCATGCATAAAAAATATACATCATTGTAAAAGAACAAGCACGTTGAAGTACACGATAGTAAAAACTGAACAAGCTTATTCACATTAAAATATGTATATTAAGAAACGATAATGAACTCATAAAGCGTTTATGTGTGTGTTTGTGCACGAGTACGCACTCGTATGCGCACGCGCATATGTGAGTGTGGCCATATATCCCAATATAGAAAATCTGTTATTTACTCTTATTTTTACTAATTGGTGCTAAATGTTTCTCTTACTGAACCAGTTATAATAAAAATGATCAAATTCTCACTCATCTAATATGCTTTTGGATTCGTTTCTTCTTTAGGCAGTAAATATTTCAGCACCTTCTATAATCTACTTCACAAGCATTTTTTTATAATCATATCGCCCCAAACAATGTATTTTACTGCCACTGTTTTGTAGGGGGTTACATAATAGGAAAGTTATGAGAAAGAGTTACAGGTTATAGGGGGTAAGTGGTGACAGAAGGATTAGGGGGTAAGTGGGTAAGAGAAGGATTAGAATACTGATAAGATCGGAGTGGACGGAGAAAGAAGCATGAGAGAGAGGATGCAGATTTGTGACATAGGAGATGGCTATTGATTTTATATTTACATTTTTCGAGATTGTAGCTGTCGGGGAAGCAAGTAAATGGAAGGGAATTTCACTGGCGGGAAGGGCAAGAAAAAAGCTGATAGAGTAGTATTTGCGTTTCCATTTTGTTGGTTTCACAGTAAAAGGGAGTTGCTAATCTTGTGGCACCAAGAAAATTCATATATAGAGGCACCAGTGAGTTAAGTTCATATGAGCAGATGCCGTGAAAGTATTTGTAGAAGAGACACAGGAAAGCCACATTGCGCCGGTGAGAAAGTGACTGTATATTAGCTGCCAAGTCGAGATTGATCACGTTACAGATTCTCCGTTAGATTTTATCAAGGATACCTAGTTGGATAGCAGGAGCACCAGACCAGATATGGCAGCAGTATTTAATGCAAAAGCGGATGGTAGAACTACATATGTGTAGGATTGTTTCAGTCGGGAAAAACTTCCTGGCCCTACACAGAGAACCGACTTTCTTAGCAGCGGATTTAGCTATGGATTCTTTATAGTCATTCCACTTGAAGTCTGTTGTGAGAGTTAACCCGAGGAGGCGCAGTTTTGCTTTCAGGGAGAGTAGCCTGAGAGGTAGGAGCGATATACATACGCATACATACATAAATCTTTAAACACGCCGTGTAATGTTGAATAAACAAAATAAAGTTTTCTAGTGTGCACACCAAATACTTGACTCATATGTTTTTGTTTTACAAAATTTTAATTGCTAAAGGAAAATATTAATATGCAATAGTAACCAAACGGTGATGAGCAGAAAAATACATTATTTCTATAATCGCTCACCTAGAAATAAAAATAAATTAAATTATGCTGACAGAGTATCGCTCATAAGATATGACTGCAGAAACACCGTAAGTTCGTAACACAAAGGGAAATGTAAAGATTATGCATAGCTCACCATATATGGAGAGGAAATGGACACCATTACCCTCTGTTAAATGAAGTTGAAATAGCAGACATCGAATATCAGTGGAATATACGATAACGTATCAAATTAGCGCATATGTTAGGTGCCAAAAATCTCCTAAGCCGGCCAAGTATAGATATTAATGCAATATAAGAACATGTAATTCAGAAACCTAGAGAGCACCGACAATAATAAAAAATATTAAATCTGGCAAAAGAATATAAAACATTAGGTTTATAAATACTAAAAAATCACAGTGATGCCTCCAAAAACACATGGATGAAATCGTTGGTTAATTAATTCAAGAGTGATTCGATCAAAAGAGTTGTGAGTTCAATACCCGGACACAGTAAAAATAATAAAAAAATGAAGATATGAATGATCAAAGAGAATGAACTGAAACTGAGATATCCCAAGTCTTGGCACGCAGAATTCGGAAAAATCAAACCCGTGTACGAAATAAATATTTTGTCCAAAATTCGACAATTATCAGGTAAGGAAGGCGCGTACAACGGCCGAAACGTCGTAATTATGACAGTAAAGATGTGAACAACAGCCCGAACAATTTAAATAGTGAAAATAGTTGCAATACATAATCTCAGAAATATAAACAAGTGCATAAAAGATTATCAATAAAAACTGTTCGTCAAAAATTTAAAATAATATAAATGTTCTTACTATCCAAAGGGTTAAGGAAGAACGAAAGTGTAATGACAAGACGACATAAAATAATACATCACTAGAAATAATAAAATAACACGAATAAATATGCTCTTAAATTCGAAGAAAGATAAAAGAAGCAAATTAAGAGAAATGATGGAACGATGAGAGTAACAGGGGCTTGCAAAGAATAGATAATTAAAACCTGCTCAATATGTGAGCGACATAAATAAAATCAAAATGCGAAATCTGGATTCATTGTTAGACCAATATTTGCTCAAGAAAGTAGCTGCGATATTCCAGTGAAATAGCAATCTTATATAAAAACTTGCTTTAAAATATGATGACATAGTTGATGATGGCAGAAGAATAGACCCTTTGAAATGTAATAGAAGGGAATTCCTCGCTGAAACCGATGGTTTTCAAGCTTTATCAAATGACTTCTAACAAATCCTTAAAACAGAACAGTCTCAGAAAAGCTATTGACGCGGTCTTTGTTTAAATCATCAACTCATTTTTCTTGATTAAGAGCACATTTTGTTTTCAGATAGTACTCGAGAAGACAAATATTAATAAATCGTGTACAACATTTATTCAGCCATTTTTCATGCATGAAAAGATGATGAGCTACAAAAAATTAACAAAATATTTCTTTTGTCGTATATAATGCTACGTATATATGTATATTATAAAGCATACAGACATATGAAATGAATTATTTTTTATCGATATTCGTATTTAAGTAGATATTCTGTTTTTTTAATTAAACAGTATTATATATTTACATCTACCAGCCTGATTATTTATGATAAATGTTATTACGAAAATGTGTGCCATTCGCCAGGATTCGAGCCTGTGACCCTTTTTTACATAGGGAAAGATACGAATTTGATCTGGCAACGTCTGAGACCTCTCCACCACGAATAGCCTCCAGTCTAAACGAGATTTTTATCAAGCCTATATAACACAATTTTCGATTCATTGCAAACAACCATATCTGCTCTGAAATGTTTCCTAATGTCAACAAATGTAAACATGTTACGGAAATTAACGAATTTTTACGAAACTTGGTTATAAACAACCGACAATTTGAAATGAATTGTTTGAACATTATTCTTTATCGATACTCGTATTTAAATACTCGTAAATTGGGGTCGCAGGTTCGAATCCTGTCGAATGGCATACATTTTTGTAATAAAAATTTATCGTAAATAATCAGGCCGGTAGATATAAATATATAATACTGTTTAATTACAGAATATCTACTTAAATACGAGTATCGATAAAAAATAGCGTTGAAACAATTCATTTCAAATTGTCGGTTGTTTATAACCAAGTTTCGTTAAAATTCCTTAATTTCTGTAACATATATATATATATATATATATATATATATATATATATATATATGTATGTGTGTGTGTGTGTGTGTGTGTGTGTGAAAGCGAGAAAAGTATTACTTTGTATATTTTTTTTATCTTAAACAAAAGCCGTTTTCTTGCAACAAAATATTCGAAAAGTCAGTGCCGGTTTTGTTTGAAATTCATAAAATAAAACTCTTAAAACAATTTTTCAAATTAATTTAATATTTCCACTCTCAACACTTGTCACAAAATTGATGGGATTGCTTTGCAAGTTTAAATTTGTTTCAATGTCTACGTCTTGATTATTACATTAATTTCGCTTCAAGTAACACGTGTAATCTATTTTGCTTACTGCTGTTTTGAATCATCTCAGGTGATGTGGTCTTTACTTTTTGGTACAGTTATTTGTGAGTACTACCAGTTCACAAGGTTTGAAGAAGGATGATACTAGCCAGAACCTAGAGGATTTATTCGCCTGAAGACATTTTTAATCATCGATCTGAGAAAGAGGTTGTATACAAAAGAGATTTTTCTCAACTTGTTTGGCGCCATACATGACATTCATAAGAAAGACGAGACTATTTATTAACATCACTGAAGTTATTCCATTTTCAAATCTTTTGTTTTTATCAAGATGCATTGTTGGGCAAACTGTATCTCTCGCAGTCTGTGTTCAGCTTTTTAATCTCTCATTTTTATAGTAATTTTGTCAGAACTGATCAATGCAACAAAATATTATTGGTGCTAAGATTTATTTACTACTTCTATATTCAGATTTTTTATGATTGTTTCAGGGTAGGTACCATCGTTGCTTTCATGCCAGTTCCAGATCATATTTTCTGCATTGCAGAGGTTTATCTTGAGCTAATTCATTGAACATTTGGTAAGTAAGATGAATGCTTGTTCAAGGTAATTCTAATCCTTACAGTGAATACCTATGTTATCAACTGATTCCCCTTCATTATCAAGTATATTGGTCTCGAGAGGGAAAGTAGGATCCGTTTGTCATTAATAGAATTATTTTCGATGTGATATGGAATATTAAATGATAAGTTTCCCTTTCTTTAGCTTCATTCTTGCATAAGAGCAGTAGAACAGTTTGCTTCTAGAAAATATCCTTTTCTCAATGTTAAATTTAGATGAATTGGCGGTGAGGGAAAGACTATAAAAAGTGTTCATTATATAAGTAAACATTTCTTCATATTTTGGGACATTATGTATTATGTCAAAATCCAACTGTCTAACTTAGTGCAATACAACTGTTTAAAATGTGACCTACTCTAATGTGCAGGTCATAGTGCAAGAAAATTTATTTAAATTATTTTTTCTTTCAGAAGCTATTGAAATATGGATTATGTAAGAATTGTAATTTTGCGAGGAAATGTTATGTTAAAAAACAATAACTTTGAGACAGAAGTCATATTGTTTAACCCATACCTGGAGGAGCAGGTGTATTCTTACTTTTTGCCAGTGTATTTGACTGTAAATGAATGTAACACAACCAAATGGAATTATAACTCACGTTTACGATTCCAAATTCCGAGCCGGTTTCCATTAAACCAACCACGCATCAAAATTTACAACAACTGGAGAATGTTTTATATGGTAAAGAGACCATTTGATTACTTGAAATCTCAAAAGTTCTCATGCTGCATGCAGTGGCGCAAAACATTTTCTTTTTTCATGTGGCGTATTCTCTAGACCTCGCTTTTTCAGATTGTCACACATTTTGATCCATTTAAAGTATTTAAATATACAGACAAAATCTGTGAAGAAACTCCCGAAACAAATATAGTATCCTGTTGAAATACACTACATGACTTAACATCAGATTATTTTTATATATTTTTAATGCAACAACAAGTAAAATATTTTGATGATTTAATAAGGACCCTATAATTTATTAAAGAAATATAAATAACAGAAAATAGCCTAGAGCCTACATTCCCTTCTCTGACAAACAGTATGTTTTCCGCTTCTTCAGGTCTACTGCTGATATGCTAACGTCCATCACTGAGTATATATACCAGTCTCTCGATAAGAACGGCGAAGCTCAAGCTGTTGCCCTGGATATCTCCAAAGCGTTTGACTGAGTCTGGAATGCTGGCCTTCTACGTAAGCTCTGGGCCTATGCTACAACTGAACGATAGTTAAATGTAATCCCGTCGTTCTTTTCAGTTCGCGTAATGAAATTACTATTGAACGGACATGTCTTCAGGCATTATCTATCATACGAACGCAGGTGTCCCTCAAGGCCTTAATTTAGGTTTTACGCTTTTTCTTATCTTCATCAACGATCTCCGAGATATAATGTAAGCGTCTACCCTGACGAAACCAACATTTACTCCGGTCTAGATGAGAAATGAAATGTCAGTTGCCATCTCTTATACATTTGACATGCATCCTTTCCCTGAAAACTTTGAATCATGTTCTTCTCCCTTTCAAATCTAATTTCATGCAGCTCTCTTCACCCCAGTAAAGAGAGCTGCATGAGAGTAGAGCTACATCATTACTTTTCTCACTCTCTCATACCCACAGTAACTTGTTCCTGTTTCTCATCACACTCCATGTGTACCCCGTGGCAGTACTTCTTTGCTTTAGAATGAAATGATTTTAATATATATATATATATATATATATATATATATATATGAATTAAAATAAATTTTCAAAATTCATAAGTGCTGAATGAACATTTCAACATGAAATCCCTAAGAGAGATCTCACGTCTCCTCAGCAGCAGTCAGTCTATATTAAAATGAGAATAAAAATAAGATTCAAAAGAGAAATAAAAAAAATAAAAAAAAATAAAAAAAAATAAAAAATAAAAAAATAAATAACGGTTAAGATTTGAGAAATATACGTCACAAAAATGTTTTTTTGAAAACAGTCTATTTTTGGTTTTTACTTTTAGATAGAGATGTAAGTGAAGAGATGGGAAATTTAGCATGTCTATCTTAATAAAACAAGGGTTAAGGAAGCGGGGTGGTTAAATTGAGAATTGTGTTAAACAAAACAGAACAGAACAGAAAGGGAAGGGGCGGGTTATAAAAAATGTATACAGAAAAAATAAAAATGTATACAGAAAAAATAAAAATGTATACAGAAAAAATAAAGAAGCGGAAAAAAGAAAAGAAAGAAAAAAAAGGAAAAAAAAATTCAAATAGAAACGCTCGATACGTGTCAAACAAATTTAACTTTAAATGTTTAAAAGAGTTAAAGTTTAAGAAAAAGGGACTTATTTAAAAAGTATATTTAGGGGAAAAATAGAAATAAGATTTAAAAAATTTAATTAAGTTAATCTAATTAAAGATATTTTTAGGTATATGTTTTTAATTTATATTATATTAATTATAGATATTTTTAGGTATAGGTTTTTAATTTATATTGGCTCTGTAATTTTAATTGCATTGAGCTCTCCTCCTGTATCATTTTTTAATATTAATTTTTTTTAATATTAATCAGGTTTTTGGAATTTACCTTCCTACTTTTCTGTTTCCGATTAAAGTAATTTAATAAAATTAAATATATATATAATTATGTATCGAATGGTATAAATATATACGTAAGAAGGAAAGCAGGTACATATGGAAAGAGATTTAGGAAGGAACAAGGAGGTAGATATAGGATTAGAAGTGATTGGTTGTTATATTTATAGAGACATACATGTCCGTTCACCGACACATATATGAAATATATTTATAAACATTAAGTTTATATCATTGATATAGATATTTAGTTGCCTCCCCACCTGAGACAAATGTGGCATAAGCCGTTTTTAATGTGGACAATCCAAGCCATATAGCTCGAGCAAAAATTGAATTTCTACTTTTCCCAAGATAAGACTCTACCCTTCGGCGGCGCCTCGGCTGGGTTACTCTCTGCCCAAAGGCAGAAAGTCTGACAACCTGAAGAAATCTTCTGAGCGGCGTTAATTGCTAGGAGGCAATCCAACTCTTTATATCTCTCATATATGTGATGTATGAATGCCAAACTTTCTCAAATGATCAATATGTTAATTAGATATTGGTTAAAATCTGTTCTTATTTCCTCACATTATTTCAGATTTATTCAAAGGGAAAGTAATGCATAATCCTAGACATTGTAAAATATATTTTAAAAAGTGAACAATTCTTATACATTTTCTTATAATCTGCAACGTGAGATTGTTGATTAAATAAATGATAATGAAATCATGAAAGAAAATTAAAATATTATTATCGATTTCAAATACAAATAAGGATGTTCAAGGGCATTTTATGCAGCTAATAGCTGTTATAACAGAATGCTGTCGTCGGGATTTATCTTTTAAATATTCAATACTATGAGGCCATCCTTATTCAGTTCGTCTTCTTCTATGTGCCTTGTCCCTTCAGGACGTAGGCGATCATGGATCTCCACGTCTCCCTATCCCTTGTGGCTCTTAGTATGTTTGTTCCTGTTGCTCCTGGCAACCCCCGTTCCGTCATCCACCTGATCAGACCCTGCAAATATGTTATCCGCTGCCTTCCTCTGTCTCTCCTTCCTTCTATCTGTCCAGTCAGTATCAGGTTCTCCAGGCTCTCTTTCCTCATTGCATGTCCCAGGAACTTCAGTTGTCTCTTCCTGATGCTCAGCATCAATTTCCTTTTTGTTGCCATTCTTTCTAACACTTCGTCGTTGCTTGTATGCTCAGTCCACGATATCTGTAGCATCCTTCTGTAGAACCACATTTCGGCCGCTTCCAGTTTTGTCCTCATTTTCGATGATATTGTCCAGCATTCACAGCCGTATTGAAGAACTGACATCACGTAGCAGTCTAGCACTCTTTTCTTTGTTTCTATTGAGTTTTTCCTGTGTGTTAGTATTTTGCTCATCTTGTGGAACGCGTCCTTTGCCATGCCATTTCGCCTTCGGATCTCCGTGTCGCACTTTCCATCTCCTGTTAGAACACTTCCTAGGTACTTAAATTCTTGGACTTGTTTGATTCTGTTATCCCCTACCTGTATTTGGCATTTTGGGTTGTATCTTTTGCTGATGACCATGCACTCAGTTTTCTTAAAGTTTATTTGTAGTCCTTTCTTGTCACTCTCCACTGCTACTTTCTGTTTGAGATCTTGCAGTTTCCTTTCCGTGTCCGCAATCAGTACTGTATCGTCCGCGTATCTTATGTTGTTCAGGTTGTGGCCTCCAATAACAAATCCTGGTGTGTCATCTAGGGTCCTCAAAATATTCTCGCTGTATAGGTTGAACAAATCCGGGGAAAAGACACATCCTTGTCTTACGCCTTTTTCTATCTTTGTGTGTCTACTGAGGTCGTTACCTGTCCGTATGCAGGCCGTTTGCTGCCAGTAGAGATTCTTGATTATTCTTACGTCTTTGCCGAAAATGTCGATAATTTTTTTTGCAGTTTATCAACAAGTGTAACTGAATAAGGAAATACAAGAACATCGCTTACTCTTTATTTAAATACAGATAAAAGAAATTTTACTGGATAATTTATTGACATTACTGTAAAAAGCATAACTATTTATATGAATGTAGTTTTTGTATTTTTGCAGTAAAAACTGAAATTTTAATCATTTGTATGATGTATATAGAATTTTTAATTGGTTTTGATAATTGGATAATCAGGGAGTGAATTTTGAATGTGCCTTGTGGAGCAGTGGATATCGGCTCGGAACGAAAAATTGAACAGCCGAGATCGAATTTCAATTAAATTCGTTGCAATCACTTATACACCAATAGTCTTATAAAAAGATATTAATCCGTCTCTTTCCTCCATATATAGGTCAAGTAAGAGGTCCGATTGGAGTCTATAGGCTTGGTTGTGTATCGCACAATGTAACGGTGACCTACAACATTTTTTTCCTAATCAGTCATGTCTCAGAATAGACATGATCACGCAAGTCTGTATTACTTATAGCATTTAACTGAATCAGTGAATATTAAGAATTATCTCTGCAATTGGCGTAGTTTAAACACCAACAACAGCATTCTTATTATTGAATTCTTAATATAAGTTTATGATAAATACTATTAAATTCCTAGTAGAATTACTAGGAAGAAATAACTGACAATAAGTAATCTGAATATTTATAATAGTTGAAATTTATTTTGCATCAGCGCCAGTGGAGACGCGTATTTTTTACATTTCCGTTAATAATATAATAACAAGAATTTCATTTTTTGCATTCAGAAAAATATTCACATTTTTGTCTTTATTACTGTATCCTTTCGGTTTTTGCATCCCCCGGCCTTCGTAAGGTGTCTATCGATCTGATAAATTTTAACTGAATTCCTTGATTAACTTACGTTGATTGAAAATTCTCATTCCACATTTATTTCTAATGTCTCTTTTTGGGAATAATAATTATATTAAGTTATTCCAGTTTCTGATGTCTTTACAACCAGGGATATTTTTTTCCACTTTTCAGTTTATTGTAGCTTATTTAAAGACAAAATATTTTGTACTTTAATTCTTTTTTTAATTTTTTGGTATGAATATTGTATTAAATGTTTTTGAGAGTAAGAATGTTTAACCCATATGTATGTCCAAATATTTAATCTCTAGCTGGGTGGAGGAAGTCTGTTCAAAAGTATTTTGAAGTAAGTAAATAGAATTAACACAACAGATTTTGAATTGTATTCTTTGATTTTTTTATTCTAAACAATTTAACTTTAACATCATATCCAGGATCACAGTTAAATTATTGCATAAAGTTCAGGAACACACGTGTAATACTCTGATATTTTAGTTCTTAAAAACAAAGATCACAATAGTATAAGGATCTTTAGATCGAATTAGAGCATTGTTTGTTTGTATTGCTGCTGCTCCAAACTTGACATAATGCTCAACTCTTCCGGCTGTTTTCCACATTCTTAAGAAATGTTGCCAAAATATTGCTGTTATGTATGGTTCCCTACATTGTTGCAAGTCGTTCATTACTCTTGCCTTACATATTGTACTTATATAATACGGCTAAGTCTACTATAGAATTTTCATAGCCGTTGTCTCTACACTAATATCTCAAGATATCTGAACTAATATTTGTATTTTTCTAACATTCATTTTTACTTAAATCTTTTGATGATCTAAATTTTATCTGCATGAAATGAAGAAGTGCTTAGACCAAAAAAAAAAAAAGCAGAAAAAAAAATAAACGAATTATCATATCGTTTCAATAAGCTCAAGGCTAAAGCATTGAAGATTTTCCGGAAAGCTAAACTGATGTTATATGTTTGTAACTAATGCAAAGTAAATAATGCAAAGCTATTCAAATAGAGATAAGGAGATAGCCATTGACAGTATCTCAAGTTAGGAGTTTATAATTTAAAGATTCCAAATATCGTAATAATTGAATTTGCAATTATTGTCATTTAGCACAGTTTAACCATTTTTGCAAATACACATTGCTGCAGGTCAAGAAATGCAGTAGTAATTGTCTGTATTTATGTATAAAGCGAGACGGAAAAGTTCAACGAATTTGAACATATAGAATAATTAATTTTGTATGCATCAATAGCGCCAGACCATATTTTGAGATAATTTACACACTCTCTCTCTCTCTCTCTCTCTCTCTCTCCACACACACACACACACACACACACACACACACACACACACACACACACATATATATATATATATATATATATATATATATATAAAACTTCGAAGATTACATATGTTGGATGAACATAAGGCCATGATATCGATATAATCTAATTTTATTGTTTAAAAATATCCCCAATATAATAAGATGATGGCCTTATGTTCATCCATTAGATATCCTATGTAAATTTTAGACCCTAAACAAAGTGGATTATATCAAAATTATAGTGTTATGTTCATTCAACATATATAATGTTTGGACTCATATCTATAAATATACATATCTGCCTCTGTAGATAGTTAATAATTCTTATATCGAGCCCACTACCTGGATCATTTTTAATATTAAAACGATGAATATTAATAGAATCTGTTTGGGGTTTGACCTACATGCTATTTTCGTTTTGCATTTTAAAATATATATATATATATTTATATATACACTGACTAAACGTAATGTAGAGTCTCATAGTACCCATGTCTGTCTGCCCGGTTATGGTTACGTTCATGTACAGTTAATTATTTTCTAAAATAACAATTATTGGGTGGTTAAAGTTATAAAACAAAGGTGCTCAAGTTAGATACTTCATCATTTAAAACTGATATAATCAATATTCCTCACTAAATATTTAAGTTTATATTTTATCATATATATAAAACATTCTTACAAAAAACAACATTTGTCATCAAGTTGTCTACACGTCAGAACAATATTGGAAACACAGCTATTATCGAGCTAATTCATTTCTGCGATAATTAAATATAGAGTAAATAATATTTTTACAATTCATATTAATTATATATAAAATCAGTTTATATTCCTAAAATCATCTTTCAAAAAATTATTTTAACTTTATAATTTTTTATAAAGACAATAACATTTCGGTATTACATATTAGGTATTAGAGTAAAATGAAATTAAAATTTTCCATTCAATTTGTATTTTTTAAAAGCAAAACATTTAATTTAAACTAAATTCAAATATTGTAGTAATTACATTTTAAATAATTGTAAATATTAAATTTTATCTCTTAGTTTAAGTTTAAGACTAGAATAAAAAAATAACAAAATACTTAAATACTTTTTTCATTTCCATTAATTTATTTTAAACATTAGGTATCGCGTTTTTAAGATGGTCACTACATTCACCAATATCTATGTGTCTGCATATATTCAAAAAGTGGTGCGTGAGAATAGGACAAACACCCATATATATATATATATATATATATATATATATATATATATAAGTACAAAATTTTTATGGTGACTTCGAAGTTTCGTGAGGACATCTATCTCGTTAGGGCCATTTGCTGTTGGATCCCAGTTTTTTGTTTATATAGAACGTGATGTGACTTTTGTAGGGGTTGCCTTGTTTGTGAATGAACATTTGTGATTATTGAATCTTTCTTTAAACGATGAATCTGGTGTTGTTTTTGTTTTTTTGTTTTTTGTAATGAGTGATGTTTGAAGAAAGATTCAATAATCACAAGACACCACAGAAAAATCGCACAAGGCTATTACAATATATATGGAATAAGAAAGAAAGAAACATTTCCATCAAGATTGTATAGGAAATAGTAAATTCAGCAGATCCACACACCAATAAGAGTAAGAGTTGTAAATTATGCCCGGAAGAAAATTTAGCAATAATCAACTTTAAAAGTCAAAGCAAAATATTAAACAAATGAAAGGAGATAATGGAATAATGTAGACGTGCGAAACAGTACCTACTTGCTTTACAAAGAAAACAACAAAATCAAATAAAAAAGGAAGAACACGCAGTATAAATACAAAATTAAAAAGTTGAAAAATATAAAATATAAATACAATACTAATTGTTATTACACGATAATAAAAAAAATTAATAACCAAAAACAAAACATATAAAAATTATAATTATGAAAATTAAAATATATACAAACACTCAATCACGACGCAAACAGAAATTGACACAACAACCGGTTAGCGAAAAATGAAAAATCACATAAAATGCACAAACACAAATATAAACAATAAATCACCCAAACCAAGACACAAAAAATAAACACTCATACGGCAAAAGACACGAATAAATTCAGAAAAAAGGCAAAGCAAAAAAAGTGATCCCTACAGTAAAAGAGCCCAACCAACAAAAAACATTTAAGAAAGACACCATTAACAATTCACTCATTTAAGTGCCATACGTTATACACGCTTGGGCGATCATGCCTCGAAAGTGACATGTCTGACTGGGCAGAAGATTATTCCGCAGTAGGTTGCCATTGCTTTCTGCGATATACTGGTTGCCATCCAAGGCTATATAACCCAATCTGCCCTGTTATTTAACCCATAACTGGAGGGAAGTAACAGATTAATACCTTTGCCAAGGGTATTTGTGCGTAAGTGAACAGAAGGAATTCCACTGGAATTTGAACTCGGCACTCCGATTGCTCGTTCTGAGCCGATATCCGCTGCACAACAACGCACATCCCATTAACAATTAGACAAGCATAAAAGAAAAGAAATAAAAACAAAAATAAATAAAAACTGCACTATAGAATTTTTTAATAAACTTAAAAACGAAGAAAATCAAATAATCATAAACAAAAATTATAAGAGAACTAACCAGTTCTAATGAATGCTGTTCCCTGCATGTCTTCTTGATACACTCCATTTAGTTATGCGATTCCGAAAAAAATACCACTGTTTAACACATGACTTTTAAGTGAAATTCGGTAGACTATAGCTTTCAGAAACCGTCGATGTTTAAGGAAGGCGTAATTCATCTTGGCCGAGGGTTAATCATTAAAGATAATGCGCCATCACCAAGAAAAACTAGCTATGGTCCCGTTACTATAGTTATAGCATTACTCAAAGCTGGTCTATTTTAGTGTAAAACAGACACAACTATAGTGTCAGTATCAGTCAGTCAGTTAAGTGCCATACGTGATACACGCTTGGGCGATCATGTCTCGAAAGAGACATGACTGACTGGGCAGAAGATTATCCCGCAGTAGGTTGCCATTGCTTTCTGCGGTAGACTGGTTGCCGACCAAGGCTATAGAACCCAATCTGTCCTGTTATTTAACCCATAACTGGAGGGAGGAGACGGATTAATACCTTTCCCAAGGGTATTTACGCGTAAGTGAAAGCAATGAATTCAGTTGGAATTCGAAATCGGCTACCCGATTTCTCGTTTCGAGCCGATATCCACTGCGCCACAACGCACATCCGGTGTCAGTATAGCTGCCGTAAAACACAGGCAGACTTTTTTTAAGCGTTTCACCGCTAGTAATGTGTTACCGCTACTGATGTGTAGGGGTCTACATAAGAGAGTAAAGGTTTAAGCAGGAGAAGAGCAAAGAGAAAGCCGAACCAGTTAGAGCTGGTGTCTGACTGAAGGGCAAGAGAAGGACAGGAATGCAGGTGTGATCACAGTGGCGAAGGTAGAGAGGAAGAAATAGAACAAGATACATGGAGAGATGTCGATAGTTCTAGGGAAGGACTGCTGTCATGTAGATAAGGTAATTGTAATCGTCAGGAAAGAAAGTATATTTCACAGTCGGTAAGTGCGAGAAAAGAAGCAGATGGAGTAGAATTGTCGGCTTCATTTGGTAGATTTAATTGGAAAAGGGGTGGGACCTTGTTGCTAGTCAGGTTGCTCGAGTAAATTCTTGTCGGAGGTCACCATTCTTGTAACAGTCAAATAAATCATCAATTCCATAGTAATGTAATAATTTCCTTGTACAGCAAAAAAAATCTTAATCATAAACAGTCACTTATTACTGCTTACTTTTTGTGCTTTAAAAAATGCAATTAATTACAATACAACTCGCCGAGTTGAACTCAGACGTCTAACTCAACTTCAAAAAGTTAAATTCAATGTCAATTGCCATTTCTAATCCGCTTGACTCCAGACGTTGTGTCGTCCTTTCCGCATCACCCCGTATATCTTGTTCTTTTCCCCCTCTACACTTGCAACTGTCTTCATACCGGTTTTCACATCCTTCTCTTGCCCTTTCTCTTACACCTCGTGTAACCAGGTTGACTTTCTCTTCGTTCTCCTGCTGTTTAAAATTTCACTCTTCAGTTATGTACCACCTTGCCTGAGGTGAAACGATTAAAAAAATAAAATAAAAGATTTAATTCCCATGAATATCGAGTTAACATAAATTCAAATCTACTGAAATATGCACCTGATAATTGCATAACGCACGAAACTGAGTCGTGTCACAGACGTAGGACAATATATATATATATATATATATATATATATATATATATATATATATATAATGTGAGGAAATGACAAAAGAAATTTACTGTTCATTAAGGTTTATTTTTAATTTGAGAGTGCACAATAAAAAAGTAAAAGTAGATTTTTGAAAGAAAATCTTTCGTTACTGTAAAAATGATGGCTTTAAGATGGAGTCATAATAAATATATGATTCGGAAACATGGAAAATTATGTGTCGCAAAAATATTCATTATATTATAATATGCCGAGTTCAGCACCGACTAACAGATATTTATATCCTGCTTGAACGCAATTCTAAGGCCATGTGTCTGAAGACTGTGTCCATGAAATCGGTGTTGACCGCAGTAAAGAACGAATACATTCTCTTATAAATGTAGCCTATATATTTTTATCGCGGGCGCGCGCACACACACACACACACACACACACACACACACATAATATATCGAGGCAGCAGTAAGTTTTCTAAATATATATTATTAAATATAACAGGCAAGGAATGTCTCTTATTGACTGTCTGTTATATTTAAACATATATATATATATATATATATATGTGTGTGTGTGTGTATGTGTGTGTGTGTGTGTGTGTGTGTGTGTGTGTGTGTGTGTGTGTGTGTGTGTGTGTGTGTCACCCCGAGCAAGGCATGTCACTGCCACTACTGCGCAGGGGGCTACATAGAGTGGAGCAAGGATGATTAAATATATGAAATGTCAGAGGGTGGGTTATAGGCGGGCAAGGATACAGAGAATGGGGGTTGGATAGATGAGAGTTTTCTGAGAATAATTGGGAATTAGTGTGATAGGAGGTGTCTATTGACCCTACATTTAAACAGCTGGAGATTGTAGCTGTCGGGAAAGCAGACTTGTGGAAGGGAGTCCCACAGGCGGGAAGTACGAGAAAAGAAGCTGTTGGAGTAGAATTTACGGTTACATCTTATTTGTTTAACTGTAAAAGGGTGGGACCTAGATGCTAATCTAGTATCTCGTGTAAATTCATGCTTAGGCGGCACCAGAGATCTAAGCTCATCGGAGCAGAAGCCATGAAAATCGTTGTAGAAGAGGCACAGGGAAGCCACATCATGCCGGTGAGAGAGTGGTTGCAGCAGGTCTGCCAAGTCAGTATCAACCACGTTACAGATCCTCCTTTGTATTTTGTCAAGAAGCCCAAGGAGAGCAGCAGGGGCACCCGACCAGATATAGCAGCAATATTCTATACACGGGCGGATGGTAGATTTGTATATGTGCAGAATAGATTCAGGTGGGAAAAACCCGGGCCCTGCACAGAGAGTCGACTTTCATAGCAGCAGATTTGGCAATGGATTCGATATAGCCATTCCATTTGAGGTCCGCCGAAAGGGTAAGGCCAAGGAGACGTAGTATTTTACTCTCTGGGAGGCCAGCCTGTCCCATGATAATGGGAGGTAGATGCGATTGTCTGTGGTGGTTAGTTGATAACAGCTTCGTTTTAGAGGCATTGAAATTTACCAGCCATTTCCTATCCCAGGCCACTACTGATTGGAGGTCCCTTTCAAGTACGGCAGCGAGGTTCACCTTGTCGTCCACACCTGGTTTTTGATCGATGCGAGAATAGATTGTTGTGTCATCGGCATACATGCCATCTAATGGTGTCGGGGAGATCATTAATGTAGATCAGAAAGAGCGTGGGACCTAGGATAGAACCTTGAGGGACGCCCGCGTTCGTCTGGTAGTTTTGGGAGGCATGCCCATTTAATACCACCTTCAGTGTGCGGTTAGAGAGGGAAGACTGGATGAGGTCAAACAGATGTCCAGTTATCCCGTAGCTCCGCAGTTTGCACAAGAAGCCAGCATGCCAGACCCTGTCGAACGCTTTGGAGATGTCCAGGTCAACGGTTCGGGCTTCACCATTCTTGTCAAGTGCCCAGTATATGTACTCGGTAGGGTCGTTAGCATATCAGCAGTAGACCTGGTGAAGCGAAACCCGTACTGTTTGTCAGAGAGAAGCCTGTTGGCCGTGAGATGCTGAATCACCTCGGCGTTTATAATGGCTTCGAAAACTTTGCCAAAGATCGGAAGGAGACTAATAGGACGGTAATTGGCGGGGTCTGAGGGTTCGCCAGAATTCGTAAATATAGGAACTACGCAGGAGGACTTCCAACAGGCAGGAAAGCAGGAAGCAGATAGGCAGAGGTTATAGAGTTTAGAGAGGACAGAGGAGAGTTCTGGGGCACATTTCTTCAGTACTATGACTCGGACTCCGTCACCGCCGCTCGCTTTGTGTGGGTCAAGTTGTGCAGTTATCTTGACGACCAGCGAGGGTGTAATGTGGACGTTATTTAGTTGAGCCTTAGTTCTGGGTGGGAAGTCTGGTGTAGGTATTCCTAACGAGTCCAGTGTCGAATTGGTTGAGAATCTACGGGCAAAGCATTCAGCCTTGTCCGCTGGGTAGGTGAGAACTTCAAACTCATTGATTAGTGTGGGTATTGAAGTCTTGTTCTTGCTGAGCACGCTTTTGCAGAGACGCCAGTAATATTTGGAACCAAACTTAGAGGATGCTATGTGTTTCCTAATTCTGGTAGCAAACGCCCTCTTAGCTTCGTTCAGTACTTTTTTATACTTGTTCCGTGCTGAGGCGAAAAGGCGCCTGTTTTGGTTCGAAGAGCAGCTTCGATAGAAATGGTTCCGGTGGGCAATGGCGGCCGAGCAAGCGGGTGAAAACCAGGGGGACGAATTTGGTTTTACTTGGAATTTCCTGGCTGGGATAAAAGCATCGATGCCAGCCTTAACCCAAGAGGAGAGCTCGGAGGCACAGTCTTCGACAGGAAGATCGAAGACGTTGTTCCAGTGGACGTCGCAGAGGAAGTCTCTGAACGAGTCCCAGTCTGCTCTTTGGTAGCAGTATGATATTCTGCTGGTCTGGTTTTCTTGGGTATACTTAGTGCGGATTGAGATGTTGACGGAGACTAAGGCGTGGTCAGAGTTTCCGAGGGGGCAGAGTTGCCTGGTATTGCAGGAGTCTGGGATGGAGGTAAAGCAAAGGTCGAGTAAAGAGTCCCTTCCGTTAGGGTTTTTAGAGAAACGCGTGGGGAAGTCCACCACTTGCGTTAGAGCTTGGGTTATTGAAAAATACATGGTGCGGATCCCAGCAAGGTCGGTGGCTGAGTTTTCAAGCCACTTGGTGTGGTGGGCGTTAAAATCGCCAAACACAAATATATGGGCAGATGGGTGAGAAGAAATGGCCCTGTCGATATTAGTAGAGATGCAATGAAGTACCGTACAGTCAGAGGAGGAGGGAGAGCTGTAGAGGAAGAAGAGATAGCTAACCGAGCTTAGAATTGAGAGGCGGAAGCACATGAAGTAATGATCAAGGGATTCAAGAGATGTGACCCTGGCTAGGGGAAGTTGTTCGTTGACATATGCACCAAGTCCATGCATATGGACATTGGAGTCCTTCCTGAAGAGGGGAAGGGAACCAGGAACTAACAGCTCCCAAGAGGGGATAGAAGGGTCAAGGTTAGTATCGCATATAGCTAAGATATCGGGTGAGTTAGTTAGAAGGAATGATTCTACACTATTATAGTTACTGCGAATACCTCGTATGTTTGTGAAGGAAACGCAGATAGGTTTGGTCGATTTATGACTAGCTGGTATATATATATAACTAAAAATTTCAGTCAACACTTTGTTTCTTTTAATCCCGGTAAAATCACTGTTGCCTGAGGCTGATGTTTTCAATGTTTCCTTAACTTTTACATACGCCCTATGCCTGTTACTGAAACTTTGAAGTATAAATATACAAAGATATCTAATTATCAAGAACAATTTTAAAAGAAAATATGTATGACTAAGTGAGAAAATATTTGTTTAACATGTTTTGTCTATTACAATTTCATTGGACAATCAGTCCCGCAGCAATATATGAAACATATTTGCTTAAATGATATGTTCAAATTTTGTCTATCAATTAGTTGTTTCGTTTCGTTTTGTTAAATCGTGTTTCCTTAAAGTTGTTGAAGTTCCTATTTATATTCATCTTATACGATTTTTTTCTCGGTACTTTTGAATGATGCTACACTTGGCTTTAATGGTTGTTGTATGTCTGTTTACACAACAGTTATTTTTTAATTCTGGCGATTTTACATTTGATGGAAGGAATTTCCAGTCACCTAGGTTGACATCATGGAAAAGTTTTCAATGAAATTATTTAACAAAATTTCATTTTTCAGTTTGATTATTTATATTACGACACACAATTTGACGTCATATAAATTCTCCGTTGCTATGGGTTGAATAGTATTGCAGACAGTGTCGTATATCCTTGGTTGGCAAACAATCTAGTCACACATGAATCAAAATACATGAAAGTCAAAGCGTGTATCATCTATGACATTTAACTGGTTGACTGAATGGTTGTTAAAAAGCGTGATTCTTCTGTTGAAATCTATATTTTGCTTTTAAAGATGTCCAAATATTACAATATTTAAAAATGTAATTTTTGATATTCTTTACATTTAAAGGTATCAGGCAGTCAAATGCCATACGTAATACACGCTTTGGGCTCTCATGTCTGACTAGGCAGAAGATTATCCCTGAGTAGGTTGTCATTGCTTTCCACAGACACTGGTTGCAAGCCATAGCTAAAGAACAAAATATGTTCTATTATGTAACCCATAAACGGAAGGAAGAGATGGATAATTACTTTCTCCCGGTAAGTGAACGTAAGGAATTCAACTGGAATATGAACTCATCTCCCCGATTTATCGTTCCGAGTCGATATTCACAGCCCCAACGCACATCCATGCACTACAACGCACATAAATGGCCTACGCTCGTCCCATCTAAGTTTGAGTTGTAATTTTTTTATTGAAATTAGTCGTTCTTTATATTTTGCTAAAATTGTTTGCAGATATTATTAAAAAATACTGAAGTAAACAGTTAGTAATATTTGAGTAGTTTAATTATTCAGCGTCATTCTATGGTTTACGAACTATTTCTGGATATAAATGTAACCTTTCAGAGAGATAATACACCCATTCATACTTATTAAGTTGTAGCTGAATGGCACACGGGACAATCTGGTGAAAGAGAACATCCTATCTTCGCACCACGATCCTCAGATCTCATCCTCATTAAACATTTATGGTTTATTTTATAAAAACAGATCAGGAATCAATATTCTCTAATATCACCATTGAAAGAATTGGAAATGGTATTAGCTGAGAAATGGATAAAGATTGTGCTGAAAACAATTCAAAATTTCTGCCAGTCGATCCCAAGAAGTATATCCCCTAATATCTCATTGAACGAATTAAAAACCATTTTAGCTGAGAATAGATAAATGTTGCTCTGAGAAAATTTAAACTTTATACCAGTCGATCCTAATTAGAATTCAAGCTGTAATTACTACCAAAGACGGTCATACCCTATATTGAAATAAATTTGCTTGAAATTTGAAGGTGATTCCATTTTTTTTTGTCTACCTCCTAAATTTTTCTTACTGCTACTATTTTCCAACAGACAAATTCGCAATCCTATCATTACTCAATTTACATTTCCATGAGATTTTTTCAGTTTCATTATTTAGCATCATCGGGTCAGAATATCACACTAAATTCCCACTATTCTACATCGCCGTGGTCACACCATAATCATTCTGTCAGTATTCAAATTGTAACGTGGGAATTAATTTCAAACAGAACTTCACTAAGAACTGAGTCATCTGTTGAGGCTTAACCTCTTCAAGGATATGATTATCGTTTTCCATCCGTCAAGTCCTGTTCAATTTTGGGTTTCAACTCTTAATTAATATTTTACACCAGTTATTAAAGCTTTCGGTCCCATCAAGTTAAAACAACTGTTCCTCTACGACTAACTGAAGTTACGCAATGTTGAGTTTGGTCGGCAACTAAATGTTTGAACGCTTAAGACCACGTGCGGTAAGCTTAGATTTACGGGTGGGGTAATGGAATACTGATTCAGAAATATGTATGGGAATCCGAAATCCATTTCTAGTTGTGTTTATCACATACGCACAAATATCCTAGAGAAAGGGAGACACAGCCACTTCCCATCCAACTAGGGTTAATTAGTAGAAGGTGTGCCACGTATTATCTCTAAAAAGTAAAATAAAACTGCCTACAGCATGTTTAAATTCAGCTATTAAATTCCTCATAGCAAAACTCAAACAACCAAATCAATTAGTAACACCTTTACCTTGTGGAGCTAGATACCATGTACTGAGTGAACTTAAGTTAGAGAAACATCTTTTGTAAATACGGAGAATAACACTTCATCTTGGATTGTGTCAATCATATTGTCGAAGCCTAAGTGCTTAACACTTAAGGTTGCGAAGAGTTAACAAAACTGTGATTCCTATAAGTCATTCAAGTAACAAAAGCGAACCGGTTACAGGTACATTGTGATTAAGTAAAGGTCAGATTAATCCGGATTTTTAAAATACGTCATTCCCTACAGAGAACGAATTTGCCGAGAAATGCACTTAAGTACCTACATTGACAGCATAATTCATAATTTGCAGCCGTTACCGTTTACAGCTAAATGTATTTTCCACGAAATGTACACGAAGGCGCTGGTCAAGCTGGTGCATTAGCTAATATTGTTTCAATGTATGAGGTGTTAGATGAACCTGTAACCGTGCATTTTTGACGCAGCGTGGCAATTAAATGTTTCAAAGTTCGCATAGTTGAGAACAAATCAAATTTGCTGCGGAGGTTAAAAGGCAATAGATATTTATAGAAAAGCTGTTACTTATAAAACACGTTTTGATATGACTCAAAGCGAAATGAAGAAATTAGATTATTGGGTAATAGAGTTACGTTCTTTTTATGCTTGATATGAAAATCAGACTTGATAAGGTGTTTGATGTGGACGTTACAATCGTTGTTTCATATTCGACAACCTTATTCAGAGCAGAGAGACCTCTTGCAATACACACAGGAACAGGCACACACAGGCAAGCACATATGCACGCTCACCCTTACAGCACACTCGTGCGCCCAAAATCAGTACGAGCATAATTGCTTAACTGGTGTATATTTGACAAACAGCGATTTGCATCTGAAATTTAAGCGTCTATACAAATGAATGTATAACAGTGGTCAGCATGAGAAATGTCTAGTTACTAAATGGAACACTTTTTAAAATGTGCTTCGGAGTAAGCAATATTTTGACGATCGCGTTTACACAAGAAAAAGGCAGTCGTCAAATTATATGAACATCAATCTCCATTTTTACTGTCGCATTCGCTCTGGCCACGATATGCAGCACTGTAAACTATAACTATATCATATCATAAAACAATATATATATATATATATAGATAGATAGATAGATAGATAGATAGATAGATAGATAGATAGATAGATGTCCAGTCGGTAAACAGCGAGGATAATTCAACAAGATCAAATTAATATTAAGTTTTATACCTATATAGAGACCTCAATGAATGTTATCCAGAGAAATATGATATTTATAAAAGAAATCTGCTGTGTGAGTATGTGTAAGAATTATTAGCATAATTATATATATATATATATATATATATATATATATATATATATATATATAACACCATGTTTACCCTCGGAAATCCCGTCTTTATAAAATATATATATGTAAGTATATGAACGCAAGATTCGTATGTAGAGATGAATAATCGCAGGTCTGTAAGTATATATAAGCATAAACACAGTCACATTTGTATGTATATGTCGGGATGTGTGTGCATATATGTATAAGAATATAAGTTAGTGTACATGGGTGTTTTAATTTGTGGGGTTACACATACATACGTATCCATGGGGTTAATGATTTAGTTGTCAGCATCTTCGCGACTGGACTAAATACCCGCAACTGATATGACGCCAATGCCTATGTCCTGACTCTCTTTTCCTTTTTCTTTTTTCTTTTTTCCTTTGTCTTATTGTTTTATTTTTTTTATCTTTCTTTTCAGTTAACGGAAATGTTTATTCCGGCAAATCTTTGGTACCAAACGGAAGGAGTATTGTGTGGTTTGATGAAATGAGCTAATTTAGCTCATTGAAATGAATTATAATTTATAACCAATTTAAATGACGTGTTAGGTTTTCCTATATATATATATATATATATATATATATATATATATATATATATATGGCGTGTGTATATGTAACTATTTTACGCTCGGACACGCCGTTTGATCGCAATGGAGAAATGGTGGATTTCTAGAAACAGTAGCTCCTCACTCATTAATTCATTGTTCATTCAGTAATGAATTTGATCAATCTCGGATACTGGCGTGTGTTTACATTGTATATAACAAGCTAAAGTCAGCTTTCATTTACCGAGCGTATATAGCTCAGAGGTAATATCGCCGACTGATATCAATTCGCTCCCGTTGTAATCGTGGATAGAAACAATCGGATGTCTAACCGTGCTGATGTGCACGTGTGTGTGTGTGTACTTTATCTATCTATCTATCTATCTATCTATCTATCTATCTATCTATCTATCTATATATATATCTATCTATATACACACACACAAGTATTTTTCGATGACTATACCTGAGAATTGCAGTTGAATTCATTGCATTCACTTACGCGCAAATCCTATAGCCTAGGTTCTATAGCCTTGGCTAGCAACCAATCTATCGCAGAAAGCAATGGCAACCTACTGCGGGATAATCTTCTGCCTAATCAATCATGTCTCTTTGGAGATATGATCGCCCAAGCGTGTTTCACTTATGACACTGAACAGACTGATACTTGAGAAAGGTATAAAATTTCGAATTTATATTTAATTCTCTTGCCTTGTCTACAGTTGAAATATGATTTGGCATTTTCATCTACTGGTTGCCATAAAGACATAATATAAATTGGGTAAAGTGTGCATAACTCAACCACTTGGAATCTGTAATCAGCTACACGATTTTAATTTAAATAACGAAATTGAGGCATCTATCTTTACACTATTTTCATTTTGGGGGATTGAAAAAATCTGTTAATTGCTTAAGATTTCTATCCTTTCAATAAACAGTAATATCTATTTTCGTATTCGAATCTTCCTTTGATAAGATTTAAATTTAAAAAAATGAAATTTACCAAAATTGACAACATTGTTCGTCCATATTCTGTATTTGAATCAATAATGCGAAACACGCCAATTTTGACCACTAAAAAATCCTCGTGCACATGTCAATTTCCTCTATATAATTAAAAGAGAAATTTTAAATTAATAGTTTCTTAAATCTGAATACTCGTAATTTTGTTTGACGATAAACATGGAATTAAAAATATCAGATACTCTATTTATTGAAAGAGTGGGACATTGAGAGATATATGGCTAGATAGACAGAATGATAGATAGATAGAGAGAGATGTTATTTTTATGATCTCTTCTCATCTCCTATATTAATAATTGGGATATTTAATCTCAGGATTCGAAAATGAACGATAACTTAAAGTTAACACATGCCACATAAAGAGATGTACTAAGCATAGCTTAGGTGTGACTCAAGACCGAAACTGAACTCACAATTCAGTCGTAAGTGAATATGGCGAGTCAGGCTTGATAATTACATAAAATTATTCCACGAGTATGTTTTACAAGCATAAAGTTTGAATATTTTTAAATGAAAGTCAATAGTCTGTTTAGAACATATTAATCGAAGAAATAATTTTAGAGATTCTCGTTGAATAAAATTGTTTTGTTAGTTATTATAGTGATCATTGCTCGGGATTGAAAGCAGAATCTTATAGTTTCCGTTGTTTTTCTTAGTTTTCATTCAATACAAGTTTCAAATGCAACTAAATAAGAAGGATTACAGAATAAGAAGAACGTATATTGAATACATATATGACAGATGTCGTTTAATTTAAGACTTGAACAGGTTAAAATACTAGTGCTCAGGTTGCATCCTACAGGGTGATTGTTAGACATATTTGCGGTTCTTGGGAAAAAGCAATCATGAGAAGAACTTGCTCTTTAACAAGAGAGAAGGAAGAGGATAATGATAGCATAATTCCAAGGTGTATTTCATATTCCTAGATTGTTATCAATTGTATGCTACGAAAATATATATCCCTCATTCAAGGAAAGAAATTTCAACAATATGGACAGCATGTCAGTTCTACAGAATATTTTCCATGTAACAGGATATATATTCTGAATGAAGATAAAGAAACACGATTACTAATAATATCCTCTCTATTATAATAAAGACAATCTGATTTATTTGCAAGAATATATATATATATATATATATATATATATCCGTCCTCTGACGCCCATGAGTTATCAAGATATGTAAAGTTACAAATTTATTCACTGAAGTGAGTCATCTTTGGAATTGAAACACTTGTAATGACACAAACACTATAATGAACAGTTAATTTGTTATACAAAATAGCCAGTCATATTAATAATAATAATAATAATAATAATAATAATAATAACAATAAATCTGCCCTTTAAACCAAACGTTCACGGCTTATTGTATATTTTTCATACATATATATATAGTGTATTTTAGCTTCATAAAACCGCATTGCAAATTTGCGAACTGCGTTTATTATTTTTGGTAACTATTGCCGTTGCCTAGCAGAGATTTATGTCAACACAAAATAAAATCGTCGCTGATTGTGGATGTTATTGTGTTACCGTCTTAATAACCTTTCTGAAAATGGATGACAATTGGTTAAATAATATCAATGAAGAATTTATTATTAATGCAAATTTATAGTGTTTATCATAAGGAATATAGGCATTCAATGAAGGTATGGTAACTTGGAAATTTAATTACCCTACTATTATTTCTTTTAAAAAGCTGGTTGTTTTCAGGAACTATTTTCTTCAGGTTTTGGTGTGTATTTTGGTTTATAAAATTTTAACTGAGGAATAGAAAGAAATTTGTTGTTATGCATGTGCTTTGTGTATTTTTAAACCCAGAATATTTAGAGAATTCATTCATTCGAATGATGTTCTTTAATGATATCTACAGCATTCATAGTTTGCGGGGAAAATAATTCTTTACTATTTAATTTAAAAACATCTACTTTTTAGAAAAAAATATTACGGAACATGAGGAAACGGAGAAACAGGAAATTTTGCCTTTTTCTCCAGTAAAGGTTCTGTACTTGGAATGTAGGCATTTACTAAATGTCTTTACGAGGCTGGCATAAGTCTGTGATAGAAAACTCAAAGAGTCATACAAAGATATGATGACATCCTTGATTTGCTTGCTATGAGCTAATTTGAGAAAGACAAAGTGATTCTGAATTCGTCTCCATAAATTTAGACTGTTGAATGATATCAATGTAAAACCATCATGAAAAAATTAAATTATGTATACATTAGAATTTACTCTTTTGCATAAAGAATATCGCTGCGAATAAAATAAAATCTCCGTAGTGTGCTGAAAATATGAAACTAATCTTTTACTTTTATGTTGACATTAATTTGTCATTACATATTTTCTACCCTACATTCCCTATCCTAGAAGGTAAGGTCGAAATTTTATCCATATTTTTTATCTACTTTCCTGGCAAACTTTCCAAAAATCACCGTTTTTGAATATCATAGTCTCAGAATTTTACAGGCAAGCGCCCTCTTGCGACGGCCGCGTATATAATCACTTTAATCATGCCTCATGCATTAATAAGGTAACACGAAAAGCTTTTTCGCAAATATCACTAAATTCTGGAAGAGGTTCTCGTATAGAACTTCCGATCAGTACATTATTAATTTCTTCAAGTCTAAGGTCAATCGTTATCTATACTCTGTATTATCAACTCTTCCGTTTCATACTTCATCCCTTTAAGTTAATAGCACACCCTCATTAAATGGCTAATAGGTTGGGTGGCTCTTATTCCTGGTATTAAATGTGTTAAAAATTAAAGCGACACAATATTCTTGAGAGATGGCTCATTTGGACAGGCAAAGAAAGAAAGTACCTAAAAATAATTTTCTCCTTTTTTTTAATCGACATTTGTTTTCTGTATGGGGTGGTTTCTTTAACTAAGCTTTACCTTTATCCGGTAAGATTATGGTCATGTCACTTTTAAACATCCGTTCTTCTCTAATCGTTGGAGTTAAGCAACGTCAAGACTGATAAATATCTAGATGGGTGACTGCTTGTGAAAACCAAGTGTTATTTTTGGGTGATGAAATAGATAACGGCTGGGAAATGGAAAATGGTGAGCCCAAGTTCAAATTCCAATCGGGTTCGTTATATTTACTTACACGCAATTCTCATGGCGAAATTATGAAGACATCTCATTGGTCTCACAATTTCAGCGGACCTCAAATGGAATGACTATATCGAATCCATTGCTAAATCCGCTGCTATGAAAGTCGGTTCTCTGTGTAGGGCCCGGAAGTTTTTTCCGTCTAAATCTATCCTGCACATTTACAAATCTACCATCCGCCCGTGCATTGAATACTGCTGCCATATCTGGTCGGGTGCCCCTGCTGTTCTCCTCGGGCTTCTCGATAAGGTTCAGAGGAGGGTCTGTAATGTGATAGATACCGACTTTGCAGACCGTCTGCAGTCTCTCTCCCACCGGCGCGACGTGGCTTCCCTGTGTCTCTTCTATAAATACTTTCACGGCGTCTGCTCCGATGAACTTAGATCACTGGTGCCCCCTAAATACGAATTTGCACGAGATACTAGATTAGCTACTAGATCCCACCCTTTTACAGTGAAACCGATAAAATGCAGCCGTAACTTCTTCTCCAACAGTTTCTTTCCTCGCACTTCCCGACTGTGGAATTCTCTTCCAAACGATTGCTTCCCCGACGGCTACAATCTCAAGGAGTTTAAATGTAAGGTCAATAGACACCTCCTAACACACTAACCTGCTCCCATTCTATCAAACACTCTTCCCATCTGCCCAACCCTCATCCTCGGTATCCTTACTCATCTGTCACCTTCCTCCTGACATTCCCTATGTCTAACCACTCCTTCTCTTTACCTTACCCTATGTAGCCCCATGCGCAATAGTGGCAGTGGAATGCCTTGCTTGGGGTTATATGATTAAAAAAAATAATCTCATCTCGTTCCGCATTCTTCTGAGCCGTTGGTTACGTTCTAAAACTTTTATCAATAAATAAATATCTACAAAATATCTTACAATCTGAACTATTTTTTAAGGCTTTAAATAAATCGCAACAAATCAAAAGGCCGTAAAAAAGAAACTGAACACAACAGAGAAAATACACACAAAATACAAAAAAATTGTTTGGCCAACCATTCATTCACTTCAAATACTAAGTAAATCAGTCAATTTTTCTCCCTGTTTTTAAAGATTTCACTACATCCAGTGAGTATTAAAATCTCCATGTAATCTTTTCTCATTATGTATCTAAGTAATTTCACCTGCCTCTCTCAGATTTTAAGTATTATTTCAGTTCTTATTTTCTTAATATTTGCCACTTGTTCAGATTCTTGTCATGCTATCATCAGCATTCAACGAGAGAACCGCTTCATTGCTATTTCATATCTCTTCTCTGTGTGTTGTATTAGATATTATATAGCAGTACAACAATACAATCTTTTCTTGTTTGCAAAGAAATCGTTTTCTCAATACTTTTTTTATTTTCTGGTATGACTAATGTTATTCCCCTGGTTCTTCCGATTCGGCGTCACTTTATTTGTCGTCAGTTCTTACACTACTCAGTTAAATTTATGTAAGTGTTTGATTTTACTGAACCCATAACGTAAATCACACGTTGGGTTGTCTCTTTTGATGACAACCAAGTATTATGTCTTTTTAAAGTTTAGAAGTTAGATCTTTCTTTGAAGTTAAATGAATAGATTTGCGGTAAACATCGACAAAGATAAGCTTAGCTAGTTTGGAGGTAGGCAGGAATTAAGTGAGTGGAGGAAAGAGTAGATAAACTTAGTTGAAGTAAAAATAATAAAAGGCAAATATCGGGAAGATAATCTTAGATAGTAATTTTAAGAGGAAGAGAGTGAGAACTATAGTTACATTGCAAGTCTAAGTAGAATAAAAAGAAAGGAGAACGTTTGTGGATAAGAACATATAATACAAATGGACACTGTTGATAGAATAAAACACTGGAAATTATGAAGAGAGGCATAATGTACTTATAAAGAGTAAAATAAATAAATAAATGTGAAGTTGTTGAAATACATGTGCTTATCATTTAATAGAAATAAACATGGTGATACTCTCTGATATGTTACTAAAGGGAAAGAGAGAAAAAGAGAAAATTTGGATAGAAATAATGTTACTGTTTCATATATCCAACGTTTAAAGATAATAAAGAGAAGAAAGATATAATCAAAGAGAAAAGGAAAAATAAGATCTGAATTTAAAGAGAAAAACGAAAAAAATGCAACGAAATAAAGGAATAAAGAAGAATAAAAAATGAAGATAAAAAAGAGAGAAATTAAAAATGAAAATAAGACCGATTAAATTTTTACTCACTGTTTTTAGATAACTGGATAGAATGAGTCAAAATTTACTAATATATATTTAAATGAAAGAATTTATTGAAAGTTAGAAATTTGCGGATGATACACATCTGCCTCAGTGTGTCTAAATTATGTTCACTCACTGAGAGGAAATATCCCAATGCTCCGGAGAAAGAACCCCTTTTATATAATCGCTACCTGGTTGAAACGAGATAGCGTCAAGAGAAAGAATGGACGGAATTTTCCGATCTTTATAGCTACTTGACATCGTCATTTAACAAATTCTTGTAAAAACAGTCATATATATATTTCTGAATCACCATTATCATAATTTATTCAGTTAGATCATTTTCACCCGCTGTGTTCTGTATTTTCTGGGACATGCTACAAAGAAAGATGGTTTGGAGAATCTGATGTCCAAAGGACGGATAGAAGGAAAGGTAGACAAGGGAAGGCAGCGCTAGATATACTTGATGGTCTTGAGCGAGTGTATAGCGGATCGGGGTCTGGAAGATATCAAGAAGACAGGATGGAGAACAAAAATGAATAGGGGCAATCCATGATTATCTACAACTTGAAGGGACACAGTACATAAAGAGAATGTTCAGCACTCTCTTACATCTCTCTCTGTTGCTACCCTTACAGATTCACCTATCATCAATTCTGCAACTTCTTATGATCTTCAAGTCAAGGTTTGACTGTTTGTCACTACTGAGCCCAGCAGACAGTTATTATCAAAGCGTTCTCGTTGTGTATGCCCGAAGTTACGGAGATTTGTTAGTCTCATCTGTTGTTTCAATACGTATTTTGGCCTGATGGTATCGAGCACCCCAGTTATTAGTGCGTCCCACTAACCATGGCACTTTAAAGACTGCAATGTTCCTACATCTCAAAGGCTTACAACCTATCACGTTGAATACACCGGTTCTCGCTCGATCACCAAACTTAAGCAACGTTGAGCCTGTTCAGTACTTAGATGGGTGACCGCTTGGGAATACCAGTTGCTGTAAGGGTAGAGTGACGGTTGTGCGTTGTGTTGCAGTGAATATTCGCTCAGAAAGAGAAATCGGTGAGCCGAGTTCGAATTCCAGTTGAATATCCTGCATTCACTGTTACCGTTGCAAAAGGTATTAACCAGTTCCTTCCCTCCAATTATGAATTAAATAACAAGAAAGGTATTAACCCGTTCCTTCCCTCCAATTATGAATTAAATAACAAGGGTAGGACTTGAGGACTCTGCCCTTAAAAACAAATCCAAATGAATCTTGATACTCGAAAAGAAAAAAATGTATTAAACAAAACTTATATTATCAACAATAAATTGTTTAAAGAAAATATATTACCAGGAATAAATAAATAAATAAAGTATAGTTGGTAATACATGACCCACCGAGGTTGATTTGCCACAAAAACAACCAACCGACAACACATCTCAAAACAGAAATCTGCTCTTTACTAGGTTATTGCCTATGGTTCTCATCCGTATTGGGTGATCGCCTTACTGACAGAAAATATATTGATAAAATAACAAAAATGGTTCATCATGTCAGACACTGAATATCGTAATGAGCAGCATTTTTTTTTGGATTGTAAGAATATTTTTCTGTCATTGAATATTGCAATAAAATTTTCTGAAAATAAGAATGATTTCTACGGATGATATTCAACCCTTATCTGCTTGGTGTATACATACCTTTATCAATGATAATTTTGCAAAAGTGAAAGTAACGGAAGTGAATTCGAACTCGACTCCCCAAAGTTTTTCTGAGCCGCTAACATTTACACCACCAGCACATGCCTACAAAGAAGAAAGGAAAGAAGGAAGAAAAGAATATAAGAGGAAATAAAAACGGAAGTAATGAAATAATGAACAATAGGAAGAATAAATGAAAGTAAAATGGGATTCCACTTAACATGTAGAAGGAAAAGATAACAATCAATAACTAGAAACCACATCGATCCACGCAATCCAGAGAATGCGTGAATTTAGACGCCCACACCGTTTCTAAAGCCAATGATGAGATCACGAACGTCTTCAGAGAACATGTTCGGATCAGCAATTCTCACGAGATACCCCATTGCGAGATCTCTTTTTGTGTGAGAACCTTGTTATTGTTAGTTAGTGTCGTTCTCAGTTACTCGCACGCAAACTTCCTGTAGTTTCCCGCTGTGAAAAACTTATCAAAGCAAGCCGCCCAGTCCGGACACACGGAATCGAAGTGAACCTTGAGCTGAGCTCCAGTTTATCGATAAGCGTAATGATTGAATCACAGACAGTTGCAAAGATCACGAAACTGCAGATTTCCATTGATGTCTTGTGTACCATTCACTATTCTCATCTTTCCTCTAACATTCTCTGTGTTTAATAGACTGGTTGAAACAATGTAAACAACCTACATTTATAGCAGGAATAAGACCTGTTGCAATCAAATCACTTTCTACATCTCCGCCGCCATAATCGTCTCCACGACAACCACTACCACGAACAACAACAACATTAATAATAATAATAATAATAATAATAATAATAGACTAACTTAATCCTACCCTGGATATAGTTACCATGATTTCTGGTCTTAATTGCAGAGAAGCGTTCACGTATATTTTGTCTTATTATTTGAAGATTGGTACTGAATATATTTAATTCGGTACTCCAAACTTGCATGTGCATTGTGGTGCGACATATAACACCTCGGAATATGAATTCGGAATGCAGATTTCGAATTTCACTTGAATCCCTAGCATTCACTTAGCGCAAACCTCTTTGGGAACAGCATTTATACATCTCTTCTCCCTCTTGCTATAGGTTAAATAGCAACAGAATGGGCTCTATAGCCTTGGTGTACAATAAAAAAATGGCAGTCTACTACGGCAAAAAACGTCTTATTTGTCAGTCATGTCACGAAAGTGATATTATTTCACTTGACTGACTGCCTGACAGTAAATATTTTATTCAAATACATATTTACTTATCTGTTGCCTTATCTTAATTCGTTGCTCATGTATTCTGTTTGTTTGCAAACTGTACATCTCTGTTCAGGTCAGGGGTAGTTGAGTAATATTATTGCCAGGTGACCAGGGGATATTATTTTCTTACGTTTATAAGGACATGACACGTCTAGATATTTCAGAAAATTTTTAAGTGAAGTTATCTTTCAGTATATCATTGACATTAGGATGCGTTGCATGTGTCTATTATATCCGTACAAAATCACGGATCATAATAGATTCATAGGTGCGCACACATTTTTGTTCTTGTATAATCTTTTTCTTGATGAGATGCACTCTCAGTATATAGTTACCAATATTACTCAAAATTAACTTAAAATACTAAAGACTATATTTATTAAATAAAATTTTCATTGACTTCAACCACGTCCTCAAGATTACTTCGAAATCTTTTATATACTTCTTGAACGGTTTCCTTGTATAAATTGGTGAATTCTGCCATAATTTTTGCCTTCAGTTCATATTTGTTGATGCAATTATTTTTGTTGATCTCTCGCAAAAATGCAACCCTAACATAATAATGAAGAAATTTCAGTCAGGTAGCAAGATATAAAAGGATATGGGGTCTCAGGAATTGTCTGACATCTACTACTTGATTTTGGGTTACAGTGTAGTGTTCTGTTGATACACTCATAGACAAAGACATCAGAAACGATATTCAGAAATTTCAAGGTTGCAGTTCTTACAATAGTCTTAACCATGATACAATTTACTCAGAGGACATATTTAGCCTTCAAAATTCAGTTTACGACAAAAGAACTTATTTGATATCGATACCAGGAAATCAAAATTTGACTTAAATCCATTCATTTTTCTTTCAGTCTTCGGTTTCGCTTTAACCAGAAACAACTATTGCTTTTTAGTCCAGGACCATGGATTGGTTTTAAAGCTTTCATTACAGCCGAGCAACGCCGGGCTATACTGCTAGTATATATATATATATATATATATATATATATATATATATATATATATATATATATAAAGAATTGTCGCTGTTTTCCAACAGATGACGTTCCCCGAAATGCGAGCGTGTAGTTTCAGATGGTAATGCATCAACAAGAAATAACAGAAGCAAGCTTGAATTCCAGTGGATGTACTTTCACTGAAGTGTAAACAACTTTGTTTTCATAGAGATAAACATGTCGGATTTCACGCCAAAAATGTGTATTTGCGGAAAATTTCATAGTACTATTTTATTGAAACGAAACCTACAGCTGAAGCACACATAAATCTTTCTGAGACGTACTGCGAAAAGAACAGATAGAGATTGGTTTAGATTCTTCAAAACCCGAACCGTCGCCCTGAATATCTCTAAAGCATCTCGACAGAGAATGGCCTGCCGGTCTTCTTTTGTTGGTCTTAATCCGGTCATTCCTCTTTAACCGAACACTGAAGGTGGTATGAAACGGACATGCCTCCCAGAACTACCCTACAAACGCGGTTGTACCCTAAGGCTCTATCCTAGGTCCTACACTCTTTCTAATCTATATCAATGATCTTCCCATAAGATCACAAGTAAGCATGTACGCCGATGATACCACAGTTTACTCTCGGCTCGATGAAAATTCTGGTTAGGTGACAAGGCGAACCTCACTGCCGAGCTTGAGAAGGACCTCCAATCCGTAGTGGATTGGGGTAAGAAATGGCTCGTAAAATTCGATTCTTCCAAAACGAAGCTGCTGTCAATTAACTACCACAGACAACCGCACCTCCCTCCCATTAGTATGGAACAGGCTTGCCTCCCAGAGAGTAAATCACTACGCCTACCACTCACAGCAGACCTCAAGTGGAATGACTACTTCGAATCCATTGCTAAATACGTAACTATGAAAGTTGGCTGTCTGTGCAGGGCCCAGAAATTCTTTCCGCCTGAATCTATCCTGCAATTATATAAATCCACAATACGCCCGTGTATTGAGTACTGCTGTCACATCTGGTCGGGTGCCCCTTCTATTCTCCTCGGGGTTCTTGACAAAATACAGCGAAGAATCTGTAATGTGATTGATACCGACTTGGCTGACCGCCTGCAGCATCTCTCTCACCGGCGTGACGTGGCTTCCCTCTGCCTCTTCTATAAATACTTTCATGGCTTCTGCTCTGATGAACTTAAATCACTGGCGCCCCCTAGATATGAATTTGCACGAAATACTAGCTTGGCAAATAGGTCCCACCCTTTTACAGTGAAACCGATGAAATGTAACCGCAATTTCTACTACAACAGCTTCTTTCCTCGCACTTCCCGCCTGTGGAATTCCCTACCGCATGCTTGCTTCCCCGACGGCTACAACCTCCAGGAGTTTAAATGTAAGGTCAATAGACAACTCCTAACACACTAACTCACATCCACTCTCTCCAATTCTCTCCCTATGTACATCCTAAGTCGTCCATCACCATCATTTTGACATTTCCTATGCCCAATCCCTCTATGTAACCCCCTGTGCTATAGTGGCAGTGGAATGCCTTGCTTGTACTGACACGATTAAAAAAAAAAAAAAGAGAACACACTGGTGCGCCGGAAATGTTTAAAGACGAAGCATTGATATCATTACTTCATAAAGAGTCATGTCAGGAACAAGATGAACCTGCATAATTATTAAGAGTACAACACAAAAAAATTCGAAACGTTTGAAATCATTAAGCATTAAACAAAAGCAAGGACTTTGGGTAACATAGGAGTTGAAGCCGTGATACGTCAGACGGCCTCTAGTCCCGTGTGAACAGCTTCTTCAAGAGCAGAATAGGGAATGTTTTTTGCATCGTATAGTGAACGGCGACAAAAAATTCGATACACTAGGTAAACCTCAGCATAAATCGTTAGGTGAACAGGGTCATGCATAATCATCGGCGGCAAATATCCTTTGTTCAAGGCTTCTGCTTTGCGTTTTCTGGCATCAACTGGGTGTAGTTTATTATAAGCTGCTTATAATCGACCGAGATCATCACGCGATATCGCTATCAACAACAAATGATGCGTTTGAGCTTAGCATTTAAGAAAAACAGACTTTATACTTTACACGTCAAAATGATTTGGCAACATGAAAACGCTAGGTCACATGTTGAAAAACGGTTGAAAACGTACTTATAAAAGCTTAAATGTTAAAGCATCCTACATGCGCTGTATTCACCAGGAATCGTTGCGTCTGATTATCAGTTCTTCTAGCCAATAGCACATGGCAAGGCCGAGCGGAACATTCATTCTTATGAAGATGCAAACAAGTGTGTCGACTCTTGTTTGACCTCAAAAAAGTGTCGCTATTTTGACGTGGAATTCAAATGCTGCCGGAAAGATAGGAACATATAGCGGCTAGCGATGGCCAGTATATTCAGTGCAATGTTATGAAGTATGAGTGACAGGTTATAGGGTGTGTTAGAAGATGCGTAAGAGAAGGATGAGAATACTGATGAGAGTGGAGTGGTTTGAGAAAGAAGCATGAGATAGAGGAAGCAGGTTAGTGATATAGGAGATGACTATTGACTTTACATTGAAATTTTTGGAAAATATAGCTGTCGGGAAAGCAATAAATGGAAGGGAATTCCACAGTCGGGATGTGCGAGAAAAGAAGTTGTTGGAACAGAATATATATATATATATATATATATATATATATATATATATATATATATATATATATATAGTATTGTTGGAATAATATTCCTTGTCAAAAGAAAAACTATTTTTAAGAAAGTGCTCAATACAAAAGTAGAGCTAATAATATTATTTATTCATAAATTATACCATGGATATGTTACAATATTACTACAAAAGTAGCCATTTTGTTTCAACTTTTGTGTCTTTTCAAGTGATGTGATGGTTCTTAAAAGAATTTAAATATGTAGAGCCGTGTTGAAGTTTATTTTTTACATTATCGATGCATATACCTACCTTCACACACACACACACACACACATACACAAATACTTATATAAACTATCACACAGGAAATGTTATATTAAGAAAGCTATAGAACTGTATATAATTGTGGATCCTCAGATATTAAGAATTCCATGGACTGAAAATGTGAGTAACGACGTAGTTTACTGAATTTATATAAAAAATGTACCGTTATACTAAATTTTAGAAAGATACATTTAAAATTTGTGTGGTGCATGAAGAGAAAATATGACATAGATATTTTGATACTTTATTTAAAGAATGTCGCTAGGGAAGAGAATGTCAAACAATGCATGACCTATTTGGTGAGATTGAGGAAACAGATAGCAAAATAATTTTCAGAGAGATAGAAAAGTCAAAATATATAAAGGACATGACATTTTGTTGAAACGTTATAGTCAACTCTTTAAAAATACATGCGCATGGAAGGAGAGAGGAAACATTCATTGATCCTTAACGTCTTCGCATCAGCATATATATAACTGATTTTGAAGCTAGTAAAGTACTAAGTCTTCCAGCCTCTTTCTCTTTATTCAGTATCTAGAAAAGAAATCAATGATTGTCTATATACTTCGAGCATAGAAAGGTATAAATTAATTTTGCGAGTGTTAAATCTAAATAGACTGTCTATTGCTTTTTATTATTTTAATTACCTTTTATTTGCATAGTTCAACATTAAGAACAAGTATAACATGCATAAAAGAGAGTTTTTTGTCTAGTTTGCCAAGTTCTTCTGCCATAATCCCATATTATAAATATGATTTTGCGTTAGTAACAACAAAAAGGGCGGATCGATCCCAACTTGGCAGCTCGGACTCAGTGACCTTCTCACCGGAGAAATGCAGCTTCCCTGTGTCTCTTCTAAAAGAACATTCATGGCTTCTGCTCAGATGAACTTAGGTCACAATAGCCCTATTCATGAATTTACTCGAGCGACAAGATTAGCAATTAGGTCCCACCCTTTTCCTGTGAAACCAATAAATTGTAAACGCAAATTCTGCTCCATCATCTTCTTTCGCATTTCCTGTCTGTGGAATTCGTTTCTGTTTAATTGCTTTACTTACCCAAACCCCTGCTCCGCAATCGCTTTTGCTCAACCCCATCAAATATATCATGCGTTAAATCCTCGTGTCTCTCTTTCTCTCTAACTGTTTGATGAGTATTGGATTCTCTAAGTTTTCCTTCTTCAAGACATTCCCATAAACATTAGCTTTCTGTTCCTGATGTTAAATATAAGAGTTTCTTTTATTTTCATTCGCTCCAAAACCTCGCATTAGCTGACATGGTCAAGGTAGCCATGCTATCCTTAGACTCCATACGTAGAACATCTCGGTTCTTTCAAGTCTTTCCTTCGTCGTTGTTGAGAGTGTTCAACATTTATCACAATATTCTGCCATATTGAAAGACATACAACACATAAAAATCCAGTATACGCTTCTGAATGTGGGAATTTTTCTAATGAACTCTCCTCTAAAGAAGCTTGATTTTATGAATTTTTATGCAGGACTAGATTGAAGGCAAGGTATCATAATTTTACATTTTTAATGGTGAGATATAACCATAAGAACTATCTTAACTAATAGTCTATGCCATTTCCCGCTCTTAAAGATCTCTTTTTTCTTCTTTATTCCTTATCAACTTTGACCTTCAAAAATTTGTAAGTCAATGCGAATCGTTATACATACACAATACATACATACATATATATATATATATATATATATATATATATATATATATATATATATATATGTATTGTGCATGTATTATCAACCACAGAGCTATGACTGTTTTCCAAGAAGTTGTTAAATGCCGATGTGAAGTAGCTATAAAAATCGGACAATTCTGTCCTTTCTCTCTCTTGACACTGTCTATTTTCAACTAGGTAGCGATTATATTAACGGGTTCTTTCTCCGGGGCATTGGGATATTTCCTCTCAGTGAGTGAACATTATTTAAACACACTGGGGCACATGTGTAGCATCCGCACAATTTCTAACTTTCAATAAATTCTTTTATTTGAATGTATATTAGTAAATTTTCTCCCATTTTATTCAGTAATCTAAAAACAGTAATGCAAAATAGTGCCTTAAGAAAATTCATTCATTCGTTCCTTTACACACATCATTTAACTGTACAAAAAATGTTGCTGCAATTGCTTTCAAGCTAACCAGAGACAGCGCTTGCATAATGCCTTTGTTTCAATATATAATATTCCATCATTTTCAATTGTATTTTATCATGCTATTAATTCTTTATTATTTATAAACAGTCACCAAAAAATGGATACACAAACACACACAAACACGCACACGCGCGCACTCTCTCTCTCTCTCTCTCACACAGACACACACACACACACACACAGGAACGCACACACACACACACACACACACACACACACACACACACACACATATATATATATATATATATATATATATATATATATAATTTTTCATGTGGACTTATGATTTCTGTTTTTTGAAGAAATAAACTGTCCAAATATATTGTCTTTTCGAACACTTTTAACTATACTTTTAGCCATTTTCAATTATGGATTTTATTCGAGAGCCACGTACCGCGATATTGTTCCAAAACCATGGCGAAGACGTCTGAACTTGACAAAATATCACGAATATATGCAGTTGATGCGTAAAAATGAGGTGACAGATACTTGACACTTGCCAATTGTCTGATGCTCCTAGATGCATTGCGTTGAAAATAAATTAAGATCTGACAGAAAACAGTTAATTTTAACAGAATAAAAAGGAGAATTGTCCGTGATCTACCAAATAATCATTACTTAAAATGCATTGTTAATGATATAAAGACGAAAGAGTTGGATGTAGACACGATGACAGTCAATAGATTCGTTATTCGCGTAGCACACCGAGCTTGTCACCAAGAGAAAATAACCTTGCTTCAACACATAAAATGCAGATTAGGTCATGCTAGTAGCTATTTAGGACATGAGAGTAAATATTGTAATGCTGGTTGTGATGAAAGAAAACTACAATTATTCGGTCATATGAAGTCCTGGTTACGAATAGATGAAAGTAAATGTATCTCATAACCCAGAAAATAAAGTTTTTACGATTAAGAGCCGTGGTGGTGATTTTTTATTTTTTGTAAAAAGAGAACTGTTGAGTTTACAGGGTATCATGGATAAAGAGCAGTGTTTGACTATTCTTAAAAATAATATAAAACAAAGTGCACGAAGACTGTGTTTGGGTCATCACTAGATGTAGCAAGATGACCATGATACTATACATACGACGGAAATGCTACAACATATTCAGATGCCAGCAAACTTAAAGTAATGACGTACCTCCGAAAATGTCCTAAACTAAACCTCTTAAAAATTTATGTTTATATTTTAAGAAAGAAAATAATCGAAAGTAGTCTGTTGTATTTTGAAGAAAAAAACTCCAATAGATCAAGATACCTATCAACCTGCGTGATAATCAAGAATAAAGTTGGAAAATTTAGACGAGAACATTAATATGTATATTGGTATTTCTTTACTTTGTATATTTTTGTAATATTATTAGGATACAGAAAACGCTTATCTCGCTTACGCTGTCGCTTCACAATGTAACTTTATACAATGAAACAAGCGCTAGTCATTTTTCAATTCGAAGAGAGCAATTAAAGTAGAATGTTTTTTTTTATGACAGATTTATTTGCAATTATTTTAGTGGGTAAATTATTCTGTCTACAAATATTCGACGTAAATGTTTTTCTATATGTATTTCCAAAGCGTATGCATTATAGACATATCTGCATTGATCTCCTGGTTGACAAATATGCGCGCAGGAGGTAATCTTATCTAAATAAGTTGATGCAGTTGGTGTCTTTGATGGAAACTCAATACAAAGTGTCCTTTAAAATTTTATGTAATGAGCCACATATTTAAAATACATTTTACCGAATTAATGAATGGAATCAATAATTTTCTTAATATTTCCTGTTTTTTTACATTAATTTTAAATTTTTATATGCATTAATCTAATAACTAATTATATTTTACATAAAAATTGTTAACTTTCTAATAATAAACTAGATTTTTAGAAGATAATCGTTATCTTTAATTATTATAAATTATCGTTATTTTTTTTTAATTTAACCAGAAATTTACAAATATTCAAATATTTCTACATTTATTCCTATGGCACTTTTATACGGTACTACATAGAGCTAAGTAGTATATTTTTCCTGTAATCAGAAATGAAATTACATTTTATATTCTGTTATAATTGATATTTGAAAAACTAAATGATTAAAACGAAATAATAGATAAGCATTTTAAAAAATATACAATGTATCACGAAATTAATTTTCATATAAGAAGTCAGATTATTTTTGTTATTGCACATTTTTTTCCCATTGAAATTGAAAAGTAATATTAAAAAGTCGTGTTTGTTTATCGTTACAAGAAAACTATTTTTCTCAACATGTAAACAGACTAAGACAAAAATTGATGATTTTGTAATAAGATATAACTACTTATTTCGAAATTTCTTTCTCGTGAAAGATATTTCTATAGTTTGCTGCGGATTTATTTAAAAAATGAACCACAAATACAAATGATATTATAATATATTACAGTTATTCCTATCAATTTAATATAAGAATGTTTTGCTTCCTTTTTCACTGGAATAGTTCTATCTTTCTGCGAATGCATAAATATTATGACATAAAAGCTTGTTGGAATTGAAACATGTTTTATACATTGATTTATGTTTAGTTACTGTCGTGAGCTGAAATGTAGACATGTAAAACTTACATTTCCTACATAGTAAATTTTAATAGATCCCATTGGAGATTTATGAATCAAAACATAGTAGTGTGGATATGTATTACATAATAAATTAATAATAGTGTAAACTTAAAGTATCATTGTTTTGTTCACTTTGTACATGTGAACTGAAAGTTTTAACGGTTTAACGAGCTTGATAAAAGCGCCCATTGTATCTGATTTTCTTACAGTAGAATTTATCATTAACACTCTACCCATCGCCTTTGCAGAACCCATGCCAAATAACCCAGTTTGAGCACAAAGCTCGTTTTAAAACCTCATAACCACGATCAAGGAGATAAAATCATAAAAGTAAGAGCCAATAATAAAACTACCTAGATATGCATTCAGTTAAGGGCCACACATAAAACACACTTAGGCAGAAAATCATTTTAGATAGGTTGCCTTTCCTTTTAGCGGTAGACTGGCTACCAACCAACTCTGAAGAACTCATTCTTTCTATAGCTTGAAGAAAACGAAGAAGAATTCATACCTGTCCCAAGCCTAGTTGTGAGTGTAACAAACTGACAATGTCATTGGGTGTCCTGGAATTCATTCACGGAATCTCAACCATTGCCACGTAACCAAAATATATAAGTGATGCAAAGGCTCCCATCCTCATAAACGCTACGGCTCATGGGAGTGATTATTATTATTATTATTATTATTATTATTATTATTATTATTATTATTATTACTTTTTTAAACTTTTACTCCGTTATTTATAGATTTTTGCTTACACATGTAAAGCAATTTTTTTTTATGTTCTAGCAGCATTTAAACAAGCAGTATATCACAAGTACATCCAACATATGGGCTAAATTAGAAGCTGTGTCCTAGGTTATATTTTTTCCGATCGATTGTGCTCATCTCACTGTTGGAAAATAGAAAACAATGTAAATAATAGTTAGATTCTCGCTATTTCTTAAGCGTGTAAAACGAAACAAGAAAGGTGAAATGTATTTTGGCTTCGATGTGATATGGTCAAATATATAGGGAATGTTACTATGGTAGCAAAACAAAATACGCAGTCTGAAGACACTGGGCACAATCGGACCTTAAAATCTATCGTGCGTATACACTAACTGGAAAATGGTCTAGCTCATTTCCTTTGATTATAGAAATGCTTGGAAGAGAAGTATATAGAATGCAGCTGTCTCATCACATCACAAAAACTTCATTCTTGATTTTCTGAAATTTAAACTTTTTCTTTCTAAAATTACAGTTGCACAATGCTATAAACTTCACTCTATCCTGTTTTGCAACCGCTATCTAGAGGAAAAGAAGACTTGTCAAACTTTTCGCAATGGCATTAATACGAAATAGGAAGATAAACATTTATTGTATAAACTTATAAATGCGTATCTTAATTTACAATCTATTTGAAGTTTATGCTTGAGATTCTCAAATAGATTGATCACCTTATTATATATTCGGTGTCTTTTAAAGACGTGGAGGATTATACATTTGCAGATCGTTCATAGTTTTTTCTAATTACGTTACTTATGCCACCGCACTTTTTCCTTGTTACGTAATCAATAAGTTTAAATACGTCCAGTAGGTTACTCGCACTTTTCTTTTGGTACTCTTATGTTTTTGGCCTAGACAACCATGGCTCCATAGCTTTCTTACTATCAGACATGAATTGCTATCACTTCTTTGGAATGGTAATGTATTTTTCGACGTAAATTTATTGTGCCTTAATGAATACACTCAGTGTATCCTGCACTGATTTCTTTTATGAAAAGTTTAAAAAAATGTAGTTATATTACCAAAATAAACAGAAGTTACGTAGAATATACAAGATTTGACTGGAAAATAATTAGCCATTTAGAAATATCTCAAGAATAAATTTTCTGGGCTTGATTTAATTTTTCCAACTAAGCAGAGGAGAACTGAGTACACATACGTGAACAAACACAATCTCTTAAGATTTGTCACTAAAGTATACGAGTTGCCAAGTTTGTCAACAATGTTTTCAAACACAAAAGAGTAGATTCTGCAAGTCCCGTGCAGTGTTCAAAGGAGAATGATCTCATTAGACAGGCTTTTCATCACCCATTAGGCACCATTCTACGTTCCCGGCTCTTCGGCTTTGAAACATTGTTGACGAGATTAAGGAAAATCTTGACGTGACTGTTGATTTTGATCTCGAAAAGAGGAATTTGCAATGTGTTTTGAAAATCTAAAGTGATGCTAGGTTACGAGAAGAACGTTTAAATTATTTAAAGTTTTTTATATTTCTAGAGAATGAATCGTCATTATCAGGAACATATCCTGTGAAAATGCAGTGTGAACGTAGAAATAATGGTTCTTTGAGATCTGAGTGTTTCATGACTTGAGCAATAATCATCATCACAATAAGTAGCTTTCTTTATTTATATATATATATATATATATATATATATATATATATATATATATATATATGTATATATTTTAAGCGGTAAAGCATCAGTATGAAATTATATAAGTAAGCTTGAAATTCAATACATATTATTTTGCCTAAGTGAAATAACTCTGTCCTTTAATAGCGTTAAACCTGTCGGATTTAGTACGAAAGAAAACCTATTTGCGGGAATTTTACTGCACTATATTATTCCAAAGAAATATGCAACTGAAGCACACATAATTCTTGTTAAGACTTACGGTGAATATACTTTGTCGCAAACAACTTACTGAAAATTGTTTAGATGCCTCAAATATAAGGATTTTGATGTTGAAGATAAAAAAGTTTTTAGTGAACCAAAAATGCTTGTAAACAAATAATTGGATTCATGAATTCATAAATACTCTGGTCAGGCGCAAGCTGAGATCGCAGAATTTTTAGGACTTGATTTACAACAGCTTCAAACTTTTTGAAAAGATTTGGAACAAATCAAAATCATTAGATACCGTACGAGTTGAAGCCGAGATGTGAAGAGACATTCTATTAAGAATTGGAAAACTTTTTGGATCTTCTCGTAACAGGGGATGATAAGTAGATACACAAATATAACCGTAAGTGAAGATGATCATGCGTTAAACGAAGCCAAGCATCAAAATCAGCGGCAAAAGTGAATATCCATGGTTGAGCTGGGTGCAGTTTATCATTAGATGCTCTTACAGAATGAAACCATCACGCGAGTTCGCTATCGACTACAACTGATGTTTTATGAAAAAAATGAAACAAAAAAAAATGGCGTCTAACACCAGCAGAGAAATGATATAACATTACAACGATAGGTCACATATTACAAAACAGACGAAAATCTACTGGGAAACTCTTTAATGGAAAGTCCTTTCCCACCTTCCGTATTCACCAGACAGAGTTGAATATATGGATAGAAATCCGACTAGATAAATAGAATAAATAAAGAACAAGTAGGGGAATGTGTATTTAACCTGTTTCACTCATGACAAGGTTCTTCAGAGATTTAATAAAGACGAATTATTCTTAAAGTGAGCTACGTGTCACGTGTGATAAGCCAAAGGATGAATATCAAATGCAGAAGATAAAACTTGTGTTGTATAAAAATATTAATATTTAAAAATATGAATCTTGTTATTCATATTATTTTTATCAATTTTATATTTTATTTAGTTATTATTTCAACGAATAATTATATATATATATATATATATATATATATATATATATATATTCCATTTGTAAAACAGTTTTTACGCAACCTTGTTTTCTACCAGGAGTGGTGTCTTCAGGCGATTTTCAATAACTGATTTTACTGTTTACCATTTCTTTTATGGACGCTCACGTAACGGTGTGTTTTGAGCGCTCACGTGGCAGACAATTTTTGAACGCACAATTTGTAAAATTACACGGAATTGTGGTGTTTTCATTCAAGGTTGTATGATCCTAAGAGGTGTTTTTAGTATGGTTACACTAAGTCATAATTTCCGTTCTTTCATGCCAATCGTTCGTTTTTGTTTCTCTAAATTTTCTTCCTGGCACAGTCTATATATTTTGCCACCGTTGTAAGGCTTGGCTGTTTTTAATATATTCCGGGTTATGTCTCGGTCTTTTCCATATCTTGATTTTAATTTCCACACGTGGCTAGCCAATTTTGTACAGTTTTTTATTTTTTTTATTTTGAATGTAGACTTGTGATTGAAATACCTGGTTTTAAAAGTGTCTTTTGTTGAACCCAAATATATTTGATTTTGGCCATTTAAGTAATGTATTTTTGCCGTGTAAATGACTCCTTTTGTGATGTCCTTGACGGAGATATTTATTTTTGTCCCTGCATATATATATATATGTATATATATATATAAATAAATAAATAGTCGAAATGAACAGAGAGCCATTTGTATTGGACAACATATTAATGAAACTATGAATCAGTCAATTTTTTCAACTCCACAATTGCATTTTTTTAAAACTGGTTTTTCTTTCTGATTACTAAAGTGTTCGCAAAGCAACGTCATATTTCTTCATGAACAGACTTTTTACGTTGTATTTTTACGTTTAATAATTGTTTTCTAATTTCACAAACAGTACAATATTAGGTTTTCATGTTAAAGTCCAATAATTATCAATCATAACGTTTAAAATCTTTCCTTTCTATTAAACTTTCTTACATTTATATTAAACGCCGTAATCAACACAAATATTTTAAAAATAATTCTCTCTGTCCAGCGGCACTCGGGTCTTTTATTCAGTGAATGCTGATATAAAATTTTAAAATACATGGATAATAACCTGAGAGAAATATTCGGTCGTAATAATATTCATATAATAATTACTTTTTAAAACTATGCCCATTCAAATTTCTGGTTGTTTTTCACGCTTGCTGATATAATTTTATTATTCTGCTTTCTTAATATAAAATGTATAATAAGATGAGAATATTGTATAGTTTCTTCTGCTTTACAATCCTTAAAATGACCTGAAAATATGAAGAATCCCCGTACATATCAAAATTACTTCTAATCATTTTAACTACAGTTAATTAAAGATTAAAGGATCTATCGACAGACGCAAAACGAAAACATTTACTAACACTGAATTAAAGTGGTTTTATTCATCTTTTTTTATGAGTTACATTTCCGTTTGTAGTCTGATGTAGATCTCTTGTAGATAGTAATAAAAACTGGGAAAAGTTCAATTGTTTTTTGCAGGCTTATCTTCCCAATCAGTCTCTTCTTACTTTTGTTTGTTCACGCACGTTGAATTGATCTGATTGAAGTTGGTGACCGAAAGGAGGAATAAAGATAGATTTTTTTTTTATTGGCAAGAAAAACAAATCGAGAGTATTATATGTGACTGGTATTTGTGTCTGCTCAGTAGACACATCTACGTACATACCCTCTATATTTGTCTGTTTAAGTATTCAATAATTGAATAGAGTGTAGATAAATTGAGAACTGGTTAATGTTGTTAAAATTAGGGATAAATCTCTTAAAGAAAAAAAGATATATCTTTCTTAAATTCTATAGATTTACGTATTTTCTATAGCTGTTATATTACATTTTATAAGACATGGGTCGTCATGTCCTAGGCGCTGAAGCATTTCCAGACATACAATTCTTACTTACCATTACCATGAGCTCTACGGAAAGCAAGTAGCACCATTTTAACTTTTTATCGTTTTAAAAATCAAAGATGTCCTTCTCTTAGACGGGTCACCATTACTAGGTGTTAGGTGTGGAGATTAAATACATTTTTACCAATATTATACTTCAGAGTGATATAAATTCTGGGCTAGGACTGGAACACACATTGCTAGTCCCTATATCAGCGTTGATAACTATTCAGGAATTAGCAAATTCCGTATAATTACTGGATGCAATGGATAAATTGTTGCCATTTCATAGTTTTAGTTTCCTGAATGCTCGTTGTTTGTTTTTGATTTGATCGAAAGCAAATATTTTCTTCTTCTTCTTTGTCTTCGTCTTCTTCTTCGTCTTCTTCTTTTCTTCTATGTGTCCTGTCTTTTCAGGACGTAGGCGATCATAGATTTCTATGGATTTCTATCTCTGGTGGCTCTTAACACGCTTTGTCCTCTTACAACACTCAACCATCGTTCTTTCCTACACCTGATCAAATCCTTCAAATATGTTATCCGCTGCTTTTCCTTGTCTTTTTTCCTCTATATATGAGCCTTTTGTATAATGTTCTCCAAGCTTTTATTCTTCATTGCATGTCCCAGGAACTTTAGCTGTTTCTTCCTGATGCTCTGTATTAATTTTCTTTTCTTTTCCATATTGCCAAATCTTCATTATTGCTCACATGCTCAGTCCATCATAGTACAATTTTTTGGGTAGTGCCCGTGAGAAAAAAGAGCACCATAACGCATTTCAGTCCGCTAGAAATTCGGAAAAGGTATGCTGTAGTGCTTGGTATTCGCGCTGGAAGCACCAATACCAAATTTTTTTTGTTTTTTGTGTATCACTATTAGGACAGTGTAGAGGATTCGGAAAAAGTTGAATAATATATCCAGTCAACATCATGTTGTTAGGAGTTATCACTATTAATGGCGATGTTTCGTCACAGTTTATTTCCCCATACGACTTCAAACTCACGACAAATAACTACATCAAGATCCGTGAGGGGATAGTGATACACTGTCTCAAACGGATGATTACTGGAAAACCTGATATCTAGCAACAGAACCATGCCTCATGCCGTCCAAGTATTTGAAAACTGTCATGGCTGACAAGCAATATCTGCAACCACATCATTCCTTACATCGAGCCACCTAACTTCCCAGATTGCACCCTCTTCATTATTATGTGTTGAGCGCAGTTAGAAGTAACATAACTCCTTGTAATTCCAGAAATGATGTAAGATATTCTGAAGACATCTAGAGGCTTTTGTTGATCCCTGTTTTAATTTTATTGAATAAACGTGCTTTTTCATATTTGAATATATTTTTGTGCAATTTGGGCAAATATATCTGTTAAAATGAGATGTCTGTGCTAGTTTAATTTTTGTGAAACTTAGACAATTCATTCATCGCAGTCTGTATATATAGATGCAAAAATTTTCAGGTAACCTGAGATCTTCTCAGGTCACCAGCGAGTTGTCAAGTTGATCCTGTTCAAAAATATCTTAATGCCACTTGACCGGTGGCATGGTTAACCACAATGAATAAATATCCTGAACTGATGAATTCACATTCGTGGTTTCGGTTTATGCTCCATTATTGCCCTTAGAATATTTGTTGTGGTGCAGTAGATATCGGCTCGAAACTAGAAATCTGCGAGCAGTTTTCAAATTCCAGTTGAATTTGTGGCATTCATTTACGCGCACATATTATTGGGATATATATTAACCTATGGCGTCTCCCTCTATCTATGGTTTTAATAGTAAGACAAAGTGTGTTCTATAGCCTTGGATGGTAAATTGGTTGATCAGTTAGTGGCTTCTTCTCTGTTGTTAGGGGTCATAACAAAATTTATCGTAAATAATCAAGCTGGAATAAATAAATGCATAATATACTGCTTGATTAAAACATAATATCTTATCAAATAAGAGTATTGATTAACCATGATGTTCAGACAAATAAATCAGATATGTCGACTTTTAAAGGCCTTTTGTTAATTTTCCGGATTTTCCCTTTCATTAAAAACGTCTGACAGGCTACTGCTGTTTAAAAAACTTGTAGCCAATAATGAAAGTGACACCGCAAAAAGTTTACAGACTTTTTTTGCCTTATATCTCCTCAGTACCTAGGATGTACATAGTGGCTTAATGAATATCGGCTATACAAGAAAACGCGGAGCGGCGAGTTCGAATTCTAGTTGAATTCCTAGCATTCACCCACACTAAGAAGAATTATGTTTCTGATCTTGTCTGTAGTTTTTAATGAATATTTAAATATATATATAATTCCCGGTGAAGAGGACGCATAGTTTTACTATTTTGAGTGTCCTGGTTCTTATTTTATTATGGACAGTGCTCAATATAATAAATATTTTCGTGGTTAATATAATTATATAATTATGAATTAATTGTACATTACGACACGGATATTTTTTTATGTTTCGAGAGCGATTCTCATCATCAGGCAATGTTTGATGTTGGTTGTACAGATGATTTACATTTAAATTCAAAAAACTTCGGTTTGTTGTGTATGTGGGAGGGGAGATATAATATTTACACGTGTGTTTCTATCAACTAATTAGAGCGAACGTTCATTTTGGAATTTGGCCCCATAGAATACATACTAACATATTTTTTCTTCTATTAAGTTTCTCCTTTCTTCTTTTCCTTCCTTAACGGTCAAGATGTTAACCTACCTTAAACCTAACCTTATCACTTTCCCTTTTTGTTTGCTTATTTTTATTGTCTTTGATGATATATGTCCATTTAGTACCAAGGCTATCCTTTTCACTTTTTTTTGGTCTCCTAGCTGTTATTATTTTCGAAATCTTTGATTTATAAGTAAATTCTTTCCTAATTTAATTTCTACTATCATTATGTCATCTTGCTAATATGTATTATTTGTTGTAATACATTTTTATATTAAAAATAGAAATTTTTTTTTATATAAATCTATATTTATATTTACGTAAATGTTGATTATGTTTATACAAAAAATATATAATTAAATCACTTAAGGATAAAAATCTATTAAATAACATGCATATAACCAAGGAAAAACATTGCTTAAGGAAACAAATTACCGACGAACTATCAAAATAAAGTAAATTGAAACATAAAATTATTTATATAATTTTTTTTCTATTTATAAAAAAAAAGTTTTACAACAAATAAATAGTTATTAAAAATATTGTTATAAGTATATCAGGAAGTAAATTAGGAAAAATAACTTATAAATCAAAGATGTTGACAAAATTACAATTACGAAATAATAAATTATGAGAAAGTGTAAAGGACAGCCTTGGTCCAAAATGGGCATATCACATCAAATAAAATAAAACTAAGCAAAAAAAAAAAAAAAAAAAAAAAAAAAAAAAAAAAAAAAAAAAAAACAGAAGAAAAGTGATAAGGTTAAGTTAAAGTTAAAAAAAACACACATGTAAGTCTTATATCTTCCTACATTTTGTATTTAAATGTAAATCATCTGTACAACCAACATCAAACATTGCCTGATGATGAGAATCTTTTTCGAAATATAGAAATGTTCATGTCGCCATGTACAAATAATTCATAATTATATATATATATATATATATATATATATATATATATATATAAATTGGTCGATCGAAATAGATCATGTACATGCCCTGTTACCGAAAACAACTCGCTGTGGCAAAGGTACTTTAATTAAAATTTCAGTTACTCAGTATAGATCTCACATCATTCAGCACCAGAAATGGTGTGGTAAATGTGTTATTATATATATATATATATATATATATATATATATATATATATATATATATCCTTTTTGCTAATAGAATATGGTCAAAGTAAATTAAAGCCACGCTCTTCTCTCGAAGATCGGAATAAATGCAAGTAATATTCCAACAGACGTAACTAGATGATAAACAGCCAAACGGGAAAATAAATTACCAACACCTAAAGCCAAAATCAATATAAATGGATAACAAAATGGCAGACAGTGCGTTGAAAAACTGAAAATACGGACAATGTTTGCAAAAGTTTAAAGAATTTTGGAATGCACCTCATATTTTGTCTGTTATATCTAACAAAACACATTGAAAGAAATGTTTTAATTTAATATTAATTAGATATTTGTGTGTGGGGGGGTGTTTGTCTCTCTTTCTCCCCCTCTCTCTCTCTCTCTATATATATATATATATATATACATATAATTCTGAGATATGATGCGTATAAATAATTCTATACACGAAGATACTTTATGATGGCGATTCAATTTTATCAACCGACCTCTGAAAAAACGATTGCACAAACGATATACTCCATCGCTTTCGGTTTGATGAATCATATGTAATCTTTCATATAATTACATTATGTCTATGATATATATTTGTTGCACTTTCATTTCACCCATTCCTGTAGATATTTTCCATCGTTATTATACTTCTCACATTCGTCTATATGAAAATTAACATTGTTCTGGTAAATTAAAGAAATCTGTCAGTTAATGCGATGTTTTCATTGAAAATAAACCGGCTCCGAATCATCCCTCTGGCCCAAACATTTGCGGCAAACCACGTGCATCGACATTTCAAAGAAAAAAATATAATTGACGCTTAATACTCAACTATTTACAGCAACGATTCCAAACGTTTGTTAGATTTATAATTGATTAGAATAATTTGTCTTGGATGAATGACAAGCAAACAAATATTCAGAATCTCATCCAGGTCAACGATCAAAAGGTTTTGTTCATTTCAATGACAGTACTTTTAGGTTTATTCGAGATAGAAATTTGCTTGCCACAACATCAGAATGGCATATAACGTCCATTAAATGAAGTCACGTCAAAATAAAGATAGCTTCCCTTTGATTTTGACCAACTCATGGCTTCATGTAGATTATAGTTGGGAGTTTAGAAAGTCGACTGACACAAATGAATTTCCAAAGACTGAACAAGATTACTAGCATCAACGTTAGTTCCGTTTCAGCCTGTATAAATTCTGTTGTTTTTATTTATATCTTTTGTCTTAAGTGTTACTTTTTTGTTTATTGGCTTACCTATATATTTGGATTACTTCTCATTTTCTTGTTAGTGTCTGTTTTAAAACTTGTTTTTTTTAAAGTAATATAAAATTGAACAGGAGACAAATAGATGTACAATAATATTGTGAATGTTCTCTGGGATTGTTAATTTATCTGCAAATATGTTAGCTCTTAATGTGTTATATAAATCTGACAAAATACAATAAATTACGCGCTGCGAATAATACATTGACGTCATATAATGTTTTTAATTTTGCAATGTTGTCTGTTTGTCAACAGCAAAGTAGAGTAATGGTACTGTAAGAGAGAAAAAATCACCATGACGCCATTTAATCTGCCAGAAATTTAGAAACGACATGATATAGTGCTTGTCTTTCGCGCTGAAAGTTTTAATATGAAGATTTCATAATGTTTCGGCGTCAATCTGAGGACAGTGTAGAAAATTTTAAAATAGTTTGATGTATCTATAGAAATTAAGACGGTACGGATGATTTGAAAATTTATTCTCATAGTTGTGATAATCAAAGAACTCCCAAATTTGTTAATGAGAGCCTCAGACTCAACATAGTGTCCGAGATCAAATTCTTTTGTGAGTTAATGTTGTCCTGCGTCAAACGGGTGGCTGCTGGAACACCTTATCTAGCACTATGACAATGCACAAGCAGATGAACACAGTTACGGCTGTCAGAGATTTTCTGCAATCACATTGCTGCTCACATCTGGCAACCTAATTATCCAGACTTCAAGCTGTTGAGCGGGAGATGAACAAAACTCATTCTTGTGCCGAAGATAAATTAGAGCCAATGATTATAGCAGCATTCACCAACGTTAATAAGGAGACGGTCCAGAAAGTTTGTAGCAGTTTCAGCAAACGTCTTAAGGCTGAGATTAAATCAAATAATGATTTTATTAAATAAATCTACTCTTCAGTATTTGAAGATGATTTTGGGTACATTTGGTAAATATATCTATTAAAATGCGTTGTCATCAATATTTTTGTTTTTGCTTAATTTAGAGGTTAATTTATCCATGATTTCTAATTACACTTTTGTAAATCTCTGGAATTGATGATATAGTAATAATAGTAATATTGGTAGATTTTTATATCAAAATATTTAGTATTTATTGACAATGCGGCCGGTAATTTCGTTCATTAAAATTTACATAACTTCCTTACTTGACTGAATGGTCGTAAAAGGTCAACAGTTTCAGATATTTTCTCTTCGAGATGCATCTGCTATCTATTTAACTGTTGCTGTTGCTGAATGTTTTCAAATGATATGGATTCTCTTACTTAGTTTAGTTCATTTTTTACGATTCTGAGGCGCCATTTCCCTACGCTGCTTTAATTTTCATTTCTAGCGCAAGAAAATAAGATAACAAGATTATTTAAATGCACATAAAAAATATTTAATGTATTGAACATGTAGAAATGATGATACTCATTAGTACCAAAAGAGAGAAATAAAGAAGGCATTAAAGTATTACAGGTAAAACCTTATAAATTCTACCGAAGTTTTTAATTAATAATATAAATCTATGAATTTTCAAAAATAATTTCACTGCAAGCAAGGCGGGACCATTACTATTGCACAGGGGTTACAACCAGGAGGAAATACTGTGTACAGAGGGCTTTGAAAAAAGGATTAATGATTTACAGGATTCAAAAAGATGGAAGATGGTAATTGACGTTTAAATTTTGAAAGATTTGAGTTATCAGAGAAGCAAGTAAGCAGAAGTTAGATTCACAGGTTGAATGTGCGAGATATTAAATTTTTGGAGTAGAAGTGCCAGTTACATTTAATTATTTAAACGGTAAAATAATGGGACATAGATGCCAGTCTAGTAGCACGCTAAAGTTTACGTTTTGGGACATCAAAAATCTTTACAGCAGTTTCCATTAAAACTATTTGTAGAAAAGACAGAAGGAAGCCTCGTCTCGCCAATGAGAAAGAGACTGAAAATATCAAGTAAACATCGATTAAATTCCAGGTCCTTCTTTGGATTTCAAGCTACAACTGATATCGAATACTTTTATAAGCTTACAATGAAAGCAGCTTTGTTTTTATTATTATAGAGTAAATTTTAATGTGTCAAATAAATTATATTAATAATATCAAATACTCTTTCGCAACATAAATTTTCACTTTTTCAATACAATCAGTTAGTCTCACACGTGATACACACTTGGGCAATCATCTATCGAAAGAGATATGACTGACAGGGCAGAATATTATCTCGCAGTAGGTTGCCATTGTTTTCGGCGGTAGACTAGTTGCCAGGTAAGGCTATAGAACCCAATCACTCCTGCTATTTAACCCTACAACTGATAATGAATATTTTTCTACGTTTACAATGGAAAGAGTTTTGTTTTTATCATACAGTAATCATTAATATGTCAAATAATTTAAATTATTAATATCGATTAAACTTGTGCAACCTGAATTTTCACTTTTTAATTACAATCAGTCAGTTAAGTGCCATACGTGATACACGCTTGGGCGATCATGTCTCGAAAGAGACATGCCTAACTGGACAGAAGATTATACTGCAGCAGGTTGCCATTTATTTCTGCGGTAGACTGATTGCCAGCAAGATCTATAGAACCCAATCTCTCCTGCTTTTTATCCCACAACTAGAGGAAAGAGACGGATTAACACTTTTCCCAAGGGTATTTGCACTTAATTAAAGGCAACGAATTCAACTCTACGATTTGTTGCTCGAAACCGATATCCACTGCAACACAAGGCACATCCTTTTTTTCCATACGGAAGTCCCGAATTAATTACTATTATTTATGATAAAATCCTAAATAGAAAATTGTTGCGAACAAAAATAAAGGCAAAAATACAATTATTGGTAACTTATAATAAATACTACTAGCAAATTATACGACTGAATCTATTAAACGGCGGTTAGTATCTTTGCGTCAGATGTATTTATGAGTTGTGTTTAGTTTGATCTTCAGTTGGACACCGATTACTATATTTCTTAGGGTAATTTTATAAGCAACAATTTACTTAGTGTGATTTAAAGTAAACAAATTCAACACTAAGGTTATTTACTAAAGGGAAGACCAAGTAGTGAAACGATCAAATCCACGGCACTATAGACTTCTCCGTAAGCAATGTCTGCTAACTATCTCATCCTGAATGGTGAATATTAAGATTTTACATGAGCAGTTTCCATTCTGTAGAATTATTGTCTTTCTTATATATAGTTCAACCAAGAAAAAAAAAACGGAAAATAAACCAGCGGGGTTATTGCATTAAATGTCTTACTACTACCGATGGAAGAAGAGAAAAAAACCAGTTCCGTTTATTGACCGCAGATGCCAAACAGTGACTTTCGACATCAGTTATAACTGCTGGATAGACTCAAAGCCCATACAACCAAATTTTATTTTCCAATATATTTCTGTGTGACATAGTATGTGAGATACTTCTACAGAACTATTTCACAAATATATATACAGCATTTCATAGATTTAAGTTCATAGAGTGACAATACCCACTGACATATCCCTTTCTCATCCTATCTCTCTCTCTCTCTATCTATCTATCTATCTATACACGCAGGGTAAGAAAGATTATTTGTTGTGTAAATTACGCAAATATGTAAATAACAGTGACCTGTTCTTTTAAGAGATATATTTATGAAAATTATATAAAATTATCTTGAAATGCTAAATAACAACTTTATTCAATAAAATCCCGATTAGATTGATTCAATATCTCCAGACGACATCAGAATCTTTTTAATTTCGTCAGGATGGTCTCCCTGTTTAAGCTGGTGAATGCTGCCATAGCCTTTGCCTTCAGTTCATCTTTGCTATTACAAATAGTTTTGTTCGCCTCTTGACCAGCTGTATACCACGCATAATCAAGTAATTTGTAGTCTGTGGAGATATATGTCAGATATAAGTGGTAATTCGCTTGCAGAAAATGGTAACAAACATGACTGGTTTCATCTACTTGATGTAGGGCAGCGATACCTCTCCAAGGAACTTACTTTAAAAAATTGTGTTGAGTCTGAGATTCTCACCAACAAAGCCAAGTGTTATTTTCATAATCATAACGGTCATATTGAGTTTTCTGAGCTTTCGAATTTTCGTAATCACCATTAAAGTCATTCATCTCAGATTAACACCCAAATACTCTGAATTTCGTAGTGAAACTTAGCGCAAATGCCAATGAGTACAGCGTACTATTTCCAAATTTCTGACCAATGAATTGTATATATATAAACTTACGTTATGCTCGTTTCGAAAAACCCTCTGAGCAGCCCAAAGAAAAAAAAACTGAGAAGAGTAACCTAAAAAAATCACTCAATACGCAAATGGGATCTTCAGGGAAATATATATATATATATATTAAATAGAAAAATGCTAGACAATTAAATGAAAAATTAGACAAATTCTGAGTAACTTGCTTTGTCGTGTACAATGACTTAACCAGAGAAAAATATTCTCATTCACTTTCATTTTTTAATCAGATGTGTCTGATTGGCTTGGCGAATGGAAAAATATCTATAAAAATAGAAAATTCATGTTTTCCATATCTTCAGTCTTTCTACTCGGTATATAATTATGACCTGCGCTTCCATAATTAAAAACATTCCCCGCTTATGTCTTTATAAATGATAAAACGCTCTACAGTTGATACTTCTATTTTCTCGAGTTATACATATAAATGTTTCCGTTTTGGAAAATCCGCTAGACATCTGTAATTTTGTAAATCCATATCGTTTCAATCAAATTTGTTAAGTGATATAGTTGACCAAATTCTGTAAAGCGATGTAGCTGGTCTAATTTGTAAAGCGATATATTTAGTTTAAATATCTAAAGTTATATTTTTAGTCTATTCAGCGGAGCCCGTCCGTTGATGGAGTTTTCTAATATATGACAATCTTAAATAAGTTTTGTTAATTTTACATAAAAAGGAATATTTTATTTACAAAAAAAATAACTTTTTCTTATATATTTCTGGCAGCATTTTGATTTCAATGAAAAAAAACAACATAAAATATACACATCTTTTGAGAGTAATCATGAGTCGACATATTTTTAACATCTTCATAAGCATGTAAAAGGCCATGTGCTATCGATCGGGAGAAATGATAATCGGATTTGGCAATATATATATTAGACGAGTCCATTTTAGTGGAAGCATTAACCGCTATTACATTTGTCATTGCCTTGGACAATTTGGATTTTTCATCTTTTCAAAGAATACCTGGATGTACAAAATAGGATCTTGCTTTCAACACAACACCACATGATTCTTGAAAGCGACTATAACGGTTAAAAATGCATAAACACCCCAAAAGAACAAACCACACATACTGCATGAATATAAGTATCCCACACAGATAACAAACCTATAATCAACAACTTTATTACGAGCAAATGACGTTAACTTTGGAGCTCCTGCAAAAATAACAATCTCTACAAAATTAAACCCATCCTCAAAGAATAAATAGAAGTTAAAATTTCCAATAGGAAAATGTCAACAAGAGAAGAAGTAGTAATGACTAGACTTTAGGTAGGCTACACCATTGTCACCCGTTCACATATACTAAACAGTGAGGAGCACCAATTTGAATTCCATGTCAGGAATTCTACACAGTGAAACATATAAAAACAAGCTGCGTAGATCTTAAACAAATGCGATTCAGATACTATCAGGAAACAATCTGATAGGCATCTTCAACCTAGCTGATCCAAATGACCTTTTAAAATTTCTAAAACAACAAAATTATATAACAAAATATAGTTGCAAAAGAAGATAGCAGATAACCATGCCACATCAAATCACATACCTCTACTTATACCGCGACAGCAATACCCACAAAAGAACAACAAATAGTAAAGAAAACCATACAAATACTTCAACGTTAAATGACACAAAAGGGTAGGCATGCTAATAAAACAAACAACTAAACTATATATATATATATATATATATATATATATATATATATATATATATCAGTCACTTAAGTGCCATGCGTGATACACGCTTAGGTGATCATGTCTTGAAAGAGGCCTGAGTGACTGGGCAGAAGATTTTCCCGCAGTAAATTTCTGCGTTAGACTGGTTGCCGATTAAGGCTATAGAACCCAACCTGCCCCATTATTTAACCTATAAGTGGAGGGAGAAGACATATTAATATCTTTCCCAAGGTTATTTGTGCACAAGTGAATGCGAGGAATTCAACTGGAATTCGAAATCTGCATCCCAATTTCTTGTTCCGAGTCGATATTCACTACACCAAAACGCACATGGCTCATTTTATATTCGTAATATTTATTTATATCTTAATAATCATTAATGAAATACGATATTTTTGTAGATGTTTTGGGCAGAAAGACAGACACCAATAATGTTAGTATATTTCCATTAAGTCGAAAAAATATGGAATAAAATCAATTCATTGACGTCACATTTTCGGAAAAGCTGGTCTGTTGGAATTGTTTTTTTGTTTTTTTGTAATCTATTTTCTTTTGTCTCGCATGTTGTCGTGAAACAATCATTCCTCTACAAACTTTATATATGTTTTCCATACTTCATGTTAATGGTGACATACATCTAAGTGCATCACTCAGTGTTACAGACTAGAGACCGAGGGCATTCTAACCAACGATTTTGTTGGAATACAAATCTCTTTCTTGATAGGTTCTTAAATAAAGGAATGTCTTCTATTATTGATCACCGGTGCATTACAGCTAAGTTTCTAGAACCGGTAGATGCTGTTTGCTTATCTATTTTCATTTTACGAACCACATTGGAACAATGCACATGATATTTTCAGGTTGCTACAGGAGATTACCAATTCAAGTCGATACATTTCTGCAAGAATTCGAAGGTTTAATTTCATTGCTTTATTTTCATAAAATTCAATGCTGTAGGCGCTCGTTTTTTTCAAACACTATGCAACGCAACAGAAAATGTTGAAGAATATATTTATAAAATTAAAAACAGCTATTTTAACATTAAATATACATTTAAGTTTTAATTGATTCGTGAACAATCTTTAAATATATAGACAATCTGTTATGATTGAATAAAAATGAGACCTTTTCTCAGATACTGCATCAGAACAGCCAGTAATGTTCTATTTCGTTACTGGCCATGATAGCATTTACCCTTCCTTGGTAAGTAAAAATACAGAAATCCCGCTTTGCTGTCTGTTTATGAAATTTGTCTACAAAATTAATTTTTTAGGGCAATGAATTTTTTTAGTTCACAAAATATTATAAACCTTTCAATTAATTATATTCATTTCCTTTCTAAAATTTTCCTAAATACAGTGAGAAATGTTAACTTCTTCACTATGTTATCATATTACGCTTTAAGTTAAAAATGCTCTCCATATTAATTATGGTTGCTGTTGAAAGTTTTTTCTGTATTTTTTTCTATTTGGCGAAGTTATTTGAGATTCAAAAGTGCAGTGAAACAGATTTGAATAACAATCCTTTTTAGGATACACATATTATATTAAAATCTTTTTTTAAACTTTGATCTGAGAAATAGTTGAAAGTTACTGATGATTTGCATTTTTATTAATGTGTTCGAGGCCAAACATGACATCTATATGATAGCCTAGCTGTAAAAAAGCAGCGTAGGTTAATTTTAGATTAGCACGATTTGGCACTATTGGACAAAATTTAACATAGGCCAGTGCATTATGAGCTTATATATATAACATCTTGTTCTGTAATAAATTTCCTATAACTCAATCATACATAAATATATTTGAAGTGTTTAATATTCGTTGTTTCCATATTCTGATCTCCTATGAACAATTCAGTGCATGTGCCAACACTTTCATCTTAATTTGCTAGGTATTAGTATGGACCCACCTCAACAATAGTAGGACAGTTTACTTCAATGAAATCTTATTTGCATAAAATCTCTCGACATAGTTTCGTGATATCTGTAGACAATTTTACTCTTCATGCTCTATTTTATATATCCATAAATCTATCATTCACAAATGCTTAGAATATTGCTATAGTGATTCTGCTATATATATTGAACGGCCTGATAAATTACAAAGATATCAGCATATTATTAGTTCTGATATAGCATCAAGTCTTCAATCACTTTCTTACCACCGTAAATATACCTCCGTCTGCCTTTTCTACAAATACTTCCATGGTAATTGTTCCGATGATCTCTTCGATATGATGAATGGATTTTTGAATTTCAGCGTTTGCTCGAAGTGCCACTAAGTTTCAACTATTTCCAAATCCGTTTGATAGATGCAGCCGTAATTTCTATGTTAACAACTTTTTTCTCATGCTTATCGTTTGTGGTAATTCACTTCTGGCTCCATGTTGTCCAGCCAAACTTAATCTTCAAAAATTTAAATCCGATGTCAATTGCTTTATTCTTTTCTCTTGTTAACCTTCTCTTGTTTTCGCTACTTGTAAAGTTTGTTTTTCTAATTTATAAACACCTAGTAACACCTTGTGTCTCAGTGGCTCCAATGTCTTGCTGCAAACTTCATTAAAAAGTGAAACAGCTAATATCAATATGTCAGTCACAACGACGGGTAACAATAAATCATATAGGCAATACTGAAAATTGATAATTCAAATCAGATATAGCTCTCTTAAAGAGAGAATTGTCATATACATAAATAGAAAATTTCTGATATTAAACAGGAATATATATTTTATTATAGGGATAGTATTATAGCTTTATTTAAAAATGTGGTTATTCACTTGAGGGAATAATGAAAATATTTTTAAGAAATGACCCTTTGACCGAAAGACTAAGAAATAATATTAAGCTCGGATTTTTACGAACAGGTATAGGTTGTATTTGAGTGTTTTGACTTGTTCATTGATTGAGTAAGATTTTGAGTATAATGACTTTGTTATTCTATCAAATATTCGCGATAAGAATCTCGATCAGTTTTTTCAATGTATATCAGCTAATTTGAGTTTCCAAATATTTGTATCAGGGTATCGTAAATTAATATGCAAAAATACTACCCAAATTTTAAATTGGATATTCATTGCATCAGAATAATGGCTACGTACATGAATGCACATTAGAGCATGTGGCAAATATCTCAAGAAGTCTATAGTAGTAATCAGCGTTATTGCAGAAAAAGCAACGAAAGAAACAATACTTACTGTATGGAGCAAATAGTGACAATTATGCAAATCGTTAGACAATATAGGTTTTTCAGATGTTCAAAATAATTTTTCTCATAATATATAAACGTTTGTATTTTCTTTTGTGTATGAATTCAAAGGAAAATATTTAATTCAGGAATGTGACATTTTTAACTGAATATGTTTTTGACATTTGATGGCATAGTGAGTTTGCTTAAAATTTGAGAAAAAGTTAATTTATTTCCCAGCTATTTACCAATGTTCTAAATTTAATACTCTTCATCGCTTAGATTAGCAGATTGTCTTAATATACAGAAAGAAAAATAAATAAAAAAAGTTCAGTATTTTTCATTCTGAAGAATCTGAAGCGGAATATTCTAGAGTAAATTTCTTTTAATGTTTGCTTTCATCAGTATTATAAATCTTATCGAAGTGCAGGATTCCCTATATTGAAAGATAAAATTGGGTGCGTATTTGTGATTGCATATATTTTCTGTTACTGACAATATATATATATATATATATATATATATATATATATATATATAAAGTGATATGAAGAGAGAGAAAAATTTAGGTTATGGACCCAAGATTGGATGCTTCACAGGCTACTGTATTCTTAACATATTTAAGTCAAATATTAACCGATATTTACCCAGTAAATAATAATATGGGTTTTTGATTTACTCTTAGGTACTTGCAACATTCTAGCTTCGGAACCGTATAAATTAAATGGCACTTGTTCTTTGTACTAGGGACTATATATATATATATATATATATATATATATATATATATAATGCATTAAATAAAATGTCGACATAAAAGAAGCACTATGACATAAATAATCCCGTCAGAAATTTGGAAACCACATGCGGTATGGCTTGGCATTCAAAACTGAATATCGATACAAATTTATTGGAGCGTTTTTGTTCTCACTCTGAGGGAGGAAATAAAAGATATTGCTGTCAAAAAATTTCTACGACCGCAAAGCGTATTGAAACAACTTGAAACACAATTGACTATAATGTAAAGAGAGAGGTTGAGAGAAAGACTAACAAAACTCATTGTAACGCCAAAGATGAACGGAAAGCAAGTATTATGGTAAGATAGATCATCTTAAACAGGGAGAGTACTCGGAAGAGATGCAAGAGATTACGATATCGTCCGGACGCCGTGGCCGAAGTCTATCTCTTTTATATTTAATAAATTAACTATTTAGTAATTCAAGACAATTTGCTGTAATTTTGGTGACAATAACTGTTAAAATGAGATGTTTCTGTCAATTAATTTTCTTTTTCTTAATTTTGACCTGAAATTATCTTTCTCACTATATGTGTGTGTGTGTGTGTGTGTGTGTGTGTGTGTGTGTGTGTGTGTGTGTGTGTGTGTGTGAGTATATATATATATATATATATATCATGGTCATGAATAAGTTCAGGCATTTTTACATCAAGTGGCTTTCCCAGAACTGCTTGCCTGTAGTTTCAGATGGTAACTCATCTATAAGGAAATACTATGAGTATCCTTGTTATTTCTTCTTCTATGTGTCCTGTCTTTTCAGGACGTAGGCGATCATGGCTTTCAACTTCTATCCCTGGTGGTTCTTAGCGCACTTTCTTCTGTTACACCACGCAACCCTGGTTCTTTCATCCAACTGCTCAGGCCCTTCAAATATGTTATCCACTGCTTTCCTCTCTCTTCCTTTCCCTCTATCTGGCCTGTCAGTATCAGGTTCTCCAAGACCTCCTTCCTCATTGCATGTCCTAGGAACTTCAGTTGTCTCTTCATGATGCTCACTATTAATTTTCTTTTCGTTGCCATTCTTTCCAACAGTTCATCGTTGCTCACATGCTCGGTTCATGATATCCGCATCATCCTTCTGTAAAACATTTCAGTTGCTTCACGTTTTTCCATCATCTTCGATGATATTGTTCAACATTCACTGTCTGATTGAAGAACTGACATCACATAGCATTCTAGTACTCTCTTCTTTTTTTCTAGTGAATGTTTCCTGTGTCTTAATACTTTACTCAGATTTTGGAATGCGTCCTTCGCTAATTTGTATCTCTGTGTCAAACTTTCCCTCTACTTTTAGAACATTTCCTAGGTATTTAAAGTTTTGTACTTTCTTGATTCTAGTATCCCTTACCTGTATTTGTCATTTTAGGTTGACCATGCATTCAGTTTTCTTGCAGTGTATTTGTGAGTCCGTTCTTGTCACTCTCCTCAGCTACCTTGTGTAGGAGGCCTTGTAATTTCCATCCCGTGTCTGCAATCAACACTGTAACATTTGCGTATCTTATATTGTTCAAATTGTGGCCTCATATTACAAATGCTGACAAACATTTAGGGTCCTCAAAATATTCTCACTGTAAAAGTTGAAAAGATCCGTTGAAAAGACACATCCTTGTCTTACGCCTCTTGCTATCTTGTAAAGCTGCTAAACATATTATTTGTCTGTATGCAGGCAGTTTGCTACCAGTATATATTATTGATTACTCTGATTGCTTTCCCAAAATTGTCGCTGCTGCTGTGCGTCTCCATAATTCTTTGTGGCGTGTTTTGTCCAATGTCTTCGCATAATCAATAAAACATAGGTACAAGTCCTTCTTCATTTGTATTGCCCTTTCAGAGAGTATCCTAATCATAAATATGGGGTTCCTTGTTCTAGTGACTTTGACGATCCCGAACTGCTCCTATGCTATCTCTGGCCTGATTTTGATTATCGCTCTATTCATCAGGATTCGGACGATCAGTTTTGTAATGTGACTCATTAAGTTTATAGTCCAGTTTAGCTTGCACTCGTTGGCACCTGACAATGTTATGAAAATCGGTCGTCTGATATGATTCTACTATTGTAAATTTAATATATTATTTCTGTAATTTTCTCTATGTCAAATTCTCCCAGGGATATCAGCAGCTCTATTACAATGCCATCTGGAACAGCTGCTTTGTTTCTGTTCAGTTTGGCCATTGCAGCCTCCACTTCGGACATTAATATTCCCGTCCATCCTCATCTTTTGTATTCTCGGTTGCTCTCTCCTGTCGTGGTAAATATCTTTTATATATTCTTCCCATTACTGGAGTATTTCCCCTTTCTCCAATATTATCGTTCCATCCTTGGATTTTATGCATCCTGTTGAGGACTAAGTTTTTTGTCCTGTCAATTCTCTTATCTCTTTGTGCAAGTTTGCTTTATTGGTTCTCCTCAGTCTTTCTACCTCTGCGCATTTGTCGTTGAGCCATTCCTCTTTAGCCTGTACGCATTTGTTCCTTATATGCTTATGTAGTTTCCTGTATTCCCTTACATGTCTTGGCGTTTTTTGTCTCTTTTGTATACTGCCCACAATCTCTTCTGTCAACCACTTGTTTGTTCGTCCGCGACGGGTTTCCTTTGGGGCAATATTTTTTGCTGATGTCACTATCGCTTTCTTTAGTGAGTCCATTTCGAGTGTCTTTTTCAATTTGTTCTTTGTATTGGTTTCTCATGCTGTTAGTGTATTATTTCTAAAGGTTGAGGTCATTCAAGAGCGTGTTGTATTTCAGTCTTAGTGCTGTGTTAGACTTCTTCATTCTTCGGAGTTTTATCCTTAGTTTGCAGATGACTGGGCCATGGTCGCTTCCGCAGTCGGCGCCTGGATAGGTTTTGCATTGAATCACTGTGTTTCTGAATATTCTGTTTATGGTTATGTAGTCTATTAGATTTTCCCGTCGCTTACTGGGCTTCTCAATGTCCATAAACGACGTTGGTCTTCTTGAAACCAGGTGTTAGTTATTACTTGTCATTTACAGTGCACCAGTGAACTCATTTTTCTCCTCTTTCGTTGCGAACTACTGATCCGAAGTTGCCATCGTGTCCCCTTCCCTCTCTTTACCTTCCTTGGCATTCGCGATTTTTATTATGATACTAATTTCTTAGATTTTCCCTACGTCATGGCATTTTCTAGGATGCAGTAGAATGATTCTATTTCTTCTACAGTGCTTTGAGTTTTTGACGCATATGGTTGATATGTTGAAGTGTCTTATTTTCAGTTTAACTAAGAGGACTCTCTCTCTGAGACCTGGCAGTAACCCAGTTCTTCACTTCCTGTCTATTATTAAGCCGACTCCTTTTTCATTGTTTTTGCCTCCTGGTATAAATTATTTTGTGGGTGTCACTGCTGAAGTCTCCATTGTTAGGCCATCTGGTTTTGCATATGCCCAAAATATTGATGTTCAGTTTGTCCATCTGCTTGACATTCTATTGTAGTCCACAGTTGCTGAGCGTTTTGACATTCCATGTCCCAAACGTATTTCTTTGTTGCTCACAGTCGCAGGGTAACGGTCCAGAGACACCTATTGCTCATGTCGTTCCTTCCAAGCCAAGGGACAAATTTTGGAGGAAACAAACAATCGCCGAATGACGGTCAGGTGACACCTGTTGCCCATGCCGATACTTACCGAGCGAGAAGTTGCTTCCTTTAGAAGCATTTTCCACGGTGATTTATTGAAACACCACCTCTAGTTAGCTAGTCGTTTGCCCCTTAAGAGTTCTTCTGCCCTTCGTAGATTTAATTTTTTCCTCCCGTTTGCTAACACCCCGGACAATAAAAAGGGTGGAAAAATAAATACTAAGTACAATTGACTATTCTTGCAGAAAAGATAACGACTCTTTTCCAGAGTTATTCTTTTGTCTAGAAACTGTTGAAAAGATTAATAAATAAATCTGAAAGAAAAATATTAAAACAAAGCATCAACATGAGCGATGTGAGGAATTCTACTTTCTACTAGTCTAAGCTACCAAGACCGGAGTGTTTGCAATACTATAGAATAGCATCTCATTACCAGTAAACAGAAGCTTGAAATTTTCTTAAAATTTTCGTTGTTTCTCAAAGACAAAACTACTGTCTTCATTTTGATAATTACAGTTCATCTAGAATTTACCAACACTGAGTCAAAGATAATACGTAGTTTGGTGGAGGGGTTAGCAATAGAACGCTATGAAATATCATACATTTCAAAATTAAATTACATTTTAAACTAAACATTAATATATTTTGAAACTGATGAGAAAAAAATTAATAAATATATCTGTAAGGAAAATATTAAAGCATAAACATGGGTGAAGCGAGTAATATTTTCTACTAGTCTAAGCTACCAAGACAGGAGTGTTTGCGAAACTATAGATTAGCATCTCATTACCCGTAATCAGAAGCTTAAAATCTTCTTTGAATTTTCGTTGTTTCTCAAAGACAAAACGTCTGTCTTCATTTGGATAATTCCAGTTCGTCTATGATTTACCAACACGGAGTCAGAGTTCAACGAAATGTAAACAACTTTGTATCTCATAGTGTTAACATGTGATTTCCTGTCAAAGAAAGCGTATTTGCTAGGAATTTGACTGCACTAAAATTATTCAAAAAGAAATCTGCAAACAAAGAAGCCATAATTCTCACGGAGACTTACGGCAACCGTGTTCTTTTGAAAAAACATGCAGAGATTACTTTAGATACGTTAGAATTAATTATTTTGATGTTGGAATTAAAGAATTCTCTGGCGTACCGAAAATATTTGAAGAAAAGAAATTGGAGGCATTACGTCTTTTAGTCGAAAACTGAATTGGCAGAATCATTAGAATTTGATCTCACAACAGTTTTAAAATGTCTGAAAGCATTAGAAATGATTCAAAAGCACAGATGCAGTACGAGTTACCGCCGATAAACGTCGAACGGCGCCTTGTCATGTTTGAACAGCTGTTTCAACGGCAGAAAAAGAAAAATTTTTTTGCATCGTATGGTAACGGGCAATAACAAAAGATACACTACGATATCCCTAACCATTGAAGATCATGGAATAATCCCAGTCATGCATTAACATCAATAACAAAACCAAATATCCATCTTTCAAACATTCTGCTGTGCATTTGGTGGTGTCAGATGGGGGTAGTTTATTATGAGCTGCTCAAACAGATCACGACTATCACGGAAGATTGCTGTCGCCTAAACCTTATGCGTCTGAATCGAGCATTGAAGAAAAAAAGTTATTTTGTAACATGACAACGCACGGCCATATATTTCAAAAGGCGAGAAACCGTATTAGAAAAACCTAATTTGGAATCCCCACAAAACGCGCCGTATTCAGCAGATACTGTTCCATTGAATTATCACTTATTTCGATCGATGGCATCTGACCTGTTCGGGCAGCACGTTCATTTTTATGAAGATGCTAAAAAATGGATTCAATCATCGTTAGCTTCGAAAGACGGGTGGATACAGATCTAACACTTCATATCTTTTACATCTTTGGGATCACTCTAATCTTTATTTTTCTTTATATTAAATTGTCGGTTACAATATAATGATTATAAATTTTGAAGAGATTAAAAGGCTGAAATTTGAAAATTGCAGTTGTTTTTTTTTAATAGATCAAAATATGTATATTTTTGTTTTTATCATTTTATTCTTATGTATCTTGCATTGTGTTAAAATAAGGTCTCCCAAGGAATGATAAATATAAGAACAATAACCTGGTGTCGATTCATTCACCCCCCCCCCCGACACACACACATATATATATATATGTATATATATATATATATATATACATATATTTTAACGAAACTTGGTTATAAGCAACCGACAATTTGTAATGAATTATTTTGAACATTATTTTTACCGATACTCGTATTTAAGTAGATATTCTGTTTTTAATTAAACAGTATTTTATATTTATATCTACCGGCCTTAATTAAAAACAGAATATCTACTTAAATACGAGTATCGGTAAAAATAATGTTCAAAATCATTCATTACATATATATATATATATATATATATATATATATATATATATATATATATAATCATTGTTTAGATAATGGATTAAATTTGACATGTAAATAAATAAATAACATCAGAGCATCGTCTCATTTATGATTATCTATTGTAAATGATATTTAAACAAATGAATTAAAAATATGACTGATTTGATCCAGTTCTTAAAAAAAATAATTATGTCTGATAACATTATAATAAGAAACACAGTAAATATGTATATTTTTTGAAATCGGAAAGATGAGTATTCGGGGTTGTTCTGATCAGTAGTCCCTAAATCGCCGATAGGTGAATGCACGCCATTTTCCTATGTGGGATGCTGGTTCGGATTGCCAGTGTTCGCATATTTTTACAACAAAGTTTCTTGAATATTCAGGCTGTTAAATGTGAATAAATATTTTTTTAAAGAAATAGATGAAAACGGAGCATGTAATCAAATATGAGTATCCATTAAAATTAACATACAAACATTTAAATTAAAAGTAAAATTTCATATTTGGAAACGAAATCATCCCTTTTTATTTTTAAATTTTGTATCTTTTTCAATCGTTTCACCCCAAGCAAGGCACTACTGACACTGGCGCGCAGGGGTTACCTAAGAGAGTGAAAGGTTACATAGAAGAAGAGTGAAGAGAAAGAGGAACCTAAAAGGAACCGTTTACAGATGTTGTCAGAGAATGGGTGGGAAAAGGCGCAAACCGCAACTATGTCGGGGGACTTAACGTTGAGTAAATATTTCACGCTGTAGAAGTAGGTATGCATACCACGGATATTTATGAAAGAAACGTTCGGTGTTTTAGATGATTTTGGTTTAGTAAGCTCTTGATTTTGGTGTAGCTTGTTTTCCGAGCTCTTGATCGAAAATATTTGGACAATAGTTACATTCTTTGATTTTTAAAAATTTACCCCAACATAAGGCAAAAGAGCCACTGGTTTAGATCTACCCGTCCTGTGAGTATTAAATTCTTTAAACCCTCTTTTCACATTACGTGTCCCAAGAATGTCAGCTGTCACTTCCGGATGTTCAGTATGAGATTTTTTTCGTTTACAACATCTTCGACACTTTGTCGTTGCTTACATGCTCTGTCCATGGTACCCACGGCATTCTTCTGTAAAACCACATTTCTGCTGTGTCAACCCTCTCTTCATCTGTGAAGAGATTGTACAACATTCACTGCCATACAGGGTGACACTATCTCCCACGGTGATTCTTTCCCTTCTCCCGCGGGGATACTTTCCTTTGGTTGGTTTAAAACAACGGAGAGAGAAATTGATATTGGTGATATTGTTAATGTTTTATTGCGTCACGCGATGTAAGCTTAGGAAAAAAATAATTTTAGTACCATCAAGTGCTTCTAAAAACACGGGAGCGTAAAATAAAGTTATTTTGGATGAATATACATTTCTCGTCTTTCACGATTATCGAATCTTTTTATGTTCATATAAATTCCTCTTAGATTTGAAATGTATTCCGCTAATCTGAAAACGCGTAGACAAAACAAGTATCAGAGTGATTTGATAAAGTCACCCGGATGGCAAGGCCACCGTTTTAGCACAACAGTCCGAAGTGACCCGAGCTGGATTCAGTTCGGTGTGAGTTGGCATGATCTCATTGGTCGAGCTAAGACATCCGCAAATCGAATGGGCGGAGACCGATTTTCATTGGCCGAAGGCTGTGAGCCGGCTGGATCCACAGAGAGGATCGAAACTGGTTTATAAAAATAGATGCTCGACACAAAAAGTTCAGTTGGGAAGCAGTTTGTTCGGAGTTGGAGAGAGAGTTTTGTCAGTTTCTGAGTTAGAGCTGCCATCAGTCGAAATGTAGCGGCTGGGGGGGGGGGGGAAATAGCCCCAGCCGGGGAGCCAATACCCACGGCTGGTCGCCCAGCATAGAACTTAATGAAATACAAGACACTTTGGCGAATATTTGAAGAGATCTGTTTATTTCAACGCTAACGAAATGTAGACATTTTACTTGAAGATTAGAAGCTTTCATGCTTTTGGCGAACTTTCTCTCTGTTGTAAAAATAATTTTCGGCGATTGTATTCTTGGGAAAAGACAGACATTGTTTTTTTCTTTTATAACGTAGCTTTCCAGGCGTATTCGACTTCGTGTTTTTTTTTTTTCAACTCATAAATGTACACCAGTGTCCGGACTGGCTAAAAGGGGCGACTATTGAAATTGCACGACAAAACTTCTGGGATCTAATCACAACATGGGACAGTGGTTCGTTGTTGCAAAAGACGTCCGGTAGTCCCGCTTTTATGGCGACATCATCAGACGGGATCGCCGCGACCGGATGGCAGTGTCACAACTGGGATCGTCACGACCGTCATCGAGAACGAGCGTCACATTAGACAGACGGCCAGCCAGGCTGAGACGTCACATCTGGTGCCGTTTCGACCAGGATCTGGCTTGAGGGCAGCAGTCCAGCCTGCGGTAGTATCACAACAGAAAGAATGCTGTTCAATGTATCTTATTCTAGTGCTTGTTATAACATTTACTACATATTTAACTCTAATAACCTTGATTTGATATCGCCATTTTATTGCTAATATCTGCGTTTTTCTCTTGTTAGTTATTTATTGGTCATTCTAACCATTGCGGCTATATCAGCCTGAAAAACAATTTCACGTACAGTGTTCAAAGTAAAGCGACATTGAGACTGGTAAGTACCTAGAAGGATGACAGCTTGGGAAGAACCAGCTACTGTAAGGTTAGATATGCGTGCATTGGAATAGTTAACGGCTCGAAATTAGAGCTCGAAACCATGCGTTACAATTCCAATCGTGTTCGTTAAATTCATTCCAGTGCAAATAAATACCACTGCAAAATGTAAAAATATATCACCTCCTTCAAGTTCTGGCTTAATTTGTAGGACTTGTATAAAACTATTATCTTCAGAGATTCTTACTATGAAAGTATTTTCCAGTAATGATAATCTGCAAAACTAAACAAGCCACAAACCGACAAATTAATTGGTTGTTTCTTTGAACATTTTGAAATCATTCAACTCTGTCTGGCATGCCAATTTTGTTAATAAGCTGAAAAAATACGGTGTCCCTGAAGACATTTTCTGACTGACGCACTCTTTTGTATCGAATGGGGAAATTACAGTAACACAGAATGACCACTCTTCCAAATCATGTCATACTAATCAGATGTCCCATAGGCTCGATCTTTGGTTCTACTTTGTTATAGACTTTCATTAATTAAGATGACAGCATCAATTCTCAATTTGATATCTACAATGATAACACGATTATTTATTCCTGCGTCTATAGTAACTTTAATCAAATTGATATAGTTAAAATCGCAGCTTATGTGCAAGATAATCTTCTGTATAGTGTCAACTGTAACAAATGATGGTATATTAATTTTAAAGCACTCCAAAATAAACTGCTCTTAATTAAGAACCCATATTGACTTCAATCACTATGGGTGATACTGGCCTACGATAACACTCTCGACTGGCATCAAGAAGAATGTCTATAATACATTTAGCAGCTAGGAAGGTTGTTTCACTGTGTGGTGCCAGAAAAAAATTCACCAGATTCAAACTTAAATGTTTAATAGTTCAAATTTCTATATACCTAGAATATTACTGAAGCATATGATCGGTGCTCTTACTATATATCTAGAGATCCTTGAAAAAAAGTCGAAAAAAATTAACAATATTATTTGTCCTGATCTGGCGTCTCAGTGTCAATAAATTTCCCACCACCGTAAAGTTACTTCCCTGTACGTTTTCAATAAATATTTTCATGGTAATTATTCAGATGAGCTGTTCATTATGATTTCTAGACTTTTAGAATTTTAGCGTAGTGTTAGACTGGCAACAAAGTCGCACGAATTTGAATTAATGCAACCATGAATTTTATACTTAAATTTTATTTTCTTGCATTTTTACCTCATAAATATCACTTTCAGGTCCATGCTTTCCAGTCAATTATAATCTGCAAAAAATTAAATAGAATGTTACTTTCTATCTATTCTTCTTCTGTGTATTCTTTTTTTCTACTTGTTCCTTAGCAATGTCCCTGTTTCTAACATTTCCACGCCCATCAACCTCTTCGTTATCAGTGACATTACTGCCTTGCACGGTTAGATGAAATATCATGGAAACCAAGAGGTGGTGAAATAGTAAGCAAGCTTAACTCCATCGTATCGTAACAATTGCCTAGTGAATTCGATTTTCACTGATTACAGCATACATTTGTATGTAAGATTAGAAATTTAACATTTTTTTTCATTGAGAAGTTTTTGTGAAAACGTATCCAGGAATGACTAAATGGTATTTAAATATGCAAATATCGTGTATAAATGTCATATTTCTTTCCCTTTAGAAATACTTGCTAATGCGAGCGCTGAGTGGCAATATGCATTATTCTACGGATAGGCGTCACTTTAATCAAAGAAGTCTTGCCATTAAGTAGTGTAGCATATCTTCAGTAATGTTTGGAAAGATCAGATACGTCAGTGTGATTCTCAGTACAACGTTGCTCATTCGGTCATCTTCTAGATGACAGTGAATCCTCGTGCTATGCGTCGCAAACACCTATATTACGAAGTATCAAAAACTGGAAAGAAATAGTTCATGAAAACATTTACATACACAGCAGTATATACATGAAAACATTTAAAGAACGTACAGAGCTTTATGGATTGAACATAAAGAAACAAATTTAATTCTAACTGGTTATAGAAATAACATATTTTATTTTTTAAGCTTCTTTTTAAGTTATTAGATAACTTAGTTACATTGGAGTATAATGTGTATCATGCAAAGCAAAAATAAATGAGGTATTAAAGTAATAAAAAAGATTTAATTCGACACTCATATAGATGGTCATGGATAAAATTAGCGCGCCATATTATATACAGTGACACGTATTAGTATTAGATACATGTTATTTTCTGTTATAACTCTAGTTTATATTCGCCTTTTTGCCTGATATTTTGTAATCAATATCTCGTAAAGTTGTTTTAGTTGTATATGAAAGGAAAATTAAAAACTCAAGGTTGAATTAATCTTTTTTATCAAAGTTCAAAATTACCTTATGTAAATGTATTGGATGCATCAATTTAATATTTCATTGCGTAGCCTCTGTTTGGTTTCACGGTTTCCAGTCGCTTTCTATAGTTGGCCACAAGTTTTCCACACTGATCCACCGTTAGTTTACCCCATACTTCCATGGATATTTCCTCAAATTGCTTGATATTTTGTGGATTCCGGTTATGAACTTTACCCTTCAAAGTATTCTACAAATTCTCAATTGGATTCAAGTCAATATACCATTATTTTCCAACCATTCTTTGTAAGTTTTGCGCTATGTTTAGAATCATTGTCGTATTGAAGCACGAAATTCTGACCATGTTCTAAAGGAATTGCAGATTTCTAAAGGTTCTTCTCTGAATCTCCCTGTACATGCTACCATTCATTAAATCACGGATAACTTGTAACTCACCAGTGCCCTTGGATGAAAAGCATCCCCATATTATAATGGAACCACCCCCATACGTAACTGTGGGGATAGCATTGTGCTTCTTGTAGCCATTACTATTTTTTGCCAAACATTTGTCGCTGTGTTCCTTCCGAATAGTTCAATATTGTTTCATCCGACCAGATTACATTTTACAAAAACTGCATACATATGTTTCGACAAACTTTAATCGGTAATTAACATGTCTGGTTTTCAGTAATGGCACTTTTCTTGGTGATCTTTAATGAAAGTCTGTACGATAAAGAGCTCTGTATATGGTATCCTTACTTACATGGATTCTAGCACCCTTAAGATCAGTTTTAATTTCAGAACGAGTAATGAAGGTTTTTTTTTTGCACATTTCTGCTGATCCACCTTGAAGGCTTCTCATTTATTTTTTAGTTCTTCCATTTCTTGGAAGGTTTGTTATACCGTCGCCATACTTTTTATATTCTGATGATATTTCCTACTGTACATAGTGCTAGATTTATTTTTTGCTAATGCTTTGGTAACCATGTCCTCCTTTGTGACGTTCAATATTCCAATATATATATATATATATATATATATATATATATATATATATATATATATGTGTGTGTGTGTGTGTGTGTGTGTGTCTCTTTCTTCAAATATATAGACGCTCATAAATACACACACACACACATATATATATATGAATATGCAATGTATATAAATGTATATATATTTTATGTACAAAATATATGTTTCGGCACAAATAAATCCTTCAAATAGGCTTGATTCAGTTGTGTATATCCGGGTGGGTAAGCAAACTTTTATATTATTCAACTAAATATTTTAACATATATCTATATCTATATATATATATATATATATATATATATATATATATATATATATATAGTGTGTTGAAGTAAAATCCTCCACTTGACAAACAAAAAACAAAATTGGCAATAAATCAAACGTTGTAAAACAGAGAGAGTTTATTTAGCAACAGTTAGACTTACATACTAGTTTTTTTTCTCAATGTAACGATTTCAATGCAGCCGCGAAATGAGTCACTCGTTTTGGCGACCATGTTCTTATCCATAACGGCGAACGCCTCCACGATGGCACCTTGTAAAAGTCAACTGTGTTGTAGGGGTGCTTGTTGGTCTTGTCTACGATTACCTTACCAGAAGAAATAGTCAAGGGGCTTGTATACGGGTGAGGAAGGCGGTCACTATTCTGGCGTCCTGTGGTGAAGAACTTTGTTGAACAGTCACGCAAGGATTGTCTTGGACTTTGTGCAGGAGCGCCCGGCAGTTATCTCGTATATCCAGCACTTTACCACGCAATTTAGCATCTCTTGGTAGATATCAGAGTTGACACTCAGGCCCTTTTGAAAGAAAAACGAATCCATAGCGTTCTCTCGCTGTTGATGACAGCAAGACCATTACGGAGTAGCGAAAACTTCCTATGCTTCAAGACGTGAACCTTTTCGATGTCTTTGCAGATCCACCTATCGTTCTGCCTGTCATTCGTCTGAACATTCTTTTATTTTTATAAATTTTATCAACATATAACCGTAGAATATTAATTTTTCAAACTTGTTATTACCAAACAGTAAAATAAATTTATAAGATGTAACTGATATGGGTATCCAATGAATTTAAATTTAAATCTATAAAACCATTATTTTGAAATATGCACTTGATGATTACATAACGCATGAAACTCCGATACTATACATATGTACACACTCCTTATATGTATATTTATTAATTTACGTGGCTATATTTTAGAAGTAGTACAAACTTAGTACGACTTTTTGTCGTGAATAACTTTATATATTATGTTCGATACATAATAGAGCTTTTATATAGTACTATTTTTATTATAAGTTAAAAATGATAATGTCATAGTTTACTGAATCACATGAGCCATTGTATTTCGGTACTATCTTATTAGTAGACAGTAAAATATTTTTTGTTATCTCTATAAATAGTAATTTAAAAATAACACAAGTTTTACCAAATCCAGGCAATAAAGTTATGGGTTTGTCTCTGCGATATAGGGTTGTACGAGGATTATGGACTTATGGTGGTAAAAGTTCAATTAATGTTAAAGCCAAGAGAATTAGAAATTTTATACATAGGGAACTGTAAAGTCTTACATTAATGTGTCTTTCAAAACTAATCTAAAGAAGTAGACTTCCTAGATAAAACACTTGATCTAGACACTTACTCTCCCTAAATAAAAATAAAGCTTATCCTATATGTATCCAGTCTAAATCTAACAAGCTTCAAACAATCATCAAGCATATACCCTTCTCTATTGAAAACAGAAATAAACATCCAAATCTGAAATACAACAAACAGTCATAGCAACACCAATATTATAGAATAAGAAATATCATTTGGTATACACCCCTATTTAACTAAATGACAGGTTCTCAGTTAGGGCAGTTAGTTGAAAAACACTATTCATAAAAAAGCAAACTTTTATCAAAAGTCATATGAAATTAAGCTATAGCAGTAGTGATAATCTTGAAAAGATCATAAAAAAAACATAATCATAGAATTTTGAACGAACTTGAAACCTAAACCATCAAGAACATCCTAACAAAATTAACGATCACATAAACAATTATAGCAATTGCCGAAAACATACCGAGTGTCTATAAGAAAATAAATATCTAACTGACTGACTAGTATACCTATGCTCTATTTCCACCATAGAAAATCTCACAGTTAGAAAACATTATATCGGTTGTACTAAGAATATTTTGAAACACGGCATTATCTTCACACCTTATCTTTTATTAATAAAACTTACCGCGGTAGCACATCCCTTTCTACATTTTATTGGCAATTAAAAAAAGCCCACCATTAAATGGAAAATATTAAAAAATCAGAAATTATAAATCATTATAAATCATTTCATGAGCGATGATTTCTATGTGCAAAACAAAAATTACAAATTATCAAATTTCCAAAACAAAACTTATTCAGCAATCGTAATGAACTTAATTCCATTTGTCATCATCATCTAAAATATGCCCTAAATATGGTTAATTTTTTCATAATATAATATAACTAGATATCTGTATTCTATTCCCTATCACTTATTATTGTTTCTACCATCTTCTGATAATAATTTGTTGGGGCTTGGCGGATAGATCACCCACTAATTGTTTGGATTTGGTAAAAGTTGTGTTGTTTTTAAGCTTCTATATATAATGATCATACCAGAAAACAATATTTTTTTTTAATCCTCTCAGCCCAAGTAAGTCATTCCACTGCCACTATTGCGCATGGGGTTACATAGGGGAAGGTAAAGAGAAGGAGTGGTTAGACATGGGGAATGTCAGGAGGAGGGTGACAGATGAGTAAGGATAGCGAGGATGAGGGTTGGGCAGATGGGAAGAGTGTTTGATAGGATGGGGCAGGTTAGTGTGTTAGGAGGTGTCTATTGACCTTACATTTAAACTCCTGGAGATTGTAGCCGTCGGGGAAGCAATCATTTGGAAGAGAATTCCACAGTCGGGAAGTGCGAGGAAAGAAGCTGTTGGAGTAGAATTTACGGCTGCATTTTATCGGTTTCACTGTAAAATGGTGGGATCTAGTTGCTAATCTAGTATCTCGTTCAAATTCGTATTTAGGGGGCACTAGTGATCTAAGTTCATCGGAGCAGAAGCCGTGGAAGTATTTATAGAAGAGACACAGGGAAGCCACGTCGCGCCGGTGGGAGAGAGACTGCAGGCGGTCTGCCAAGTCGGTATCTATCATATTACAGACCCTCCTCTGAACCTTATCGAGAACCCCGAGGAGAACAGCAGGGGCAGCCGACCAGATATGGCAGCAGTATTCAGTGCACGGGCGGATGGTAGATTTATAAATGTGCAGGATAGATTTAGACGGAAAAAACATCCGGGCCCTACACAGAGAACCGACTTTCATAGCAGCGGATTTAGCAATGGATTCGATATAGTCATTTCATTTGAGGTCCGCTGAAAATGTGAGACCAAGGAGGCGTAGTGTTTTACTCTCTGGGAGGCAAGCTTGGTCCATGCTAATGGGAGGTAGGTGAGATTGTCGATGATGGTTAATTGAGAGTAGCTTCGTTTTATAAGCATTAATATTTACTAGCCATTTCTTACCCCAGTCCAATATGGATTGGAGGTCATTTTCAATCTCGGCTGCGAGATTAGCTTTGACGCCTACACCAGATTTTTGTTGGAGGCGAGAGTAAACTGTGGTGTCATCGGCGTACAAACCTATTTGGGCTCTTATGGAATCAGGGAGATCATTAATGTATATCAGGAACAGTGTAAGACCTAAGATGGAGCCTTGGGGCACACCTGCGTTTGTATGGTAGTTTTGAGAGGCATGTCCGTTTAATACCACCTTCATTGTGCGGTTAGAGAGGAATGACTGGATTAGTTGAAACAAATGTCCAGTTATACCATAGCTCCGCAGTTTACATAGAAGGCCAGCATGACAAACTCTGTCGAACGCCTTAGATATATCCAATGCAATTGTTCGGGCTTCCCTATTCCTGTCGAGTGCCTGGTATATGTACTCGGTGATGGTCGTTAGCATATCAGCAGTAGACCTGGTGAAGCGGAAACCATATTGCTTGTCCGAGAGGAGCCTGTGTGCTGTGAGATACTGAACCACCTCGGCGTTGATAATGGCTTCGAACACTTTGCCAAAGATCGGAAGAAGGCTGATAGAGCGGTAATTTGCAGGATCAGAGGGTTCTCCAGTGTTTTTAAATGTAGGAACTACAGAGGAAGATTTCCAACAGGCAGGAAAGCGGGAAGCAGATAGGCAGAGGTTGTAGAGCTTAGAAGGGACAGAGGAGAGTTCAGGGGCACATTTCTTTAAGACTATGGTTGGGATTCCGTCACCACCGCTCGCTTTGTGAGGGTCAATATTTCACTGCTAATAAGATAGAATCAACACATAACGACCCTTGTGTTTCAGTAAATTATATTTTCATTATAAATTTAAAATAAAAAAATATTACGATAAATATATATATATATATATATATATATATATATATATATATATATATATCGAGATGGTATTAATAAAGCAGTGCTCAATATATTCTCAATAATATAGAAGTTATATTAAGTACATATTAATGAAAATAGTATCTTTTACCGGTAGAACAACACGGAGTTTCCTGCACTTGGAAAAATTCAGAATTTGAGAATAAACTGACTCTTACGTGAATTATATTTTAACAAAAATATCAGGTTACGACCATGTCGGTGCAGTGTTTAAAACAGGCAAATATAAGCAGAAAATGCGTAAACGAAACATTTTATGGTTTAACAGCCTTCATCCCTAATGTCTAAGCCGCACTGGAAAAAAATCACAACTATACTTATATTACGACCACGAGGAAGACCATAACGGTTAACAAATATTAACAAATATTATGTAAATCATGATCGGGATAATTGTACACTCATTTTATTGAAGTACTCAGAAATGTTTTGAAGAGATTTGCAAAACTAACTTGAAATACTACATTACTGAGAATGACTTGAAGCAGACACTGCTACCGTTGGTTGAAATCTATAAAATATTTATAGGATGCAAGATCCTGTATTTTACAGCGAATAGCTGAACCCAAGAAATTGTAGAAAATCCACATACATAAAATCTGATCAGTATCATTAAAAACAAATTTTGGCAAAAATTCAAAAGATAAGACCTAAAGTGAAGTAAATGATTCTGGTAGAAATGCTGGACAAAAAGCAAATAATTTATTGCACTTGGCACACAAAATGTTTTGCCTTTGGAGCCGATCACGTAATTGAATCATAATTTTTTCACGTTTTCGGAGACAGGTTAGTCAGTCGGCTATCCAAGCAGAACACTAATAAGACAAATGCAGTAAAAATACACTTCAGCTGACTCCACTAAATGAATGAAATATCACTGAACTTTTTTTCTGTAACCATTCATTTCTACGCCTTTTTCTAAATAATCACATTTCAGTTAAACAAATGAATACTTTGAAATTTGCATGTATTTTATTAACATAAAAAAAGGAAACTGAAAACTACTAATATTATTTATTGTGTATATATGTAATATATCAGCATTCTTACTATTTTTTCCAAACACTTTTTCAGAGTCATTTTTCTTAAAATTTGTTTGATATGTGGCATTAAATTATTTTTTGTGCGTTGTGTTGCAGTAATCGGCTTGAAACGGGAAATTGGAGAGCCGAGTTCAAATTCCAGTTGAATTCCTTGCATTCACTTATGCACAAATACTCTTCAAAAAGGTATTAATTTGTCTCTTCCCTTCAGTTATTGGTTAAATAACAGGACAGATTGGGTTCTATAAACTTGGCTGGCAACAGTCTATCGCAGCAAATAATGGCAACCTACCAGTCAGAAATATCTCTTTCGAGATATCATCGCCCAAGCGTGTATCATGTATAGCAATTAACTGACTAATTCACCTACATGTTACTTTTATAACAATTTTTTAGTACAATATCTTTCTTATATTCAGTCACTGTAATCGCAGTTTACAATATAAATCCATGCTTTCTTTTTTATTTGTTAGAAATATCAAATGCTTTATTTTGTCATTATTTTATCTTCTGGTGACATGAGATATCCTTTTAAGTTAAGGATGTTTTTGAAAGTTTTTACATACTTTGTGTCCATAAAGTTTTATAGATTCGGTTGCAACAATTCGTTACAGAAAAAATATGGTTGTCTTTAGAAACTTCTTGGCTAATTCGCTAAAAACCAGCTTTAACTCAATCTCTTCAAACATGTTTGTAATGAAGCACACGTTGAGAATCTAAGTAGTTAACCTTACATATTATATTGTCAAACGTTACGTGATGATAAAAACTTATTTGAAGAAGATCATTGTTGAACTATCAAGGTGTACATTTTAATTTAAACCAAAGCAAATTTAAAGATTTTCGAGAACAATATTGGTAACACAAAATAATTATAAAAAGCAAAACCTTTTCTACGTAACAATCAAAACAATACTTTGATATATTGACATGCGCAAAGATATTCATCTGTTTACAGCTCATTAAGGGGAAATCGTTTCTGTATTGTTTGTATTCATTTCGCAATATCCTGATAAAATTGAATGCTTGTGCGGAGTTTAATGCATAGTGGCGCGTGAGGTCTCGTTCAAATTCCAGGCTGTTTCATTACGTTTAATTTGACGTAAATGCCTTTAAGAAAGGGATGGAAGCTATCCTGGTCAGAGTAGTTTTGTGTTTCAAGTCTAAGAGAACAAAAACAAAAAGTCTGTAAACAAAGAAAAGCACCAGAAAAACAATAAGTATATATTTTCCAAGATGTTCACAAATAATAAAGAAAATGAAGCTCCGAACAGTCTTGAGGACCTTCATGTTGGCATTTTTTTTTAATCATCTCACCCCAAGCAAGGCATTCCACTGCCACTATTGCGCATGGGGCTACATAGGGGAAGGTAAAGAGAAGGAGTGGATAGACATAGGGAATGTCAGGAGAAAGGTGATAGATGAGTAAGGATAGCGAGGATGAGTGTCGGGCAGATGGGAAGAGTGCTTGATAGAATGGGAGCAGGTTAGTGTGTTAGGAGGTGTCTATTGACCTTACATTTAAACTCCTGGAGATTGTAGCCGTCGGGGAAGCAATCGTTTGGAAGAGAATTCCACAGTCGGGAAGTGCGAGGAAAGAAACTGTTGGAGTAGAAGTTACGGCTGCATTTTATCGGTATTTAAAAAAAAAAGAAAAAAAGAAAAAGACAATAAATTATATTGAGTTATCTAATTCCTAATAAAATAAATTCTATTTTTTAACACGGGTTTCACCTGATAAATAAAATAATTATTCACCTTTTATATACGAAAGATTCTTTCAAAGAAGTGTTCGCATATTCGAGATAAAATAATTATCTTTTCAAATATTTAAAAGACAACACCGACGGAAAATTATGCTCAAAGTTTCCCTTAGAATAAAAGAGCAACTCAGTAATACTACTGGATTTCCTGTGTGGATCAAAGAAAATAACAAGAACATTAGTTTTATAGAAAATGTAGACCATATAAAAAATCTGGGTTGCATAATAATGTTATCATGACAATTATTGGTGAAGTATTACATACACACACTATCAGCAATTTTCCATCTGTAAGATATTTCTTTGATCTTGCATGCTCTGAATCATTACTCGATTACGTAATGAAAACAATTATTTAATTCATTGAGATCATAAAGGCCACGAATAAATACATCATCTGATTTGCAAATAACAATGATTTGGATTTTAAGGAATAATCGATGTACTTAAGTAAGCAACACACACTTGTAAGACTGTTTACTTAACGCTTTTGAAGAAGCATAGGCATTTCCTCTGAGAATCAGTTACATGATTTAGAACCAAAATTGTAGTTTTCTATACGTAGCATAATGTTGCAGAAGGACGTAAGTACGGAGCACCCAATAGGTGACGAACTCACAACTCAGTCGTAGTTCTTATAGTGTAGCAAGATAAGCTTGCTAACTATTACCACACAATATTATAATCAAGTTGGAATCTATATGAATAAAATGAAAACAGTTTTCTTGCTTTTTAATCCAGCGGAATTGACAACATACACCAAGGCAATTTTGGTATCTTTTATCATGTTTAAAGGCAAAACATAAATATATAAGTATTAGAATTACAATTGTATGGACAAAACAATCAAAATTAATGCATGTTTAGTTAAAATTAACAAACCGATAAAGAGAAAACCTGAATGCATAACTCTTAAAGTCCTCTTAAGCTTGTCAAGCAGATTGACATTAACAAAATCACCGTAAACATATTTATACGTAATATGCACTCAAACTTTGTGTGCAACACCAAATGTTGATTGGAAACAACATGAACCTATATAATTAATTAATGGGATCAGTTCGATTTTCCGTGAAGGTTACTCGCAACTACAATCACTTGATGATGACCAGAGGGTACAATGGCAGTCCACTTAAAGGTTTCTGAAAAGCAGTCAAGACGACTCATCTAAAAAAAAAAATCTAAAAAAAAAAATTTTAGAAAAATCTAAGTCACTAGCTAGCTAGAGAGATAGATCTATTTAGATAGATAGATAGATAGATAGATAGATAGATAGATAGATAGATAGATAGATACATACATACATACATACTATGATAAACACACATAAAACAATCGGGTGATGCGGTTTATATCTTATCAGAATAAACATAAAAACTGCGATGAAAAATCTGGAAATCTAACAATAAGAAAACTTTGAAATCTAACAAACGAAATGTCATTGTAACGTAGCCGAAACCTAATCTTACAACTAAATCAACAAAAACTTTTAAGTAATGATTATTTCCATGCATTTTAGTCGCAGACATAAATCACAAGAAATGATTATCGATTATCAAAAGAGAATACATATTTTGAGCAGTTTTAAGATTTAGGAAAAGTAGAATGTATTTCAATAAGTCAAGTATAAAACCAGCAAGATAGAAGCGTATATTCTATTATTGCACATGTAAGAAGAGACGGTCGAATAAATTATTGTGAATATTTGTCCTATTCTGAAGATTATTCGGTAACGCAGTGCTTCACGATTTGGAATCGTCTTAGACTTTTAGATGCCAGGTTACTTCCGATGCGCCAGTCTCATGCTCATCATTGATTTTTCATGCTGTTTGTGAATCGCCCAACTTGTCGGCACAATAGTCCCATACCTGCTGTTCCGAATTCAATACTTGCTATTGTTTAGAACTCTCTCTCTCTAGGAACCCGTCGTAGGTTCGACCGTTTCACATCCTGACGCATTTATTGAAGTCTTTCATACTCTAGTCACTATCGCTATTATTTTTGTTTTGAACTCCTTTCTCTTCTTTTCCATTACTTCGTCTCCGTCAATTATTTTTGTACCTTATATCGTTCGAGCTTTCTATTCATTTATTTTCAGAACTACATTCTTTTTTATTTTCTTTCTTATCACTTAATTTCTCTTTTTTTCTGTTAACTTTGCTTTTTTTTTTCTTTACTTTTCACTTAACTGACTACTATTTCTCCTTAATATGCAATCTATTTTTGACTCCACACCGTCGTTTTTCGCAGTACCATTTTTCTGTCCTCCACTGTCTTCGTTAGTTTTCTTTTCCACATTCTCTTATCGTCTTCGTTTCTCTCCATCGCAATCAAGTAAATCATCATCATCATCATCATCATCATCATCATCATCATTTTATTATTATTTTCTCTTCTTCCACTAAATAGAAATCAGAATAACTAATTTATTAATAATAATAATTCCTCTTAATTTTTGTCTAAAAAATACTATGGCTGAAGTATTCCCATCATAAGTTTCTATTTTAATAACGATAATATATTTTTATCATCGCCGTTAGAATAATACTTGTCATTTTGATCTATCCATATGAACAAACAAGAGTTCTTCAAAATTGTGAAATTGACAAAAGATCACGTTATGTAATGAAAGATTTTATCGACATCTTTTTCTCATTATTTTTACGCACATTATTACTAATATGATTTACATGTCTTATCATTTGTAACATTGGCAGCTGTTAATAATTGCAGTTGCTAGATATTTTATCTTAATTTTGATATCAATTTGCTTGACAGTGCATTGAAATTCAATCTTAAGTAAACAGCGTTGCTCGGAAATAGATCATAATTAATTCCTCACGCTTTTACATTGAAACAATGATAATAAATATTGTAATATTTGATTTCTTATATGAAATAATTAATACCTCGTTATACTATTACGATTGAAAACACTTTAATTTCATAGAATATCCTAGAACGTACTCAGTGTTCATCAAAATATTATGAAAAAATTATTTTGTTTATATAAGATTATATTTAAATAAAAAATGCAAATGCACTGACAATCACCATTATCTCTCTCCTTAACACCTGTTCTGTTATTATCTTCCCCCTGTCATGAATTTTCTCACTTAGTAACCTCTTGCATCTTAATGATTCAATCGCCTAAATGATTTAAAAGACACACACATACACTTATGCACACAATCACACATACACACACACATGCTTAGATACAGAGTGCTGTAGAGAAATTGATGTCCAAATTACACAAAAATGAATGTATAACAGTAACATCTCCGTTTAACAAATATATTTACCAAATTTCCAAAAAATATTTTATACTAATAAAGAGTCAATTTATTTAATAAAATTGTCATTGGCTTCAGCAACAGCCTCCAGAAGACATGGGGCTCTACTGCATATCGTCTGGACGGTCTTCTTGCGTAAGTTGGTGAATATTGTCTTAATCCTTGCATTCAGTTCTTTTACGGTGTTAGAAAGAACACAAATGCTCCAATTTAAGCTCCCGGCGTGAATACCAAGCAATACACCATGTTGTTTTTACATTTCGGGTGGATTAGACTGTCATAATACTCTTTTTTTCACAGAGAGTAGCCAACTCACCGAACTACATTATACATCCAAACAAAGGTAACGTGAATGCGCAAACAGAAACAATTTACCCATCGTACAACACACACACACACACACACACACACACACACACACATATATATATATATATATATATATATATATATATATATATATATATATATAAAGAGAGAAAGAGAGAGAGTGTGTGTGTGTGAGAGAGAAATAGAGAGATACTGATTACCCAACTCACCCAACTATATTATGCAGGCAATCAAAAGTAACGTCAATGTGCAAATAGAGGCAACTCATCGTACCACACACACACAGACACACACACACACACACACACACACACACACACATATATATATATATATATATATATATATATAGAGAGAGAGAGAGAGAGAGAAATAGAGAGATAGTGAATAACCAACTCACCCAACTATATTATACAGCCAACCAAAAGTAATGTGAATGTGCAAATAGAGGCAATTAACCCATCGTACCTGACACACACACACACACATAAACACACACTTTTTTGGTTTGGTATACATTTGCAATAAAATTCAATTTTTATGATACATAATTCAAATATTTTAATGAACTTTGTATAAGTAAGCAAAGGAAAATAATGAAACATTGTTTTTATGTACTTTTATAATTTTCGAATTTGACTATGTGAAAATGTATTTAACACTTACATAAATAATACGATAAAAAAGATAATTAAAGCTGTTTTCAATTTTTAGTATGGTTTGTAATTCAACCCATCACAGGTTGTTTTTAATATATGTAGTTAACAAAGAACGTCACACAATCGGCCCGTAATAATAAACAGGTCTGATAAACTGCACACTGCCCCGCCATTTAAACTTATTCAAATACTTAACAAAAATGAATTGTCTAATGACAGAAAATTATAAAGCAACTCAAGATGGCATTGGATATGGAAAAATTGGTGAAGATTTAAATTTGCTTGTGTACCGTGGGCGCTATTCTACGAAAATTTTGTGTTAAAAATAATATTACCCCAAGCAAGGCAGACTACTCCCATTGGTGCGCAGGGAATATATAGGAGGAAAGTTATGAGGAAGCGTATAAAGAAGTGGGTATGAGAAAGGTTAAGGTACTGAGAATGGAGTGGAAGGTAAAAGGAGCATGAGAGAGAGGATGCAATTTAGTAACTTAGGAAATAACTATTGACTTTACATTTAAATTACTGGAGATTGTAGCTGTCGGGGAAGCAAGCAAACAAAAAAGAAGTGCGCGAAAAGAAGGTGAGAGTAGAATTTGTGTGTACTTTTTTTTTGTTTCACAGTAAAAGAGTGGGACCTAGTTGCTTATTTTGTGGCTCGAGCATATTCATGTATACAGGGAACCAGAGTGCTAAGTTCATTGGAGCAGAAGCCGTGATACTTGTAGAAGATACTTGTAGAAGATACTACTAAAACATTTAAAGAGGTGCTCGTCCACGTAAATTAAACGGGGTGAATGAGCGATATATAGCCCAGAATGTGAAAAAACAAACCATTTTTGACTCGAAGAAAAATTAAGAATAATCTGAAAAATGCCTGAATTTACGTAAATAAAAATACAATTAAGAGGTCACTGAATCGTCCAGACCTGTATTCTAGATCACCATGAAAGACGCTACTATTAAAACGCAAATATAGGCAATACCGTTTTAAATGAGTTAAAAAGTATAAACATGAATCAAATAAATAGTGGAAGAACATTTTTCTTTTATCTTTTTTTTTTCCTCAGATAAAAGTAAATTTGAGTTTTAGAGGAGGAAAATGTGCACCCAATTATGGAGGAAAAAAGGAGGTGAATATAGCCAAGTAAACCCTATTCCAACAGTCACATATGAGGTCAGAAAGTAATAATTTGGGGTTATTTTCATATAAAAGAGTAGGAGAAATAGAAGTCATCAATGGAAGAATGAATGCAGCAAAATAGAAGCAAGTTTATTCAAACCATCTATAAAAGTGAAACAGCTTTGGGGCTTGACTGATATTTTGTAATCCAACAGGACAAGGTTACAATGAACAGGGCTAAATCAACTGAACATTGGTTCAGTAAAAATAGAATTGATGTTCTGGGATGGCCTGGCAACTCACCGAATTTTATTCAAATAGAAACTATGGAAAAACTTGAAGTTGAGAGTAGACGCAGAGATCCAAAAAATATCAAGGAACTGAAGAAAGTCTGTGAAGAAGAAGAATAAAAATACCAAATTCTTCATACATGAAGCTCTATGAAAACTACTAAAAACAACCCGTGGCTTTAATGCAGAACAGTATATATGCTACAAAATATTAAATCGCGTTTAATTAATTTTGCAGCCAGTTCAGTTCGAAGATTGGCAATGAAAGTATATAAAAACAATGTTTCTCAATTTTACTTTATGGTTAGTTAGGCAATGTTATTTAAAATATTTGAATTAAATATCATTTAACTTGAACGAATATTTTGTGTGTAATTTATAGAAAACCATTGTATATATATATACTAGACAATTTACGCTCTCACACGCTGATTGAGCACTCTGGAAGAATGGTAGGCTTTGAAAAAGTAGGTACTCTGACATCGACGCATCATTCATTTAGCAATGAATTAAAACACTCTCAGCTATTGGGCGTGTATAATGATAACATACACGCTAAAAGTCTGCCTCTTTCTACGGGTGAACTGGTGATATCGTGTAAGCAGGAAGAAACTGTCGAATAATACAAATATATTTTGTCAATTAGTGGGTTTATTTTATATTCAGCAGTAGAAGAAATTATATTTTCATCATCAAATCCACTCGTCAGTTTGTTTCAGTAATGCTAGGATACATTTTTCATTTTCAGTTATCGTTGTTAATGTAATAATACTGTTCACTAGTTATTGACGTAAGGCTATGTTTTCTGTGTCTCTATGTGTCTTTTTTAATGTGTGTATGTGTGTATTCATTTGCGTACGTGTATGAGTGTTTGAGCGCATTCTCATTTGCGTTTATATTTTTTGTGTGTTCGTGTTTCGTTAACATTTTATAAACTTATGTGACCAATGATTGTTTCTCTTTTTGCCATTTTCTTATCTCCTTATTCTCTTACTTTCCTTATGTATTTTCTATTTCTGTCACTTTCTCCTTATTCTTTTTTTACGTTTTTCTCTTTCGATTCATTAATTTCGTTATCTTTCGTTAGATGTTATCCTTATTATTTTATCCAGAACTAATCGAAAGTACTTTAAAAAATAGTAATTTTGGTAACATGTTTAATGTCTTATAGTAATTTATTAAGCAAAACTGATTTTTTTATATTGTCAGAGTAATAAAGAATCTCTACTGGCAGCAAACTGCCTGCATACGGACAGGAAACGAATTCAGTAGATATACAAAGATAGAGAAGGGTGCATGACAAGGATGAAACCTCTCACTGGATGTACTGAACTTGTACAGCTAGACTATTCTTAAGACCCTAGAAGTTATGCCAGGATTCGTCATCGGAGGCACAACACTATAAGATACGCAGATGGCACAGTGTCGATAGCTGACGCTAAAAGAAAACTAAAAGAACTCCTAAAAAAACAGGTAAATGAAGAAAGTCGAAAGAAAAAACTACAGCATGGGAAGAAGAGCAAAATGCCAATTGCAGGTTGCGGATACTAAAATCAATCAAGTACAAAAATGTATGTACTTAGAAAATGTTCTAACGAAAGACGGAATGTGCGACACTGAGATCCGAAAGCAAATTGGTATGCCCAAGGTCGCATTTCAGAAGCTGAGCAAAGTATTAAAAGACAGGAAGATTTTACTAGAAACAAAATAGAGAGTAGTTGCTTGCTTTGTGATGTCATTTCTTTAATATGTCGGTGGATGCTGGACAATATCATCAACGCGGAAAAAAAAACTTGAAGCAACTAAAATGCGATTCTACAGAAGAATGATGCGGATATCATGGATCGAGCATGAAGGCAATGATGAGGTTTTAAAAAGAATGGAAACGAAAAGGAAATTAATACTGCGCATCAGGAAAAGACAGCTGAAGTTTTTTGGGACATGTAATGAGGAAAGAAGGATTAGAAAATCTGATACGCAGAGGTCAGATAGTGGGAAAACAAGACAGAAGAAATCAGCGGATAACATATTTGAAGTGCCTGAGCAGATTGATGGAAGAGAGGGGTTTGGTTGGGGTAACATGAGAAAGCGTGCTTAGAGCTACCAGGCATAGAGAGTCCATGATCGCCTATGTAATGAAATGATATGGCACATAAAAGAAGAAGAAGTCATTATCAGATGATGCACAGGAATGTTGGAAATTGGTAAATTTTTACCTTTCTCCCTCGCGCCATATTACACTGGCATTAATATTTTCAATATTAATTTTAGTAATTAAGAAAAAAATAACATTGATTAAGATTCGCGTTGAATGCTACTGAGTCATAAATTAGCATTGAATACACTATATTTTTTTAGAATTTAATTAAATAGAGTATATTTTCATATTCTTAATGTTGTGGAACCCAGACTCACCTCAATACGCACTCACCAACTGCTACATTGATAGGTGTGTGATAGCAGTAGTGTGGAAAACAGACAGTATCACTGTGCAAATGACCGCAGTCGACTACCAAGTACTATACTGGATTCGTAAGCTCTACTTACTGTACCTTCTTCTTTGTAACCTTTTCTGTAAATACATCTTTCTTTAACCTCATGTTCCGTGTTTTATTTCCTTGGACCCATCATTGGCTCCACATCACTTAATATAAAAATAAATTAGTTTAAAGTAGACAATAAGTATTAAATGAGAATATGCTTCAGAAAATAATTTATACATTCACTTCAATAATATAATCGTAATAAATTAATTTAGAAGAAAAAGTAAATATATTCAATAGAGCAAAAAACTTGTAAAACATTTTGAATATATTTAATATTGGTATAGTGATGTAAATAATTAAATGTATTGTCAGCGGATGCTAGTTGATGAACAAGAATGTAAGCACATGGAAAGAACTCTTAAACAATAATTGTTTAAAGTCCCATGTCAAAATTGAGCTAACAGCTTTTATTACGAGCGGCATATATGTAATTAGCAGAGTCCTGGGAAATGTTATGATATCAGATCAATAGAATCTAATTAAAATATGAAGAAGCTAATGTAAGAAGCAGTCATAGCTTGCTTAGAGACACAGCAAAATTGCCCTGAAATGAGTTTAATAATGAATGTATAATAATAATAATAATAATAATAATAATAATAATAATAAGAAGAAGAAGAAGAAGAAGAGCACAAATCTTCGCTAAGGTGATACACACATAATCTTATCGATCAGCCAGAGACAATTATTAAAAGTATAATAAAGGCAATGAATTGACCGATATCTAGAATTAAAAATGCATAACATAAAGAACTCGACCGCTTTCAAAATTAAATGACGTATTAAAATGAAACATGAATATTATTAAAAATGCGAGTCAAATTGCAAGAAAAATAACTTAGAAAATTTATCACGTACCTGATCGAACACAAAATTTAATCACTTTTTGCCAGTCATGAGTTCTATCATACGTGAAAGCTGGTTCCGCATCGATTTAGTGGATCTTGCATTATAGCTGATCTTGTAATTTTTAGTCAGGTTCTCTGTTGTGGCAGAGTGCTTCTCAGTCAGGTCTCTACATATAGAATAACATTCGGCTGAGAAAATAGTCAAGTTCATTGTTTTCTTGCAGAGTTCGACTCGCTTATGTCCTGGTCTACTTATAAGACTTGGCTGGGAAAAATAGACAAGTATAGTGCTCGAGGCCACATGATTGTGTAGGTAAATTTTGAACCTTGACCCGAACGTACGCACTCGTGTTCCTAGCGTAAAACTAGACCTTGTTTCATATCGCATCCCTGTGCTTAGAATTTTGGTAAATACGCAAAATTTCCGAATTGCTGGAAATTGGCAGTCAACCTATCTGTTTTCGGGTATGGAATGACTAAGTCGGGCCTCTCTCTACGGAATGAGACACGGCTGAGGAAAATGGACAAATGAATTCACCAAATATCGCGATTGAGGGGTCTAGGAAATTTTAACACTTTCTCGATTGTAAACTCTCGCTTTTCCCACGTCAAATTAGATATTGTCTAACAACTGAAATATATGTATTTAATATCCACAGTTCCGAGAGAGCTTGCAGTTGTAGAGCTTTGTGTAACAACTGAAATATATGTATTTAATATCCACAGTTCCGAGAGAGCTTGCAGTTGTAGAGCTTTGTGTTTTCGGACAGAGAGCAATTCCGACGTAAATATGTCTACGATCAAAGACTCGACGCAGAAAAATTTACAGGCTCTGTCTTCTGGTAGACAACCTCTCAGTTGTGGCATGGTTTTTGGGTTGAGAGTCGGATAAGAAAAATGGACAAGCTTTATCCCTGTTCCCGCGTATCCATTCCCCGGGTCTGTTGCCACGTCAAACACGACTTTGCGTCAAAATGTACGCTCGGGTTCCCTACGTTAAATCGGACCTTGTGTCATGTTTTCTTAAAGCATATATATTCAGAGTTTTGAGAGCGCTCGCAATTGTAAAGCTGTGTGTCTTTGGGGAGAGTGATTCAGATGGAGCTATGACTACATGCAAAGACTCGATTGAGAATAATTGACACGCTGTCTATCTTCTAGCCAAAATTCGACCCAGTCATCGCTCGGTATACAAAATGATAGGCACTATGAAAAATAGACATGTTTAGCTCCTACCATTCCGCGTAGTTGGTGCCTGGATAAATTCTGCCCCTTGGAACAAGTGATCCTGCTTTTCGTCCGATGTTAATACCGACTTTGTGTTACACACCATCTTAGTAGACAGACATTAAATAAATATTCTGTATTTTTGAAGGAGAGAATGATGCATACGAACTTTGTTTACGGGAAGTGATTTGGAGAAGAAAAATAGATAAACGCGATGCGGGGTATGCTATTCTGTACGCGCTCGGAACTGTCTTTTTTATATATCCTACCACTGTGGGGAGACAGTCAGTCAGTCAGTTATGTTGGGTGATCATGTCTCGAAAGAGACATGACAGAATATTATACCGCAGTAGGTTGCCATTAATTTCTCCGGTAGACTGGTTGCCAGCCAAGGCTACGGAACAAAATCTATCCTTCTATTTAACTCATAACTAGAGTGAAGTGACGGATAAATACCTTTTCCAAGGGTATTTGTGCTTAAGTGAATGCAAAGAATTTAACTGAAATTCGATCTCGGCTACCCCAAATTGTCGTTCTGAGCCGATATCCACTACACCATAACGCACATTTCTTAAATTCCGAGAGTTTCTTTGTATATAGCAGAAAACGACTCAGTCGTAACACTTATAGACAGTAACTCAGCGTAAAGATTTAGCAAGCTCTGCCTCGGTCACCGTCTACGGGGAGACAAGGCTGTGAATAATAATGAAACTTAGTGCTCTATTCTCTTTATGCAGCGTCTAGATAAAATTTGATACTTGATTTGGGTTCCCCTGATAAACTGAATATTGTGACAAAACCAGTTTTAGAGAGCCTTTTATTAATACTCAGAGTTTCATGGGTGCTTGTACCTGTCAGACAAGCTCACAATCTTTGGGAAGTAAATGACCCAATCATGATTCTGTCTACGGGTTGAGACTCATCTGAGTAAAATAAACAGAGTACACGAACACACGCATGCGGAGGTTGAGTAAATATTAAAATTGGAACGAATGTAGGCGCTCGGGTTCTACACATTATACCAAAACCGTGTGTTAAATCTCATCTTAGTGCGGAGTTATAGGTAAAGTTAGAATGTTACAAAATCGTTAGAGTCAGTCTTGATATAAAATTAAACGTTATGAGCGTGTTATAAAAAAATAGCTGAAGCTAAAAAAAATGTGGTTCTACAAAATGTTGTTGATAAATCTATGAGTCTTTCTGGAATGGCTGGTGATGAGGCAGTTACTGAGCATCAGGAAGAGACAGCTGACGTTCCTGGGATATGCCATGCGGAAGAAAGCTTTGGAGAACCTGATACCAACAGGCCAGATAAAAGAAAAAAGAGACAGGGAGAAAACGACGGATAACATATTTGAAGGACCTAATCAAGTGATGATGGAACAAAGGTTGCATCGTGAAACAGAAGAAGGCGTGCTAAGAGCCACCAGGGATAGAGAGACGTGTAAATCCATGATCGCATACGTCCTGAATAGACAGGGCACATAGAAGAAGAAGAAGAAGAAGAAGAAGAAATTTTACGGTATGATTTGCAATATCTTAAGTTGAGGCATTAAAAGTAGAAAACATCTTTCTTTAATATACATTTCGGCTTACATGTGCTCACATATGTTTCCTCCTGAAAATGTCATGTTGCAGAAAGTTTTAATATTATCAATTTTCAGGAAATTTATACTTCCACGGCCTCCGATACATATGTAAAACATAGATGTAAAAGTGTCACACATACACGCACACATGCAGACAAACATACACACACAAACACACAATGAGACGCACACATGCAAAAAACAAACCAATAAAAAAACACATGAAAACACACAACATAGATATCAGAACTTACAAAGGCACACGCCACTCATTCATATATATATATATATATATATATATATATATGTGTGTGTGTGTGTGTGTGTGTGTGTGTGTGTGTGTATGTATTAAAAATTGAAATAGGGTTTGTTTCCAACGACAGAAATTGATATAGAATATAAAGTGCGAGAAGCCGTGAAAGTTTTATTTAAAGTGAAGATTTATTGTTGCTATCATTATAATTATTACCTGCTTTCTGTATGATTTATTACGTGTCTATAATGGTATCTGTGTCGCTACACGTGTTTCGAGTCTGAAGTTATTAACTCTGTTTAGGCCAACTTTTTGAGCTGCTTAAAACTTGACATCCAAGTTTATTCGCTTTAAGAGAGTAAACTTTAGAGTCAAAACACGTGTACCGACACAAATAAGATGATGAACACTTAATATGTCATACAAAAAGCAAGTATTAATTAAAATGATAGCAAAAAACAAAAAACAAAACATATATATATATATATATATATATATATATATATATATATATATATATATATGCTTCCCAGATAACTAGAATCTCCAAGATTTTAAATGCAATGTCAATTGCCATCTCTTATCCCCTTGACTCCAGTTCATCTTTTGTCCTTTCCCTAACACCTTTTGTATCATGTTCTTTTCTATTTTCACTCTATTCTCGGAACACTTTTCACATCAGTATTCCTATCCTTCTCTTCTCTGACACCCATGTTATCTTGGTCTTCGCTCTTGTCATATCATTTTTCATTTGTGTAGCAACCAATCGCACCAGTGGCTTTACAGTTTTAATTTGGGTAAAATGATTAAAGAATATATATATATATATATATGTGTGTGTGTGTGTGTGTGTGTGTGTGTGTGTGTGTGTGTGTGTGTGTGTGTGTGTGTAAAGAAAAAAAAAGGACAATAAAATGTATTTAGGTGAAGCATTTTCTCAAATTTTCTATTTTCCCCAAATACATACTGTTTTTATTGACCCGACTGGAAGTTTACTATGCTTGAAGTATTTACATATACAAAAGCGTGCATGTCATTGGTTTATCAAGGTTTGCAAATTTGCAAACGTTCATGAATGCTCATCGAGTGATTGAAAGTTTAGTCATAGCTTGAGGAGAGCACAATTGGCCTTAAATCAAAGTCTAGAAAAAAGTAAAATGAGGGTGTAATATTCAAATTTATTTTAATGAATATCAGTCGGTTGTAATTAGTTTGTTATCGTATGAGCTAGAGTTTGTGCAGTACATATTCAATTGTAATGTATTTAACAGTGTTTTTTAAATTTTTCAACATATTTGTTGTTTTGTATGTTTGCTCGCGAAAGTAGTAATTCTTTCGTGAAAAGCAAAAGTCTGTGCGTTGATTGTTATTTTGATTATATTCGATGGCGGCACTCTCAAGAATTTTCCTTCTGAGTTTTTTGCCCAATCTCACTTTTCCTGAAAGAACTACTACTTTCCTAAGACAAAATACACAATATTATTATCATAATTTGTTCGATCTTTACTTATTGTCCAAAACTAATGTTCTTATTCCTTACAAAATTAGATTTATTAACTATCTATAATGGACACAATGAATTTGTATAAGGCGTTTCTGTATTTAAGTAAAAGAAAAAAATAAAAGTATAATGTTACTTTATCTTTTGTCAGCATATTAAATTATCTCAAATTTTCTGTTTTTATTTTTCTTTCTGTTTGTTACATTTCTCCTGATATTTCTTTTTCTTACACAATCGTTGACCACAACTTAATGAAGAATCTATTGAATTATAGAGTGCGGAAATATAGGTCCAGACTGGATAATACGTTCGAAAGTTCCTGGTGTAAGGCTTAGGTCGTGATCGGCTAAATGAATATTTATAGTAAAAAGAAAATATCTTTTTTAGATAAACACTTGAAAACTCTAAGGAAAATACATTATATAAAAGTGCAATTTTTACAAGAATGATGTGATAGTAGTCTTAATATTTTGAATTTAATATGAATTAAAATATGGCAAAGATTAATTTAGAATTAATGTGTTTTATATATTTAATGTAATTAATTCCAATTTTAATATTTTCCATATAATGTCAGAAATTTAAATGTAGTAATATGCGTAACCTTCTGTAGTTGAAACTTGTTACATATTTTCTTATTTCTTGTAACGTTTTCTCAGTTTTCCTCATTCTCAGTAAGATAATTTAGTGGTTGTACTACCTAGACTTGTCTGAGAATAAGTAAAATAATTATTCATTTGGGCTATAATATATTAATTTTAAACAGGTGATAATATAACCTGGTTCAATATTGTCTAACAAAATCTCTCTCTCTCTCTCTCTCCTATATATATATATATATATATATATATATATATATATATATATATATCTTCTATCTCACTGATTCTTATCTTTTCTCTCATGATCTTTTCTCAGTCCACTCCACTCTTATCACCCGAGTATACTCATTCTTCTTATACCCACTTCCTGACACATCCTATAACAGGTTCCTCTTTCATCACTTTCCTCCTATTTAACCTCTTGCACACCAGTGGCCGTAATTCTGCCTGAGTTGGGGGTGATATATATATATATATATATATATATATATATATATATATATATATATATATACTCTGGCGTGTACGCATCGTTCATTCAGTAAAATGAATTAGAGCACAATAGCTATTGGCCGCGTATAATGATAATATATGCGCTAAAAAGCATGCCTTCTTGCACCGAACACCCCATAGTCCAGAGTTAGAATCGGCGAATGACGCCAATGGGTAAAAAAGGTAATCGGTGTCTAACCGTACTGATGAGCTGAGATAGAGCGTAACAGACCTGTCTGCGAATGACAATATATATATATATATATATATATATATATATATATATATATATATATATATATGTTAACTAATATATATACATATGAGGGTGCACACAACGAGTCGTGGATTCGACGAAGACAATATATATATATATATATATATATATATATATATATATATATAGAGAGAGAGAGAGAGAGAGAGAGAGGAATAATTTGAAAATGTGTTATTTCCACAACAAAGGATTCTACCTTTCGGCATCTTCGGGTGATTTATAATGACTATTATAATAACAATTAATAACAGATAGTATAAATTGCCTGAAGACACCGAAAGTTTGAAACCTAGGCTGCAAAAGAACTTGAAAAATATTCAAAAGTTCTACAATATAAATGCATTCAGCACTTTTCAATGCAACTCTGTACTACTCTAATTTAAAAGCGACCAATAATGACTAATTTTATAATCGTTTAAATTACTCATAATTAAAAATAACACTAGCATCGTATATATACAAAAATATCTTGACATACTAAAGAGGAAATTTATTCAATAAAATCGCTATTGGTTTCAATCTCCTCCTTCATACAACATCGGAATCTCCTGCAACACTTCTGGATGAACTCCTTGTTTAAGTTAGTGAATACTGATGGCATCGCATACACGAATTCCTTCCAAAGTTAAAATAGAGCCTCAAAACAACAGTAATGTGGTTCTACAAAAGGATGCTGAGAATACCATGAACCGAATATGGGAGTAACAATAACGTTTTGGAGAAGTTACAAATGAAAAACAAAACTTATACTTGACCGCAGAAAGAGACAGATGGAGTCTCTGTGATACGTAATGAAGAATGTGGGTTTAATACTCACTTGAGGGGTAGAGGGATAGAGATCAAAGGAAAAGGAACATTAGTCATACTCGAAGGGCTTGAGTGATGGGGTGGTGGAACAGAGTTTGGGAAGATAGCAAGAGAAAACGTGTTCGTAGTGGTTCATGATTGCTTACGTGCTGATATAAATCTGCTGCTATGAAAGTTGGCTCTCTGTGCAGGACCCGGAAATTCTTTCCGCCTGAATCTATCCTGCACATACAAATCTACCACCCGCTCGCCCGTGGTTTGAATAGTGTTGCGACATCTGGTCGGGTGCCCCTACTATTCTCCTCGGGCTTCTTGACAAAATACAGCGAAGAATCTGTAACGTGATTGATACCGACTTAGCTGGCCGCCTGCAGTCACTCTCCTACCGGTGTGACGTGGCTTCCCTGTGCCTCTTCTATAAATATTTCATGGCTTCTGCTCTGATGAACTTAAATCACTGGTACCCCCTAGGTGTGAGTTTGCACGAGATACTAGATTGGCAATTAGGTCCCACCCTTTTACAGCGAGACCGATGAAATGTAACCGCAATTTCTACTCCAACAGCTTCTTTCCTCGCACTTCCCACCTGTGGAATTCCCTTCCGCATGCTTGCTTCCCCGACGGCTATAACATCCAGGAGTTTAAATGTAAGATCAATAGACACCTCCTAACACACTAACCCTCCCATTCTCTCCAACTCTCCCTCTATGTACATCCTAACTCGTCTATCGTCCTGTTACCCACCTGCTCTATAGTGGCAGTGGAATGCCTTGCTTGGAGTGACACTCGACTGGACTCAAAAGATAATAATCAGGAGATTTGCTAACTGGGCAATTATATGGCTGGATTTAAGAGGGATGTAATCACAGAAAATATTTGATAGCTATGGTTGTGTTCTCCTGTATGTGTGACATTTGCAGAGTCCTGTTACCAGTCATATAGTCCCCAGTAGACACCGGGACAGTGCTCCTTCCTTAAGGTATTTGATATAGGCCGCCGTGTTGAGGCAGAGTTTTACATAGTGAGCTTTTTAAATTGCCGTACATTCTCAATCAATATTAGGCACATGAAACTCTGTACTATCTGTACTTGACATCCAAATTATCTGAAATTTTTATATTGGATTTTTCATTATGAATGCCAAGCAGTAAAACATGCCGTTTATAAATTTTTGACAGGGTTAATTTTGAAATGATGGTCTTTTCCTCATAGATGGTGTTCAATTATCCCTAATATACCGTGCATTATATATATATAAATTTCATTAAAAATGACAGACAATTAATTATCATTAAGTATGTTTATATAATTTGACATGGAAATTAACGAAGATTAATGATATGGTCTTTAAACAACCGACATTGATTGGTTTGAGAATTATTTATGATCGATACTCGTATTTAAGTAGATATTATGATTTTAATCAAACAGTTTTATATATTTTTTTCTACCAGCCTAATTATTTACGATACATTTTTGTTAAAAAATATGTGTCATTCGGAAAATATGTGTCAATCTATTGCCATTACGATGCATTTCAGAACAGATATGGTTATTACGATGAATCAAAAATTGTGTGATATAGGATTGATTTGACTTCGTTTAAACTGTTGGTCATTCATGGTCATGAGATCTAAGATTAGTGCCTTTCCCTATAGGGGTCGCAGGTTTGAATCCTGCCGAATGACGCATATTTTCGTAACAAAATTTATCGTAAATGATCAGGCTGGTAGAAACGTTGAGTTACGTCATGAATATAATACTTATTTTGTATAAAAGACAAAAACATTTGACACAAGGCCAAAAATGGGGATTGGAGAAAACTGCTCTTCATCTATGTTAAATTAACTTAGCTAGCCTCATTTGCTGACCCAAGGAGACTATGCAATAGTCCATGTACAAAAACATTACATTCTTACTAACCCTTTTTATTTAAACACGCATAATACCTCAAAGACTCCTTCTAAATACATCTGCTCCCGCACATACAACCTTTTATGGGGAGTGAGGAACAACAAATTTAAAAATGAAACCCAAATTTATACAAGTACAATGAATAACACTAATTCAAGAACCTAAACAAAACTGTACTAATACGCTCACTACAATCCCCAATCGCAACAGATACATCAGCCAGCTGGACGAAACCGCAATATAAACCGTTTATAAATAAAAGAGCAACTCGTTCAACAAAACATGAAATGACACACCCATCCAAACATAGCAAGAAACACGAAACAAACACACAAAAAATATGCTTAGGGAAACAAGGGAATACGTGGAAAATTAAACTAAACAACGTGAGAACAAGTAATGAAAATTGTGCCAATGATCATAAATGGTTAAGTTTTTTTATATTACTTCCAGCCACTCATAATTGTCATTTATATATATGACTGAAAAAGTGACTTTGCAACATAAACAGTAACATTTGGTTTTCATTAACCACTTAAAATTAATTTTTAATATATGTTTATTCTGTATCGTTTATTTATAATTCAGAATTGTAAAGTATTCAAATATCAGAAATGTTTATTTCGACTGAATGTGTAATTCACCTTGTTTGCATAGAGATAATTCATATTGGTTTTGACAAAATATAGATTTAAGTAGATTTTTAACAGACAAAACAGATCACTGTTTACATTAAAAAGAAAACGTAAAATGATTTTGCTTTACTTCGAAAAATACATTTTTTATTTTTAGATGCGGACATAAGTAAATCATTTTACCTCTGAAATGTTTATATAAATCTATTTGCATCTTGCAAATTTAGTTTCAGACTTATTCGCACCAATTTTTGTCAACTGACATGTTATATACTAAAAATTACTCAAGCGAAACTCAAAAAAGTAAACGCAGAATTATCTGAGTAATGCCAAATAATCTGTTTGAAGATATTTTTCAAATGTATTGAATAATTTAAACATTTCTAAAAATGCTAAACATCTAGATTATTATCATATATAGATTACGACTATGGTCACACGATTTAACAAGCTTGCACGAAGACCAAAAGCATGTAGTGGCGTGGTGCTCAGACCTCAAATGGAACCACTATATTGAATCCATAGCAAAATCTACTGCTAAGAAGCTTGGGTCACTATGTAGATCCAGGATGTTTTTTTCACCTGAATCCATCCTGCATATATACAAGTCAACCATCCGTCCGTGCATGGGGTACTGCTGCCATTTACAGTCAGGTGCTACTGCTGTTCTCCTCAGTGTCTTCGACAGGCTCCAAAGGAGAGTCTGTAATGTGTAGGTACTGATCTGGCGGCTCGACTGCAGCCACTTCCCCATAGTCGAAAGGTGGCCTCCCTTTGTCTGTTCTATAAATACTTTCATGGCTTCTGCTCAGACGAACTTAAGTCACTGATGCCTCATCAACAGGTGTTTACTCGTGCAACCAGACTTGCATCTGGGTCCCACCCATTCACAATCAGGTTAGCCAAATGCAGACGAAATTCTACTCCTGCAGCTTCTTCTCTCGCACTTCCCGCCTGTGGAACTCACTCCCGTATTCTTGCTTTCCTGACGGCTACAACCTCCAAAAATTTAAATGCAAAGTCAATACTCATCTACTAAACACTGGACACTAGCTCTCTCCCCACCCCTGTATAAACCTCCCTTTCTCTCCACCTATGTATCTGTCATCGCACCTGCTTTCTCAGCTTTCTATTGTAACTTTCTAACTAGTTTGTACTCCTCACTCTTTTCTAATTAATCTTTTTACATTTATGTAGCCCCCTGCACATCAGCGGCGTTTTTGCCTTGCTCGGGGAGAAATGATTAAAAAAAAAATAAAAAAATAATATCCCTAGCGTTAAATCCCAGAATTCTTTTTAGTGTGTGGACTGTACTTATCTAGACATTCTTTTGTATTTTTCTCATACTGGGAGTTCCAATTTTTTTTTATTTTCAATCTGTTGTTGCGTCCCTTTTTTATCATTCTATACGCGCTTATTATGTCTGTCACTATTCTTGTTTGCATATCTTTTCTAATTCGATTTCCGGGTTTTTATAATTCGATATTTTTTAAAATTTCTTAGTTGCTATGTTACAGTCTGCTGGCCAAGCAATATCAATTAAAGCGCAAGTTTGTTTTTCTTTTCTGGTTTTGACAAATATGTCCGGCCGATTTGCTTAAGTCTCCCCGTCTCAGAAGATGGTTATCTCATAGAATTGGGTTGTCTGCTGCTTCTTCAACCAGTGTAGGTTGATGTACATACAAGTGTTTGCTAAAATCACAGTAACGATATTATATTCATATAGCACAAGTATAGAACTTTTTGAGGTTAATTGCTCTACTGTTTCCTGATATTTATCACATAAATAACATTTCAGAACCACACTATTGTTTATATTTGCCAGAACTTTTCTGGTGAATTGAATTGCCCTACAAGAATAAAGGCTTCCTTCCCAGCCTTGAAACTAGACGTTCGTAATCATCATTCAGTATTAAATTTATGGACATTAGCTTTATTAAAACGTGTTTTATATTGGCTATGCAGAGTTGTATCCTGCCAGTATTGTTTCATCTGCTGAAAAGCTTACTCCTTAGCTTTTTCGTTCGTTTGTTTTATGATTTTTTTCTTTAATCATTTCACCCCGAGCAAGGCGGAAACGCCACTGATGTGCAGGGGGTTACATAAATGTGAAAAGATTAATAAGAAAAGAGTTAGAAGTACAAACTAGTTAGAAAGGAACGATAGAAAGCAGGTGCGATGACAGATACATAGGTGGAGAGAAAGGGAAGGTTATACAGGGGTGGGGAGAGAGCTAGAGTCCGGTGGTTAGTAGATGAGTATTGACTTTGCATTGAAATTTCTGGAGGTTGTAGCCGTCAGGAAAGCAAGAATATGGGAGCGAGTTCCACAGGCAGGAGGTGCGAGAGAAGAAGCTGCAGGAGAAGAATTGTCGTCTGCATTTGGCTAACCTGACTGTGAATGGGTGGAACCCAGTTGCCAGGCATCAGTGACTTAAGCTCGTCCGAGTAGAAGCCATGAAATATTTATAGAACAGACAAAGGGAGGCCACATTCCGACGATGGGGAAGTGGCTGCAGTTGAGTTGCCAGATCAGTACATATCACATTACAGACTCTCCTTTGAAGCTTGTCAAGAACACTGAGGAGAACAGCAGGGGCACCAGACCATAAATGGCAGCAGTACTCCATGCACGGACGGATGGTTGACGTGTATATATGCAGGATGGATTCAGGTGGAAAAAACATACAGGATCGACATAGTGACCCAAGCTTCTTAGCAGTAGATTTTGCTATGGATTCAATATAGTGGTTCCATTTGAGGTCTGAGGACAGGGTAAGTCCGAGGAGGCGTAGTGTATTACTCTCAGGAAGAATCACTTGGTCCATGCTTATGGGAGGTAGGAGAGGTTGCCTGTAATGGTTGACAGACAACAGCTTGGTCTTAGATGAATTGAAGTTGACAAGCCACTTCTTGCCCCAGTTCACCACAGAGTGTAGATCCCGCTCCAGGTCAGCAGCGATTTTATGTCTGTCCGCCACGACAGGTTTCTTACTGGAGCGGGAGTATACTGTAGTGTCATCTGCGTAGATGCCTACTTGGAACTTGATCTCATCTGGGAGGTCGTTGATGAAAATGAGGAAGAACGTTGGGCCCAGGTTAGAGCCCTGTGGTACACCAGCATTCGTGCTGTAGGACGAAGAGGCACGCCCATTCAGAACGACCTTCATTTTGCGGTTATTTAAGAAAGATTGGATTAGGTCAAGCAGGCGACCCGTAATACCATAACCTCGTAGTTTGCATAGGAGGCCAGAGTGCCAAACCCTGTCGAAAGCCTTGGAGATGTCCAGAGCAACCGCGCGAGCCTCGTCAGACTCATCAAGGGCCTGTAGCATGTACTCTGTTACGGTTGTTAGCAGGTCGCCCGTGGACCTGGCAAAGCGGAATCCATATTGCCTGTCGGAGAACAGTTTGTGGGCGGTGAGATGATGAACTATTTCAGCATTGATTATAGCCTCGAATGCTTTCTCGAATATCGGTCGAAGACTGATAGGGCGATAGTTGGATGGGTTCGAGGGTTCACCACAATTCTTAAATACAGGAACGACTGAAGAGAATTTCCAGCATGCAGGAAAGCAAGAAGCAGAAATGCAGTAGTTAAATAGTTTAGAGAGGACAGGGGAAAGTTCAGGAGCACACTTCTTAAGGACTATAACCGCGATTCCATCGTCTCCACACGCTATATGGGGGTCAAGTTTTGAAATTACTCTGGATACTACTGTCGGGGTAATATATACGTCGTGCAGTTTGGCCTCAGTTCTAATAGGGAAGTCGGGTGGGTGTACTCCGGAAGAGTCGAATGTGGAGTTGGATGAGAATCTGTGGGCAAATCACTCAGCTTTGTCCGCAGATGACGTGAGAACCTCAAATCCATGTATTAAAGGAGGTATTGAGGATTTCCTATTGTTGAGCACTCGTTTACAAATGCTCAAATAGTCCTTGGAGCCGAACTTGCGGTCAGCTATGTGCTGTCGCATTCTCTCAGCAAACAACTGTTTGGCGTCATTTAGGGTTCTCTTGCACTCATTGCCAGCAGATTTGAACAGGCGCCTATTGTGATCATTTGTCTGTCTCCGGAATAGACGGAAGTAATGGTTCCTGTGGGCAATGGCGGCTGAGCAGGCCGGAGAGAACCACGGAGATTAATGAGGTTTTAAGCAATACTTCCTGGTGGGTATGAAGGCATCAATGTCAGCTTTCACCCATGACGAGACCTCAGAGGCACAGTCATCAACTGATAGGTCAAACACTTTTCCGCAAGGGACGTCGCAGAGGAAATCGCGAAAGGCATCCCAGTCAGCTTTTTGGTAGAGGTAGGAGGTCCTATAAGTAGGGGGCTTCTGTGGGGAGTGAGATTGGAAAGAGATACCGAGGGAGACTACAGCGTGGTCGGAGTTGCCGAGAGGGCAAATCTGCGAAACTTGACAGGCGTCAGGCGCAGAGGTGAAACATATATCTAGCAGTGAGGAATGACCCAAGGGAGTGCTTGGGAAGCGAGTGGGGAAGTCCACCACTTGCGTAAGGGATTCGGAAATAGCAAAGTTCATGGCGTGAATGCCCGCCGGATCTGTAACGGCGTTTTCAAGCCACTCAGAGTGATGGGCATTGATATCTCCAAATACAAATATGTGGGCGAATGGGTGATAGGAAATAGCCTTATCTATGTCGTCAGCAATGCTATCTAGTAGGGAGCAGTCCGGAGAGGAGGGAGAAGGGTAAGGAAAGAATAGGTAACTAACAGAACTGAGGAGTGACAGGCGGAGACACATGTATTGGTGGTCAGTAGATTCGAGTAAAGTAACTCTAGCTATGGGGAGGTGTTCGCTGACATGAACACCCAGCCCATGCATGTGGACAGTGGAATCCTTCCTTAAAAGGGGAAGATAACCAGCGATGAAGAGGTCAGAGGAGGGAATAGCTGAGTTGAGGTTAGTTTCGCAGAGCGCAAGGATGTCAGGGCACTTTTCATGCAGGAACGCTTCTACACTAGGAAAGTTAGTACGGATGCCTCGGATATTAGTGAAGGAGAGGTTAATGGGTTTAGGTGGTTTGTATGTAACTGGTTTATGGTCATTTCTGAAACTGTTGGTTTTTGAGCTCTGTTTTATTTTTCTACAGAATATAGTAAATACAAATCTCGTTTGTTTTTACAGCCTATTTTTATGATTGAAAACTTTTTGTTTATGTTTTCGTTTTGTTAGACTAATCGTATAATCCAGTACGTTGTTGTTTTTATATATGTTAGTAAAGCAATTGTTGTAATCGTGTATGACAATTTAGCTAAATTATACGTTATTCACATTCTTTAAGATTATTATAGGCGGTCTTAATTAAATTTTCGATAATGCATGTTATGCTTAGAACAAATCTTTTATGTCTTAGTATTGTTTCCTCTCATATCATTTAAAGTCTAATTCAAAATGCTGAAACTGTATTAAACCACTGAAATGACAAGTTTATTAACGTTTACAATTATGTTCTGTTCTGAAAATTCAGTTCATGTCGCGTTCGAGACATGATCGCCCAAAGCGTGTATCATTAATGCACTTCTTCCTGCTCTAAATCTTTGATTGTTACCTCACAGTCGAAGCTAACTGAGGATGACTCTTGTATTGATCGTTGCAAAATATTTATCTAAATCGAATATTATTCCAATATCATCACTGTTACACATGACGTTGAAACACACGTTCTCTTAACATCACTCATGTTAAGCAACATCCATCCTGGTTAGTAACTTATGAATAACATTTTCAATCTATATGCGTCCTTATGACTTTTGTTGTTTTTCCCGGTACGAGCCGTTCATTTTCGAATGTATTTAATTTTTATTTTTTATATTCCATAATTTTATCGATAGTCACTACTAACTGTAAAGGTAGTTATAAACACCCCCACACGCCCCAAAAAACAAAGACAGGAAATAGTTCAATTCCACCATTTAAATAATGATAAGTCTGTCTATAAACCTTTGTAATTATCTCAGTAATATAATTATTTGCAATGACAGCGTGCTTTACTCTGATGATAAAATATTTCGATATTTAGGCCTATGTAATTGGCATGAGAGCAGAGACCCGATCAACCTCTGTAACGGGATTCTATTAAGTTTTTGGCGTTTTTAGCTGACCCGTTAAATATATCGAGTGTTGTGTCAAGTTCGACACCATTTAAGAACAACCACTGGAATGTAAATCTCACACACCCAGCAAAAAGAGCAAAACACAATCCATGCTGGGGTCGGGTGAAGATTCCATTGACAAAACAGACGCAAAATTGAAAAACTTGTCAATATCACTTAAGTTAATACAAGTGTTGGCGCAAGAGCCGTAAAGTCCGGCCACTGGTGGCAGTCGATGCAACAAATGTCTGATGAGGTGATCCACCTCCATAATTCTAATCAACTATGCGGATCGCCGAAAGTTAAATTAATTATCTCTGTTTCGGGCACCTTGCCGAAACATCAACTTAGAAGTAAAGAAATATAAGATAGTGGAAAAATATAACTTAATTCATTGAGGAGACATTCAGATTCGAAGAAATTCATACGTGCAGTCACGGGTTCTGTCAATCTTCGTTTATATATATATATATATATATATATATATATGAGAGTGAATAAAGAACGAGTAAAAATTTACCACGTCCAAAACATTAATTTAAAACAGTGCTCTATATATAATATAAAGCAGTGAACATTTATTATAAATTATATATTAGAACATGTAGAAAATAGACCTTCCATTCAATTCCATATCACCTGATTAGACATTGTAAGTACAATGTCGAAACAAAATATAGCTTATAATATATATATATATATATATATATATATATATATATATGTGTGTATGTGTGTGTGTGTGTGTGTGTGTGTGTTTGGGCATACAAGCGTGTAATATATACATATATATATTAGTTATTCAATATTTCAAAGTAAAAACCACGACTGTATACGATAAAATTACATGATGAACGTTTGTCTGATGTGCACAAATTTCATTACAAATAAAACTTTATTCATTCGCTTCAGTACATGTTTTCGTGACTTAATTTTAATAGGAAAAATCTTAAACATATGCAACAGTATGTTCTATTCGAAAGGTTACTTTTCTAGTAACATTTGCCAGTTTACTTCCCTTCCAAATCCTTGTTTGCACGCGGTATCAAAAAGTCTCAAAGATTTAAATATAACGCCTTCCTTCCCCTAATGAATTGTTTTCCCTTTTAATTAGTGTAACATTCTTAGATCAAATTTATGGTCAGTCTCATTATTGTGAGCAATTAATGCATTTTGTTGGTTGTTTTGTAAAGGAATGTTTTTGTTATCATATAATCTTTTATTTTAATTCCTTATGGTTTCTGCTATATATTTATGGACAGATATTACAGGTGATAAAGTTTTTAGAGGTTTTGTTATGAATAAGCATTTTTCTTTTAGTTGAAACATATTTTAAGTTCAGCTTAGGTAAATTATTATCGATTGTAAATGGAATATAGTTGGGTGTGAAAACTACATATTTTCATTTGATTGTTTTGCAAAGTTTGGCCGATTTTTAATTTCGCGCTGAATATAATAATATATTCACGAGAATATATCGATAGAGCTTCCTTAGTACACACACACATATATACGCATTTATATATATATATATATATATATATATATATATATGCTTGCCTCCCAGAGAGTAAATCACTATGTCTGCTCTCAGCGGACCTCAAGTGGAATGACTACGTCGAATCCATTGCTAAATCCGCAGCTATGAAAGTCGGTTCTTTGTGCAGGGCCCGGAAATTCTTTCCGCCTGTATCTATCCTGCAATTATATAAATCCATCATACGCCCGTGTATTGAGTACAGCTGCCACATCTGGTCGGGTGCCCCTTCTATTCTCCTCTGGGTTCTTGACAAAATACAGCGAAAAATCTGTAATGTGATTGATACCGACTTGGCTGACGCCTGCAGTATCTCTCTCACCGGCGTGACGTGGCTTCCCTGTGTCTCTTCTATAAATACTTTCATGGCATCTGCTCTGACGAATTTAAATCACTGGTGCCCCCCAGATGTGAATTTGAAAGAGATACTAGATTGGCAACTAGATCCCAACCTTTAACAGTGAAACCGATGAAATGTAACCGCAATTTCTACTCCAACAGCTTCTTTCCTCGCACTTCCCTGTGGAATTCCCTTCCGCATGCTTGCTTCCCCGACGGCCACAACCTCCAGGAGTTTAAATTAAAGGTCAATAGACACCTCCTAACACACTAACTCACACCCACTATCTCCAACTCTCTCCCTATGTACATCCTAAGTCGTCTATCACCCTCCTTCTGACATTTCCTATACCCAATCCCGCTATAGTGGCAGTGGAATGCCTTGCTTGGGGTGATACGATTAAAAAAACAAACACGCACACACACACCACGCGCGCGCGCACACACACACACACATATATATATGTATGCATATAATATATATATGTGTGTGTTCGTATATGTGTGTTTAAGCGTATGTATGTGGGTGCTTGACTGCAATATACCCATACCGATTAAACGCCGGCTGTGAGCTGGTTTGTGGTTAATCTTGTCTCTGTCATATTCTCTCTCTCTCTCTCTTTTGTTTTTGACGCTTAATGTCTGGAATTTTAAGCATAAATAATAATAATACTAATATTACAATTGTATATTCGCAGCCACACGTTCGATTGAACAGAAGGCAAATCTACAGAATTAGATTCAAAGCAGGATAATTATATATTAAAATGATTTATATTAAACATCTCTGATCTTTGCTTACATATGTTACATTAGCTACGTCTACAATACATATATAGAGAATTAAGTTCAACTGGCAAAGTTGTTTCTCTGGGCAGTTTCGACCTCTTTATTACACACTGAGTCTAAGAATTATGTTACATACATTTCTTTAAATATAATCAGATAAACGCAAATGTCAGTGTTGTACTCTTAAATAACTTTAAGTGAAAACTTTCAAGTAGTTTTGTTTAAAACAATATTTACAAAGATCACTTGAAAAATGCTGCCTTTTTTCTAGGTGACATTAATTTTCGCTGATACCAATCAAAGTTTTGACACATTGTCTACCTGTGACATCAGATGGGGCTTAGAAAAAATATATTTAATACATAAATAATCACTGAAATTGACACAATCTTTCCGGTTTTTTTTAATAAATTGTTTTGGCGGTAACAAAAAGTAAGTGTTAATTTCATTAAGTGTTTTTTAAATCGTCTTTCATTTGTCATTTCAATATAGCTATTGTTTTCGATATTTGAACAGCAACACTACGTAAATATTTAGATTAACGTCATGCCAAAGAGGTGAATGACACATTCTACAATACGTTTTAATTATGAAGGTTTATTACTAAGTATGGAATCTTATTAACATTCTATCCTTCAAGTGAGGATGTTCGTATTAGAGAAGTGGATATCGGCTTGAAACGGAAAATCGGAAAGCCGATTTCGAATTTGTTGCATTCCTTTACACGCAGATACCCCTGTGAAAGTGTTATTTACGCTCTCACACCCTCATTGAGCAGTCTGGAAGAATGGTAGACTTTGGAAACAGGAGCTACTCTGGCATCTACGCATCGTTCATTCAGCAGTGAATAAGGACACTCTCAGCTATTGGGCGTGTATAATGATAATATACTAAAATGTCTGCCTCCTTCTACCGAGCGCCAGTAGTTCAGAGGTAGAATCACCAACTGACGCCAATTCGGTCGGGTTTCATTCCTGCGTAAAAAGCAATCGGCTGTGTAACCGTACTGATGAACTGTGATACAGCGAAACAGATCTGTCTACGGATATATATATACAGAAAGAGAGATAGTGAGAGAAAGAAAGACAGATACTAATGGCATGTTCTTGTTCTCTTAAATACATTGGAATTATTGGATTAAAAGAAAGAATAGCTCGATTATACAGACTAGCGGTTCACGCACAGTATTTTTACTTCAACAGCGTGCGATTGTTGTATTGGTTGATATATTATTATTTCCAACCTCCTTTTTAGTGATTACTCACACAGTGATATTTTAGAATTAGAACAGAAATGTACAAATTTGGCGATTCTTCCCAGCTATGGGTTAAATAAAAGAATGAGTTCTATAGCTTTTTTTTGTTAACCAGTATACCATAGAAAGTAATGGCAAACTACAGCGGAAATATCTTCTGCTTAGTCAGTCATATCTCTTTCGAGACATGCTCGCCCAAGCATGTAATCCGTCGCATTCATCTCCATCTAATAATCAAGTAGCAGAACAGATTGATTTCTATAGCCTTGGATGGCAACCAGTATACTGCATAAAATAATGGCAAACTACTGTGGAATAATCTTCTTCCCAGTTAGTTATATCTCTGTCGAGCCATGATCGCATAAGCATATACCGCATATGGCACTTGACTATTAGTTTCATTCGCAGTCAAGCGATGGACATACCTAGCAATGGAGGAAAATTTCCTTGTTCATACATCATTTTCTGCCATTCAAATACGGTAGTCAAATATTAAGATCATCGGATTGTGAACGTCAGCAATATTCGTTTCCTTAGTGTGGATAGATTGACAATTACTGTACAGTTGATTACTTTGAATTACGATATAATACAGGGAAACTATTAATCCAGCTCTTCTCTTTACAGCTATGGGTTAAGTAGTAGAACATATGGGGCCCTTTAGCCACGGCTGGCAACCAGTGAACCACGCACAAAATATAAAGGATTTTGCGTTGAGTCAGCACCCCTAACCGTACCAGGATAAGATAGAGAAGCATCGACGACCTCCTCGTCGATGGCAAGGGGTAGTTGATGCTCATCCAGCTATAATTAAATAGCAGGAGAGATTTGGCTCTATAGCTTTGGTTTAGGGGCGGAAACTGCGAATTGAAACATGCTGCTTTGCATGTCCTGTCTATTTACAAAAAAGGTAGAAGTAACTTTTTACGAGAAGAGAAACTTTTTGTGTGAAAGTGGCATTTGAAATTAGCTATTTAAACAGTGAACGAGTGGGTTCTAGACGCCACTCTAATATCAAGCTTAAATTCACGTGGTCGGAGAGGAAAGGTAAAAAGGTCTTTAGAGCAGTTGCCAGGAAAATTATTTGTAGAAATGCCAAATATTACGCACGTCACATTAGTTCATATTGCACTAATGTATTTACAGAAGGACTGGTTTCATCTTGGTTCAGGCAGATACACAGCAGGGTTATCGGGGATCGCTCTCCTTGTTTGGTCTAGCGAAAGAAACGCTCAGAATTAAAACTATGTACTGTTAGTGGGGGTGTGCGTTGAGATGCAGTCGATATCTATTCGGAACGACATATCGGAGTGCCGAGTTCGATTTCAAGTTGAATTACTTGCATTCACTTACGCACAAATACCCTTGAGAAAGATATTAGTCCATCTTTTCCTTCCAGTTATGGGTTAAATAAATGGACAGATTGGGTTCTATATCCTCGGTTGGCAACCAGTCTACCGCAGAAAGCAAAGGCAACCTACTAAGAAATAATCTTCTGCCCAGTTAATCATGTCTCTTTCGATACATGATTGACCAAAGCGTGTATCACGTATGCCATTTAACTGACTGTTTGCGAGCTCTGAATATATTTGGTGAGTTCATGTTTTTGAAGAAGGTAATTCTTTAAGTTAATAAACGAACACTCGGAGGAGTACCATTTGATCGGGAGTCAAGTAAACGTTTGAAATATATAAAAACAAAAAAATATTGTAGAACAACAGTAAACTATTGAATATAAATTCATTAAATGAAGAACCAAAGAAAATGATAAAATAATTGCTAATATGAGAGCATAACGACGAAAATTTTCGGAAAATGTATCCAGTAGCCATAATGGCTACATTTCCTCTTCGTAAATACTAACAAGTTAATGATATCATTATTTGCGCGCAGTTAAAGAATAGAAATTTTTACTCTGTCTTCTAGTGTGCGATAATGCTTATGTAATTTCGTTGTCTTAAAAATTCCTTCTTTTCTATTTTCTTTAGGTTCATTGAAACTGACCTATTGCTGTTTTCTTTCGAACATATGCCTGATTATACAAAGAGGAAACGGTACTTGCGCTAGGATATCTTATCATTTTAGTGATGTAATCTTGTGCTAAGAAAAGCTGAATATCAGCGTGTGTTTAACATATTTACGCATAATATCATTATGTAATTTTGTCAAGCATGTATTCAATTCAGCTTTTTTCGTTTTTTAAATCATTTTTTCATGTAAAATAAGTCAGTAAAAACATCGGACAACTTAGCGGAATAATGTATATTTCAAGTTTAATATTATCTTTACATTATCAAGAATCTCCAACATTAGTGTAGAATCGAAATCTACGAAGCTCTGTGCGAGCAAAAGCTGCTATTTTGAGCTCTTCCTTTCCCCAAGCAGTGGTTAATTTCGTGTTGATAATGCCACCTTCTGATATATCTTGTTCGTTTATATGAACGGACAATCATAATTAATAGTAAGTAGAGAAGAACAAGTTGCTACTACAAATATATGTACTTGGCTTCGAGGTGAATGTTTTGGTGTGTTCTTATTCTAATGATTTAAATATTAGATAAATCTTAAACGATAACAATAGTTAAAAACATGTTTTTTCAGATATTCTTTTAAAAATCAATGTATAACTTCATGGCAAGAGATAATAAAACTTATTATTTAACCTATGGCTGTGAAGAATGTAAACGAGTTTTTTGGTAACTTCCAGCTTGAGCTACTGTTATTTTCCTATAACACTGCAAATAGTTTCAAAGCAATTTATTAAATTGAAATCTGAAGGCATTCTTAAATAGCTTCATGCATCATGCGAATAACGAATCAGAAATAATATATCCCTTAGTTGTTTTCAAACACGGTCTTAAATCAAAGGTTGCAATGTCTTCTATTGAATTAATATTATGCGTCTTAGCAATGTGCGTTTTCTTGCAGTGGATATTGGTTCAGAATGAGTTTAAATTCAATTTGAATTCGTTGCATTCACTTACGCCTAAATATTCTTGAGACAGCTATTAAATTGTCACTTCTTTCTATAGCTATGGGTTAAACAGCAGGACAGACTGGATTCTATAGTCTTGGTTGACAATCAGTCTACACCCAGTAAATAGTGGCAGCCTACTATAGGAAAATCTTTTCACCAGTAAGTCATGTAATTCTCTTTCAGGACATTATCGCCCATACGTGTATCACTTAATGGACATAACTGACTGTGTTAGCGTTATTGTCGAAGACATTGCTACCCTCTAACCTCTAACCTCGGAGAACAGAGAAACTCAGAACCGTACCAAATAACAGAAACAGAATTACTTGAAGGCGTTCACCATTTTCACACTATTTTAAACTAAATTGAGAATAGGACTAATCTTGTGCATATTTTAAATAGCTATTTCCTAAAAAAATGTCTTAAGAGAAATATTTTATAAATTGCAGCCGACGGTACCACCGGCTGATTCGTCAGTGTATGACGGTTTTTTCTTTATGAAGAAAAGGCATATATTGTCATTAATATTACCTACTGCATACTTGAAATTGACCATAAAAAATTGATTTTGAATTAAAACCCTGTTTTCGGTTTATTAACCGTTACACATCCTTGTGTATGTATTTTATATAAGATAAAAATATAAAAACCATGATTAATATATTCTTTTATGTATATTTTTGGTTTTGTTAAATTTCTTTACGGGTCTCAGACATCCATATAAATTTGTTATATGAGATTTCAGAGATTGTCTAAACCCAATTCCTCATATTTGACGAGTGAAATCATTGACAGAACTAGAAAAACATTTTCCTAAAGAAACATGTAATAAAAACGAGTTTTTGATTTTTTGTATTATATATTTTTCCTTTAAAAGTAAACTCATGCTTATCATAGGAATAAAATTACAATTAATTTCAATTAATGGACCTCTCTGTAATATCATTAATTCTCCTATCCACATTTGCTACATCTAAGAATAAAGGTTATACAATTAAATTCATTGAGTGTAATGAAGTCGTTCAACTTGTCAGTTCCTTATCAACAAGAGGATGTGTGTGTGGCAGGGGTGCCACAAACTTGAAATCAATTCACACGATTGTGAAATAGACTGCCCTCTATCTTGGTTTGGTTTGTAGTGCTATCATCTGCCAGAAGATATATTACTAAGGACCCACCTTAAGCTTGTCACATAAATTGCTTTGACAATTACCTGTCTTAGCAAAGAATACCAGCTTAATGGGGTAGACATCCAAGAACCAGGTCATAGACAGAGTAGATCACTGAGTCAATGTAGACTCTGAGATTTTTATGTATGACAATTTAAATAAGGTTGACAAACAAAAAAAATAAAAGATTGATCTCAATGAGACAATGCTTTCTAGACGAAACACAAGGAAGACTCAGAGACGAAAAGAATAACAATCCCTGCCACACAAAAGAAAAACGCACATTAGAGAATTCCCCACTTTTACTACGTCCACTTCTGCCTATCTCGTCTACAGCAGAAGGTTAAAACCTAATCAAATTGGCCTTTTGCTACATCGTCTCATGGCTTTATTTGATGGTAACAATCTGACCAAATTGTTTTTTGACGTACAAACTTTTATAGATTTGGTGTCTGGTCTGAACTGCTACACTAGATGTGTTTATACATTTGTTCATCCAACATTTCTGTTCCAATGTTTGCAATACTGAATAAAAGGGTGATATCATGTACTTCTGTATTTAGTCGCTGCGAATAGTCCCAAGTCCACTTAATATTGTTAAATTGTAGCGAATTGAATTGGCAACAGTAATGTTTGCATGACAGTATGTTACAGTTTATATAGTTGTCTTTATTTATTTCCTGTACTTAGCCGAGTATAACATGCTGTTAATTTTCTTAGTTAAATGCATTGCTTATAGTTTTCTTTATTTAAATATATTACCGGTAATAATTTAAAAAATGTATTGCTGTTGTTTTTTTTTAAATATACACTAGTAGTTTTTAACAAAATTGACTTGTGTTATTTTCATTTGTTTATAACAATGCTTGATTTATTCTGAATATATATTGCTGAATATATATTGCTAGTATTTTACTATAAAATGAACTTTTTACTTTTTCGTACTGACTTTACACTAGATTGGGCGATAACAATTTGCCTTAACAGACGCTAGATATTAAAGACAGGATCGTTCTGGAAAGAACATCAACTCTACTCCTTGCTGCCTGATATATTTATCGTCAGGCCGGACATACTTATACTGTGATTAGTTGTAAAGTACATATGCTGACAAAGAAACGTTTAAGATAAAGATGAGAAATCTCGCAATAATTTCATCTCTTTGTATTAATAACATCATTGATTAATTCCTGGTAAACAGATAACTGATTTTTTAAAAGAATATCTTAAATGTACCTTAACTCGAACATTGGCAAAATCTGTCATTGTGGAGTGTTTCATGTACCTGAAGAATAAGGAACATTCCTGCCGATAGGTTTGCTACATTAAAAGACCACGCGCCATCTTTGTCAGCAGTGTAAAAGTGAATAGCTCAGCTTTGGAAGATTTTTCAAGGAGAACCATCGTCTGAACGTCCTGCAACCGCCAGAAACAAGGAAAAAGTAGATCATGTTTACCACATATTCATATATGACAGGTGATCCATTTTAATTAAAATATCGCAAACTATGAATATATTCCGTGGGATAGTTGAGAATATTCTGCACAATTAAGATGGGATTCATGCAAGGTGGGTGCCACATCTCAAAATTCATAAAATGTTGATACCGTAACTAAAAACTATGAGATTTTTTTAATCAGATAATTTCTTTTTTTTGAACGAACGATTCTGATGATTTTATTCCCTTGAAAGATGGGTTACCACTTTGAGACTAAGAAAAATCATACACTCCATGCACTGTATACATCCATCATCATCTGGTCAAAAATTGATCGTTAGTTTTATATAGCATTTCATAAATAATTTAAAGAATTTCGCAGGGGCCATCTAGACAACAGTGTGGTTCAAAAGGTAGGATTACAGTTGTTTTCATATTGATTTAATTTATATAATTTATTCAGATTATAGTTCCAAGCCGGTATTTAACCTCTCCATTATGCTTTGGCAGTAAGAGCCTACCTTAACCAAACCTTTCCATTGTATTGTTTAAAAGAAAATTTTTTTTGATTTTTTATTAGATGAATTAAAATTAAAAAAAAATCTAAGTGTATTTGTGGAACTTGTAAGATTATTTCCCATGAAAATAATTATATATTTTCAAGAGATTGATAATTTTGTGTTTGTTGCAATGCGTTGTATTTTGGAAACTGATTCATTGCTTATACGATTACGTAAACTCCTTTTACTCTGAAAGAATTGGGCAGCATCAGCCCATGTATGAAACCGCATTCAATAGATTTTGCCCAGATGATTTTTTCACCATTGCTAATTTCACACCGTAAGAAAACTTACATTTATTTCTTTATCAAAAGTACACAAAGATCAAACCATAAAAAAGATAGTAATATTAAGAGAAGTACCTTGTAATTGAACTCAGAAAAATATGACGATTAATAATTGCGCAATAGTAAGAATAAGAATTATGCGATATATCCTTAAATATGACTAGTATTGAGAGAACAGATTCTCATCACAGATTAAATAAAGGATTTACTTCGGAATTCCCTGTAGATTGCCCTGATTGGCTCACACCTGATGAAGGCCTATGAAAACAACGGCTGAAATGTTGTGCCAGCAACAAAAATGATAATAGACTTTGTGTTAAGAGTAAGAAAAATAAAACCTCGTTCCAAGAATTCAGACAGAAATTATAAAAACAAAATTTACATAAAGAAGTATTATCTTTGTAAAAGCCAGTTATTTTTCTTTATATATTTAAATTTGATTTGGCCTTTCGATAAGTATTTCCGCAGAATTCTGAGATTTGCAACGGTGCATGCAAACATATAATTTCTAAAAAAAAGAAACGTGGTTAAAGAACTGCAATACCTTATATGTTTTGCTCAACGCAACAGATATTTTCATATGTTTGTGACAAATATGTTTTAGCAATTTTAGAATAAACAATGTCTAAAAAATAGTTTCCACAATCATCAAGGATAAAATCTTTGGATTACTTTTGCTCTTCTATTTGATTGTTTCGTGAATAAGACTATATGATTTCTGGCTTTGAGTTATGTTAAACTTCCATTTTGTAACCGATACTTTATATGTCAATGGTCAAGAGGCTTTAATTTTTCCATTACAAAATTTAAAGTAAAAGTTGTTTCGTAAAAATTGGTGTAGCCATTACCAAAAGAAAAAAATACTTTTTACTTCAATAATCCTCTGGCTAGACAGTTAATCCGCTTTTGAAATACCTCTAAACCATAAAAAACCCGAGTTATATCTAGAAAGTAAAACGGAAAAAAACATAGTGGCAATGTTTTCCTGAAGCAGATTACAATTCGATAAAAATATGTGGATATGTAAGCGCTGATATTTCATCCTACGTCATGATCTATTTAGAATGTATTTTCTGTTGTGTCCGAATTCCGAACAAAAGTAACGAAGCTTTTTAATAATAATTGTCAATGTTATTTGCACGTGATTTTCAAAGTTATTTTTTATGAGTCTGTTTAATAATGTGTTTTACGGACATATCTTTCTCATAATGGGCTTATGCATGATATTTTATTTTTTTGATTCTTAATTTATATATATTATGTACATAAATTCTATCAATTCTCAATTTCATCGTTCTTAAAGCAAATAAATGTTCAATCAAAAAGTAGAATTTAGAAAATTATTTTGCCAAATAGTTAGTCCAAATTTCGAATTGGTTCTGTTAAGGTACGCGTTGAGAAGTATGTTTTACAAGATTTACTATTTTAATTGAGATATGAAAATAAAACAAAATAAAACAATTGGTTAATACAATATAATGATCTACTTAAAGGTTTGTTTCGAGGTGTATGTAGTTCAAATTGTTCGACAGAATGAATGTATCTGAACGATATGGGTTCAATTTAATATTATAAAATAATCGTTAACTGATAACAAAAATGGAAAATACGGAGACAAATATAATCAATAAGTAGTTAATATTTGAATATAAAAAATAATAATTTAACCCTTAAAATGCGGACAACTTCAATTGACGTTTCAAACGATATAAGGATATCATATCATTTGGATTTCAATCACTTTTCAAAGGAAGTAGAACGATTCATTTATGATTCGAATGGAAGTGACTAATAATGAAAACCAGGAATTATGGGCAATTATTTATTTGGATTCAGACATTTCTTGGAGTATGTTCCTATAAATAATATACGAGAACGAGTTCCACATTTTCCTGCAAACCTCGAAGAAGAGATACGATGCAACAAAGTTTTACAACTTGGTGTAAAGAATTCACAAATCTATTATGTAATTAATATTCTATGATACTTCTTTTTTTGTGTGAGCTTTCAGAATGTATGCGCTCATAGCCCTCTACATCATCCTGTCACTTTTAACTTTTAGTATGGTTTATTTTATTTTCTCCAAACCCTCCCCTGTCATTCATTTGTTTGAGCCAGTGAAGTGTATCTCTCTTTCCTTCTATTCGTCCAGTGAATATTATTTTTTCCAAGTTTCTTTTCTCATTACGTGTCCCATAAATGGCAGTTGCAATTTCCTGTTTGTTTCCATTCTCTTACAAATATCGTCGTTGCTCACATGTTCAGTCTATGTCTATGTTATTTTCAGCATCTTTCTGTAGAAACACATTTGTTTCTTCGTGTCCCTGCTTTTTCTCTTAGACGATTGTCCAGCATTCGTTGCCATACAGATGTCAGGTAATATTTCAGTCATCTTTCTTTTGTTTCTAACAAAATTTTCCTGCATTTGATACTCTGCGTAGCTTTTGGAAAGCGTTTTAAAAATGAAAAAGGATAATTAATTTCTTTTATATATGTATTTATTTGTAATCATTTAATTCTCAGTGAAAGCAACAGCCTACTAACACACACAAGGTTACTGAGTGAGAAAGAATAAAAAACATAATTAATTAGAGACAACTATTTAGAAACAAGTATTAAGTTAACTATTGATATCGAATTTTACATTTTGAACATCAAAGGTGACTGGCAAGAGCAAAGCACATATACCATGAACAATTACCGTGAAAGTATATATATATATATATATATATATATATATATATATATATATATGTCGGCCAGAAGCTAGTGGATGTGTCTATCCACACTGATGAGCTGTGACACAGCGAAACAAGCTTGTATATGGATGACTAATATATATATATATATATATATATATATATATATATATATATATATACATATAATACATCACAGCAGTAGAATAATTACTGAAACTGGAATGCCAGGTGAGGATGAATGCATTGCACAACATGTTAAAATGTCATTATTCTATAATTTTGTCTATAATCATAGCGGAAATATTTATAAAGACTGCAATTTCCAGTTAATTATTCGAATGTCATTCACGTTTGCACCAACTTCATTCGGCAATAGAAAGCATCTATAATTCAAATGTCTATATCTCTTAGAGACCACTTTTGCCAAACAAGTAAAAGCGTTAATTGAAAATCTGAACAAAGATATCAACCACTTGTTCTATCTTGATGCATTTCTATCAACGCGGGGAATACAAGATGATTTCGAGAAAATGACTTCTTGTCAGCAGTCGATTCTTTGCCGCAACCCTGCACACAGAAATAAAGGAGATCGGACTTATAGTCTAGTGGGATTTATGCACTGGGTCACGCGTCGGTAATCCAACAGAAATTGATTTCTCGCAAAAATAATGAAAGATTCCAGGTTCATGGAGAATTCGCCAGTAATTTCCACCTCGAACTTCATGAATCTTTAACGAAATTTGCTTCATCTGCACAGGCCAATAACAATAAAGAGCGTCATTCTCTATGTGGCAGTATTTTAGAAGAGTAAAGAAAATCATAAATTAATCTATTATGGTGGGTCACAGAAGTTCAATTTTTTTTTTATAAAGTACAGTGATACTTTATATTGTTTACATTTTCATGTACAATTAAATTCAATTAATTTATATATTCATCATTCTTTGCACTGACATGTTATCACTTACTAAGCATATTTTATTAAGTTATGATTGAGGCATATTTTATTAAGTTATGATTGAATTGCCCTAGATCTTGAAGTAAATATTTTTGATTAATTCTTGTCATGGTCCAAAGTTTTCAGTACTAGAATGTTTCACTACGCTGACGTGTGTTAAAGTCTTCACAGTAGTTAGTAATATTGAAGTTATAAATATTATTTTTGTTGAGATTTACAACTTTTATGTTTTGTTCAATTTCTTGAAAAAATCTATGAAATTTGAATAATCGAATTCGTTTAGAAAATACTTTAAGAAAATTACTACTTTGCGTTTTAATAATTTATTTAATTTAATCTTACATGACTTCATGTAATGTAATATTTCTAAGAACATTTCTTTTTTTCTTTATCCATTTTAAGAACGAAGAACAAGTTCTTAGAATTTCTTACGTTTGAGCATAAAACATTAGAGTGGTTTTGCGCAAATCTATCTTTGCTGGGCCATATTCTAACATTCTGAAGTGTTAAGCCTTATGATTTCCTTGTAATTCTCGCAAACCCAAAGTGATCCTGAAACTAGATTCTTGTATATCTTAAAAGTCAAAGAAACAATATTCAAAACAATTTGATATTTTTGTAACAATACTACATTTTTTATTTTAAGTTTTTTTTTTCGAAAAAAATTTATGATAATTAAGTTTACTAAGCTACGAATATTAATAAAATAAGAAAAGAATGGGGTTCCTGGGACATTTAATGAGGAAGTGGGGTCTGGAGAATTTAATGCACACAGGTTGGATAGAGGAAAGGAGAGACAAGGGAAGGCAGCGCGAGACTTGTTACGTCTGAGCAAATGGATGACAGAGTGGCTTTTAGAAGAGATATAAAGAAAAAATATTCAGAGCGAGAAGAGATAGAACCAAGTGGATAGCCCATGATCGCTTATGTCCTGAAGGGATACAGCACACAACGAAAAAGTATTTTGTATCTCCTTACTTTCTTCCCAAAATTCGGTTTTGATCTGGCAGTATATGGCTATTTTAGAAAGTGACGTACAGACTAACGGAAGTCACAGAAGTATATATATAGTAAAATGGATTAAAGCGCTTTGCAGTGATTGACAAAGATAATACGTTTTTAGTGCATGGTAATGTTGGATGTGCATTGTGATACAATGGATATTTATATGGAATGATAAATCATAAATTCGAATTCCAGTCGAATTCATTTCGTTCACTTACGCACAAACATCTTTGGGAAAGGTATTAATCCATCTCTTCTCTTTCTTACAGTGGGTTAAATAAGAGAACTAAATAGGTACTATTGACTTAGTCGAAAACTAGATTACAACAGAATAAAATCAGAACCTTCGTCGGGAAAATCTGCTACATAGTCATGTCTTGAAAGAAACATGATTGTTTAACCGTGTATCACGTATGACAATTAACAGACCGAATAAGAATATGTTAAACCAATCGAGTTCAATTGTGTTTTTGTGCCTTATTCATGACTTATACAGCCTTAAGTTGTGATCGGGGAGGACAAGTTATACATTTAATCACTGTTTGCGCTGTGTTAAGCCTAAATATGTTTCATTTGATTAATTTGTTTCCCAAAACCCAATATACTTATATCTCAACGTGAAATTCAAACAATGTTCATCCTCTACTGTATATTCAAAAGAATACAGACACTGACTCCTGAGGATTTCTTCATCGCTAACCGCTTCTAAATTTTTAAATGAAATAACTATTTTATTCCTAGAGTTAGAGCATGATAATTACTCTATCTGTTATCTTACTGGGAGACTATATCAAGTGCTAATGTTTTAAGTATCTGGATTATAGGATTTTTATTCTCAATGGATTTAAAGCTAGAAAAAATAGCAGTTTGACATATAAAATATACAAAAATTCTGAAGATTTCCTATAATCCGAACTGTATATTTATTATTCTTATGTTTTTATGCTGAAATTAGTTAACTGCTTTCCTTTCCGTGCTTACATGATTGGCCATATTGGATATTGTTGTAGCTAAAAAATTATGGATTTTGAAATCTTCAAGTTTTACTTTAATTTAACAAAATAAAACATCTTATCTAACATGTTGCAATATTAAGTAAACTTACCTTTCACAAAATTAATCTATCTCTTACCTCCAGTTATGGGTTAAATAATATAACATATTGTGTTTTATAGCCATTGCTGGCAACCAGTCAATCGCAGAAAGCTTATGGCAATCTACTACGGGATAATCTTCTGCCCAGTCAGTCATGACACTTTCGAGACATCGAAGAACTGACTAACTGAACTTTATCCATTCACCATAATTAGTTTCAAGCGTTTGCTTCTATTTTATACCAAGAGATATACCGTTCAATTTCAGTGAAAGACAATACCGTACAGATGTCTGCATTCTGCAGATTTAAACAACTTTCAAAGAGATATGTTTTTTTTGTTTTCATTCAAGTTTCACAACTGCGAGTAATGGTCTCTATCTATTATTCACAATAACTGAAAGAGCCTCTTGATGTGTCATCATTACTATTGGAAAGTTATCTATTATACAAGCGTTTCTTTCCTGTCTTGGAAACAGGTTTTGATTTCTAATCCTCATGATCATTATTCAAATTTACTGAAGGCGATCGGACACTTGGCACACATTTCTTGTGTTCGTGTAACCAAAAGTCATTCCGCTTATGAATAATATTTCTCAATAACACTTCTTCGAGAGGCAGTTATTGGGTAAGTCATTTTTGCAGATGACTACTGAACATTCAGTTCGACCCTCATTTATTTTTTTACTATCATTTAGAAGAATTTGAAGATATGTGAGGTTGATAACAGTTGAACCTAAACTTGAAGAGGTTGAATAATCAGGGAAACATCTATTCCAAACTGAATGCAACTACCTCATTATCAATTGAATAAGGAGAATGTAAATGAATCGTTGCATATCAGATCCTAACTGAGAATATATGTATTGATGGAAATAAGGAATATTTAAATAGACAGAAATATATATATATATATATATATATATTTAATTAACAGCAACAAATTTCAAATTAAAAAAATAATAACAGCAATAAATTTAAAGCAGAAAACTGCAGTAATACATTTAAAAACAGAATAGCAGCAAAATATTAAAAAAATTAAAATTACCAACAATTTATTCAAAATAGTAAATTATCAGCAATATATTTAAAAAAAAGAAAACGCGAGCGATGCGTTTAAATAAAAAAAAAATTACCATCAGAACATTAAAAAAAGAGATTACCACCAAGAGCTTAAAAAAGAAAATTCCCGGCAATATATTTTCAAACTACCATGAATGCATTTGCAAACTTAATTAGCATCAATACATTAAAAAAAAGCAAATTACAAGCAATATATTCACAAAATATTACCACAAATACATTTTAAACAAGAAAATTAGGTACAATGTATGGCAAAATATCAATTTACCAGAAATGCATTACAAATTGAATTTCCAGCAGTTCATTTAAAAAACGACACTAACAAAACATGACAAAAAAATTTACCGGCAATACTTTAAAAACAAAAAAAAATAATTACAAGTAATACATTTAAAAAAGAAAATTAACAGAAACAAATTGTTTTAAATAATTGCCAGACATACTTTTAAAAATACTAGCAATACTTTTGAAAAATAAAAATGGCCAAACATACATTTAAGAAAGAAAATACTTGTAATGAATTAAAATAATTACAAGTTATACATTAAATATCAGAAAAATACCAACTAAACATTCGTTTACTAAAATATAATTTCCCTCAATACACATAAAAGAAAATGAAATCCTAAACATTTAAAAATAAAATTACCATAAATATACTAAAAAAAACAAACAAACAAATTAACAGCAATTTTTTAAAAGAATTCATTGATTTCAATCAATTTTTGGGAAATAAATTACCAGCAGTCTGGTATTTAAGATAATATCAAAGCTAGACACCCATAAGTTCAACGGAGATGATGGAATCCTAGTTATTGTCCTGAAGAAATGTGCAGCTGAATTTTCCTTTGTTCTCTCTAAGCTCTATAATTACTGCTTTTCTGCTTCCTGTTTTCCTGCCTGCAAATGGACCTCTTCTGTGGTTCCTGCGTTTAAAAACTCAGAGGAACCTTCGGATTCATCCAGTTATCGCCCTATCAGTCTCCAATCAATTTTTGAAAAAAAAGTATTTTTGGCTATTCATGAATACTGCTCATAAAATTTTTCAGACAGACAGAAAGACAGACAGACAGTATGAATTCCGCTTTGCCAGATCTACTGCCAATAGGCTAACGACCATCACAGAGTACATATACCAGGCTATCGATAAGTCCGGCGAGGCTCGTTCTGTTGGCCTGGTTATCTCCAAAGCTGTTGCTAGAGTGTGGCCCGCTGTCCTTCTGCGTAAGCTTCAGGGCTATGGTATCACTGGACGCTTGGTTGATCTGATGCAATTTTTAATATCTTACTGCATAATGAATGTCGCCTTGAATGGGCATGCCTTCATATCCTACCGCACAAACGCTGGTGACACCAGGGCTCTATCCTAGGCACGACTCTCTTTCTAATCTTTATCAATCATCAAATACAAAGTAGGCATCTGCGCAGATGACACCAGCATTTACTCCCGCATATTTAATAAATCTGGCGAAGCGGACAAACACAGCCTCGCTACTGATCCTGAGAAGAACCTCCACTCACTGGTGAACTGGGTGTGAATTGGCTTGTAAATTTTAATGCTTCTAAAAATAACTCCTGTCTGTTAACTATCACAGGCAATTTCTCTTGCCATCCATAAGCATGGACCAAGCAAGTCTCTCTAAAAGCAATACACTGCGCCTACTCGGTTTTACTCTACCTTCCGACCTCAAGTGGAATCACTACATTGAAGCAATAGTTAAATCCACTGCTAGGAAGGTTGGGTCACTGTGTCGGGCCGGGAAATTTTTTTCCGACCGAATCCATTTTGCACATATTCAAATTAACCATCCGACCATGCATGAAATAATTTTGTCAAACCTGCTGTTCGTCCCAGTGTTCTCAATAGACTCCAACAACTTTCTCATTGGCGGTACGTGGCTTCCCTATACCTATTCTATTAATATTCTCATGGCTTCTGATCTGACGAACTTAAGTCACGGGTGCCCCCTCCACAAGAATGACTCGGGCAATCAAACTTTTACTGTTGGATCAACCAAATGCAGCCGACAATTCTATTCTACCAGCTTCTTATCTCGCGCTTCCCGCATGTGGTTCTCCCTTCCATACTCTTGCTTTCCTGACGGCTACAACCCCCACGAATTCAAATGCAAAGTCAATTCCCATTATTAACCAATTAATTCCAGCGCTTTCTACATCACACCGTATACCTTGCTCTTTCCCTTTCTCTATACTTTCGCAACTGTCTTTATTCGTCTGTTCACATCCTTCTTTTGCCCATTCTTTATAATCCCCGCTATCTGGCCCTTGTCTTCATTATCTTTCTGCTTAAAACTTTAACTCTCTTATCTAGCCCGCTGCACATCAGTGGCGGTACTGCCTTGCTTGAAATGATTAAAAAAGTACGTTCTTATAAATGAAGTTACTATTGACAACAAGAAGATTAAATATCAATATTAAATGACTCATAAGCAATTAATAAACAAACATAGAAACAAAAAATCAAGTATACTAGTTTATTGTATATGCTAATATGAAATATTTGGTATTTGATTTATATCAGTATTTTAACCTTTGTGTTAATCTTTAAATTGTCTTAACTTTCACATTATTGGAAGTAGGTTTTATTGCCACCCAGAATTTTATCATTTACTTCAATATTTGTTTCACTTCTCGTATAGTTTCTTTTTAAATTTAATGGATAAAAATACTATTGATTAAAGATCTAGAGTAGATCAAGGTGATTTTATTTGAAACTTAAAATATGTAAGGTAATGTGTGCCATAAATAGTTCTCAGTAATGTTATGGAGGATTATTTCCTAAGATGTAAAGCATCTTAGACATCACTGCATCACTCAAACAAACGTATGCAAGAACTTACATATATCTCGAAGCCACGGTCAAATTTGAAGCGAACTATGTATTTTACCGCCGGTTATATCAAATGAAAATACCACTTCACATCATCACTGCGTTAAAATTATTTATTACTAGTCATTTTACGTATTTTCTTAAGCACATGTGTATTTTGTTCCACCATTTGTTAAATTAAACCACATTGCCTTTTTTCATACATTGTTTTATTTTTCTGTTATTATTCGACTTACAGACAGTATTAATTTTCTTACAGTTCCAAATATTTTATTCCCAGCTCTCACCTAATAGAAAATGACATTGTGAATATATTTGATATTACGGAATAAATATAAATAAATGAGTTTTTTTTTTAAAATAAGACGGTAAAGTCATTAAGACACAAGATATTACTCGGTTTGAAAGATTTGAAGACATTACTAAGTATCGGAAACAAAGGAAGATTAACCAGGATCACATGAGATAGCAAGTGATATCATATTCATTGATTTTAAAATTAAAGTTGACTGGAATGAATGGAACGGGAGAGAGTTCCACAAGCGTAAAGTACTAGAAATTAAATTGTTATTATAGTACCGTCAGTTACATGTAATCAATTCAGTTGTAAACTGGTGAAACCTCGTCTCTAATCTAGTAGTGCTCTTGAATTGATAATGTCTAGGTATCATAACGAACAGCTCGTCCGAACGTTTACTATATATGTATTTATAGAAAGGCCACAGCGAGGTAAGCTTATGCCGGTAGATAGGAATTTGAAGCCGAGATTTTATCAAGGATCGCTAGACATATATCAGAAGCTCCGGATCATTTGGGACAACAATATGTGAATCAGGGACAAACATATATGCGGGGTTGACTCTGGACAGAAAAATTGTTTTAACACGACACGATGATCCATCTTTCTTAGCAGCTGATCAAGCAATATGTAAAATATAGTCTTTCCATTATATGTCATCCGGGTACATTAGCCTAAAAATGGGAAATGGTGCTGAAGAATAGCAAAAACCAGCTTATTGAGGTACAATATTTCAATGGCATTATAAAAATTTACACGTGCAAATACATTTTGTATGTATCAATATAATTGTTATTTTTAGTGGGTACACGTATTTCAATTCTTATCTCTTTTTTATGATTAAACAGTGAAACCGGCCAAAATTGAAGTAACACCCCAAAGACGGATACCTCCCCAAAATAATGTTTATAATATTAGGGAATAATGTCAGTTCAGAAAAAAGAGATAGTTAAGCTGAATATCATACAATATATTATACGTACACGTATGAAAGCTTTCATTAAAAACAAAAAAAAACCGAATAGATTTCGTGGTATCACCAAAGTTAAAGAGTATGGAATTGTTGTGGTCCTGTTTAAGGGATCACAATGATAAGGAGAAAGAGTCCTGTGTTCACTATGAGCGGTTTAACTACAAGTGCACTCCTCCGCTTGAAGGTAAAAATGTCTGGCATTATATAAACTAGACGAATCCATATAGTCCATGGATATAGGGGTGTTAACTAACTATATAGGGGTGTTAACTAATCCCAGAACAGGAATACCGTCAGTACATAGATAGAGGATTATTTGGGAATGATGTCTGCCGTAATTAGCCTCCTACCATGCGAAATATGCTTTGAGTTTAAATGACACCAAATGTGTTTGTACGTCATGATAATTCAATCAATCTGAAAGTCTTATCTATTGATTGGTATCAGTATTGGTATATGCGGATTTGTAATATATTTCTGTGACCCACATAAATAAGATTTTGTCAAAGGCAGGTCTGTAACGTATTTCTACGACTCGACAGAAATGTGTTTGTCGTCAGAAACAATGACCCAGGAAAGTGCGTTTCGTCGGGGCAGTAATTTTCCATGTTGGAAAATATAGACAATGACAGACTGAATGTGATAAGGTCAAAGATACTGGCTTAAAGACAATAATCGGAGATAATGATTAATTGATATTGCTGGGTATATCAGCTTATATACGACCGTTTTGTTTTTCGGACAAGAAAGCAGAAAACAGGAACGCAAGGAGATGACTTAAAGAGAGAGACAGAGAGACAGACTGAAACACAGTAGGACAGACAAACTTACAGACAGACAAAGATACAAGGAGGAAGAGCACAAAGAAGACAACTACGGACAGTCAACTTTTTTGTATATTCGTGATTATCTTCTGACTGCCACTTCACACAACCTTGTCAGACGAACAATAAAAATATATTAATATATTATTTTATACTCTTTGTCCTGTGTTTGTCCTGTGACACTATCTCAGGTGGTGAAGCTTTCCTTTGGTTTATTTAAAACAGCGGAGAGAGAAATTGATATTAAGAGTTAATTTCGAATGAAGCCTGCTGCAAATTAACTCAAATAAGTTAATTTGGAATAATGCGCCATTGACATGAAACCCGAAAGAAAGTTATTGTTATATTTTTTTAATCACGGGAAAATAAAAAAAATTGATTCTTCGTTCGTTCAGCCTCGGCAAACTCCGTTAAACTCCTATAAGCACCCGAAAGAACTTTGCTGTTTTAGAAGTTACATAGGAAAATTGACAATCCTGATCATAGAGAATTAATGAAAAGACTTTTAATGAAATACAAGATACTTTGGCGAATATTTGAAGAGATCTGTTTATTTCAACGCTACCGAAACTTAGACATTTTACTTGAAGATTAGAAGCTTTGATGCTTTTGGCGAACTTTCTTTCTCTCCGTTGTAACAATCATTTTCGACGATTGTATATCATTTTTGACTACTGTATTCTTGGAAAAAGACAGATATTGTTTTTTTTTTATATATATAAAGACATTCTACGTAGCTCTCCAGGCGTGTTCGACTTCGTTCATTTATTTTAATAATTTTTTTTTTTTTTTGGTGCCGTGTTTATTTTTTTTTAACCCATAAGTGTACACCAGTGTCTGGACTGGCTAAAAGGGAGGACTATTGAAATTATACGACGAGATTTCTGGGATCTAATCACAACGTTTGACAGTGGCCCGTTGTTGCAAAAGACGTCTTGTAACCCAGCTTTTGTGGCGACGCCATCGGACGGTTTCGTCGCGACCGGGTGGCAGTGACACAACTAGGAGCGTCACGACCGTCGGCGAGAGCTAGCGTCACATGTGAGTGCCAGCAGGTGCAGAGTGTTACAGTCGTTTATCAGTCAAGATAATTGTTCTTCCAGCAGCATCAGTAGCATCAGTACATGCTACACACGATTTGATAGATAACAGATTCCCTAATATCTATTGGTGGACAAAGTGTAACGGTCAAACTAATTTAATATTCTCCACTCATCTCTTATATTAATATCACATTGATTTAGTGGCTGAAAAAAAAAAAAAAAGCAAAACAGTGCTCTCACACGTTCGATAACAGAAAGTGTAAGAGAAGTATCAGTTTTAATTCAAACGAGAAGACATTGCTTAATGTATATCGTTTTCAAAGTTTTGTGGCAATTCGCATATAAAAACTAATCTGTTGAGAGATACGAGTACCACTGTCTTGACGATGGCTTAAACAAAATTCTCTGCAGAAATAGAGAAGCACATTACAGTATCTAATTGTATAATACTGCATGTCATATCAGTATTACTAATGGCTTCGAATATATACTTTCACTGCCAGCCTGTCTCACAATATTCCATGGAAATTAGGTTCTTCTGCACATGCTATAGGCATTTATGTACATAAATGCTTATAACGATATAGGTACGAAAAAAATTCAATCATATCTGCACGTGATTTGCAACTGAGATTATTTATCCAATATAATTATTATACCTATTTATTTAATCATTTTTTTCTCTGTGAAATCCTAATGATTTTATTGATATAAGTCCAATTTTTTCCCTCTCATTTATGTGCTCAAGAAAATATAATTATAGACATCAGTTCTTGTAACCTGGCATGTGATGTGACGTCTTTGTTATCGGCATGGAAAGAGTAATTGTCGAATCGCCGTCACTATGTTCATATTCATTTTTATCATAATAAAATATGCAAATGTACAACTCGACCCGACAGAGTTCGGTTTACTCACCGGTCGCTTAAACGAAAAATAAATTCTGTGACATACGATTAATCTTCTCCTATGTGTTATGCCACTTCACAACGTGGGCGAACTTGGCTCCAGCAAAGATTCTAACTTTTTATGATCATTATAATTGTTTTGTCACTATATCACCAAATCTCAATTTGGCTATCGTTTTATGTAAGATTATTTTTTATGTTACTCCTTGTTTACCAATACTCGATATATTTTTGTCTTACAGTATTTCACCACTGTTGTATATTTAATTTAGAATTTCAATGTTTAAATCGTCAAAAGCTCGTTGATACAATGTCGGAATTCAGAACAATTTTCTAGGCTCACAGAAAAACAATGACTCCGCTCTTGATATTGTTTTCTTTAAATCTGTTTAAAAATCTTTCTATAAAAATTACTAAACTAAAGACAATAGAAAGAATATCTAGAAAGTTTCGTTAGAAAAAAGTAAAAACCTACTCGACTGTTTTATAATGTCAATCTGTCTAATATACAATGAATACGTAGTCGATTTTTTCACAGGTGAATATATGTGGTCCTACAGAAGGATGCTGAAAATGCAATCCATTGAATATGTAATAAAATGAAAATTTAAGAAAAAATGGAAGCATAATTTTACGTAGAATACGAAAGAGTATATCTCTCGAGGTCAAGTAATGACGAAAGAGAATTTGGTCAATTATACACGCACATAATGTATTGAAAGCAAGACGTGTAGTGGGGACGGACTTGTGTATATCGGTGGTAGTAATAGAATGTTCTGTTCATCTTCACAGTAATGACATTGAGAAAATCCATAAATAATTACAAACTATTGGTTAAATAACAAATCAGATATACATCTCTCACCTTTGTAGCAGGTCTGCTCTGAATCCACAACTATAATGATGTTTCATTGCTTGATTGACTCTCTGATTTGTTTTAACGTCACATTCTAGGTTACAGGAAGTTAAATATACTTTGCATTGTTAGCGTATTTTTTCGAGTGAATATAATTGAATATAACAATGCCATTTTATGATACTTATCCTGCTATTTAACCCATAGCTAAGATGTGATTAAGGCGTATTTCTGAGTAGTTGAATTTAAATGCTGTTATGCTATTCACGCATCCACAAACGTCATAACATTTAAAATTTAAATAAGAACCTTTCAATATTGTTTGACAAGGTTGACACCAGAAGTATATTTATAACTTCTTCTTCTTCTTCTTCTTCTTCTTCTTCTTCTTCTTCTTCTTCTTCTTCTTCTTCTTCTTCTTCTTCAATGTACCGTGTTCTTTTAGAACGTAAGTATCATGGCTTTCCACATCTTCATATTTATTTTGAAAAATCAATATGAAGATGTGGAAAGCCATGATACTTACGTTCTAAGCCAAGATTTGTCTTGGGAATAATAGTGGAGTAGGTTTCAGTTGCCATCTCAATGGTGGTTTATCAAGACATTGTCCTAAGTTAGTAAGCTGTTGATTCTTCAGAGAGTTTCCATCTATTTTGTAGGTCTTGCTAACGGGTGCTAAGATCCGCCTCACTCACAATCCGTTGCAGTGAAGAAGCCGGTTTAGTAACCGGCAATCCAGCAATAATGATGTTTGTCAATTCAGGAAATTTAAATTTTTTCAATTTAAATTATTTACTTGGTACACTGCCGTTATTGATTTCTTTGTTTCTAACCAATCTAAATCAGTATTACCCAGCAAACCGCTATAATTCTACTTTGATATCTCTACAGGTCCTAACTGTTAACTGATATATTTAGATTTCTTTCACTACCACCTCTCGGTGTTCTAGTTTTCTTTTAATGGCGTTTGCTTTCTGTGTAACTTCATTTCTGCTGTAAATAGTACGTTGTTTGCATATTCTGTTAAGTATTTTAACCACCAATAATACAAACTAGCAAGACTTCTAATACTCTCAGTGTTGCTTCAGGGGAAAACCTGAATACAAAACGACCTTAAATATGTAACCATGGTTAAGTAATCTGAGACATATGTGTATATCATTAAGTGGTGTTTCATGCACATCTGTTTGTGCTCATTTGTCATGTAAATAGAGTATACAATATATCTATATGAATAAAAAGTTTATTGTCAATAATATTTACAATAAAAATTAAAGCACTTGTCAAGCAGATATAAAAATTTACCAACAAATTTATATAAAAATCAGCAAAAATAAACCAACAAACATTCAAAAACGGGTCACTTAATGTGTGGTAATCACATTGAAGGTTCTCATTTTGAACATTTCCAGTAAGTTTGTTTATAATTCTTTGCCAATCACTACGCTCAAGTTGTTTTTAAGAGCATCTTCATCTGTGCTAATGTGTACTGAGCTAATGTTAATGACCAGTATTGAATTTGAACCTAACGTTGTTCCGAGCAGTTATTTCTTTTTGAGATAAATAAATAAAGAAAATAATAATGCATTCATCAAGAATACAAGTTTTGCATTTATACCTCTACTAGGCATAAAAACAGTTACGAATGACATTAATTATATATTCTGTTCATATCAGCTATCAAATTATTGCTGCGTGTGATTTAACTAATTAGGGTAAATTAGCACAATAGAATGCAGCGGCTTCAAAGATAAGACATAAAGGATTGAAATATGCTTATATATATATATATATATATATATATATATATATATATATATATATATATATATATATATATACAGTAAAGTAATATACTCGGTACTTGGTAAGTTTAATTCGACAGGGATTAACTCCTATAAGAACTCAATGTTAGAATTTAACAGTGTATTCAAAAGAAATATAGCCCCCAGTAATAACTAAGACTGTAAAATCTTTTGGACAATATCTTCTTATCGCTTGGGGTAAACTTACAAACGCCAATAATAATTAACTCTGTAAATCCAACCTCCTCACTCCGATTTTTCTTCCCATGATTCATGTTGTTTGGATGACTCTAACCCCTTCGTTTTTGTAGGAATTTTAGTCTGATGTGCAGTCTGGAAGATCTTCGCGAAATAAGCAATTATCAATGGATTTATAAAAATATGAAAACTTATTTTCATATATATATATATATATATATATATATATATATATATATATATATATATAAACCTTTTGAGCCAACAAACCTACCCATGTTTCACCTAAGCGCTTCGGTTTACTTATTCTGCTCTGCTTACGTATTAAACGTGTTTTTGTTAGTTGATTACTCGCGCCGTGTTTTTTCTTTGGGCTACGTGCAGACTTGGTCCGAAACCCTTTGGCTAATATATATATATATATATATATATATATATATATATATATATATATATATATATATAAAGTTATTGCTAATTATTTTAAACTTTGCTTATGAGGGCATTTTTTTCTGAGAGAGTGAGAAACCGTTTAGTATATGTGGATTTCCAACGCTCACATACGTAAAGCTTATGTAAGTTACATGAGGACAATTTGCCCCTTTTGTCTTGTGTACGTTCTTCAAAACATAGATTGGACAATTGTTTTTGCTGAAATACATCAGCCTGTTTCAGAATTCTTTTTCTATAAATTGTATTTGACAAATTTAATTTCTCTAATTTTATGAAAAAGAAAATATTGTGTTCTGAAAAAATGATGTCATTTGACATTGCTTGATTTTTATACAAATAACCCCTTCAGAACATCTTACAAACTTTTACCGATGGTCTTTGGAGGGCTCACCTGGGCTCTGATTTATTTCCGGAATATTTGTATTTGGTGTTTATTCTACAGAAAAGGGTTGAATTTAAGTTTAATAATACCATATATGCTCAAGCCGATTGGTTTTTGATGGATAGTTCCCTGGGGCCGGCATTAACTAAAAATGATTTTCATGAAAGACTTTGAAAAATGCATCAAACGCCACGTTACGTTACGTTCAGTTGAATTTTTTTCTACCTTTGATTCCATCAATGAGCTATAGCTTTGTACACTAACTAAAATTCTTTAGTTCCTAGGTCTCAAAATTGAACATATCTACTTTAGTCTATCGCGCGTTGATGATTTCGTTCTCTTTGTACACTTGATCAAGATTTAAAGAAAATTCATCATATTGTTTTGTTTACTCTTTCTTTCTTCATATGCCGATTCGACGTGGAACTAAAGCAACGAAAGAACAATCTTCTGCTTTATCGACGAAAACTAACTGCAACCCATTCGTCGAGAATACGTTTAAACAAAATGTTGATTGTCGGTTCAAAAAATAAGTGATGAATTTTGCTTTCACAAGTGAGAAATCGACGGCCATTTTCACTGATATGATTGGGGATTGTAACAATTCATATTCAAACTGCCAACTCCGTTTTAATTTAGCGACAGCTGACGCCACTTAAATAGTTATACCCGGCTGACACCTAGAGTTTCCGGTGAACTCTGTCCCACCACGGGTGCTGAAACTTTGACACTGACCACTTTTTGAAAAAAATTCACGGTGACCAAGATGATATTTAGCAGTTGCATGTGGCAGTGGACATCGTACACGTAATTAAGCGTCAGATTGAAGGTTTTTCTCCCAGGCAACATTGTCCGTTTTATTTCAAATTCGCGTAGTTAGATAGTAAGAGTCATACATTCGGGATAACTATTTCAGCTGGAATTTTTGCAGGTTATTCGACAGTTAGATTACTAGTTTTTTGGGGACAGTTTCGGTGTTTACCTCTTTTGTTAAATATTGTTTGTCCTACATTGAGAGCTGAGGAATTGAGTAAAAATACCAAATGTCAAGTTGACCCTCACTGCGTAGAACTGACCTTTTGGAAACAGGAAAACCGAATTTGTCAGCAAGATCCTGCTTACATAAGACATGGCAATTTGTCTCACTAACAAATGTAGCCTTTTATTCGCTACCTTTGTTTATTTTGTGGGTCGTGATTAATTCATGAATTATTTCAGTAATAAATTGTTTTCAATGCGTTCCATCGTTAACCTGTCTCATTACTTTCTTTGTTTCTGCAAGAACTGTACGTTTTTTCATCATAATTAACGCCAACATTTTCTTCAAATGAGGTATTGACTGAAACAATTGAATAAAAAAGCTTAAAAATGCCTTCGTGCCAATTCAAATCAATATATATATATATATATATATATATATATATATATATATATATATATAATCCTTTTCAGGTAAGCCTGTATTAATGTATCGCAGCTTTTCAGTGCAACGAGATTATTATTTCAAGCTGCTGTTGAATTCCAACTAATTTGTCATTAGACAAACGTCTTACCAATGAGCCATTTGCGTGAATACAGAAGTAACAAAATTCCATCAAAGGTTATTCAGAGTATGTAAAAATAGCCCCGGGGAATGAGAGTGTTCAGTCTGATAGCTGAAACCAAATGGCGTTCAATTCACTAACCAAAGTACGTAGCGTAAACTATGATTAACATTAAAATTACCCCTGTCTAATGTGGTCTATCTACTAGCGAGATCATAAATAATCATCAGCAGACAATCTTGTTTCTCTGTATCGTAGCTCTTCAGTGCATATATATATATATATATATATATATATATATATATATATATATATATATATATGTCAGAGAATAATAAGTACATACGGAGAAGATAATCCCCAAGATTTTATCCAATTTATATAAATTATTTATTGGATCAAAATAGAGATCGATGGTTATTGTCCAGAGTATTATATAAATTGAGAGGAACACTCAATACATGTTTAGACGGTTATAAGTTGGGATATCGTTCGACAATATAAATTTACTTACATTGTCTCATTCAGACTGTTGAATATATATATATATATATATATATATATATATATATATATATATATATAAACAAATATTTATGAGTACAAATGTGGTATACTATTTAAAAACAAGGATTTTATTCTTAGTTTTAAAAGCTCTTCCGTCAAGCATCTCATCTCAGTAGAAAAATCTAAAAAAAATGAGTTAAAGAAAAAGAAGACAACAGTAACGATTAAAGTGAACAGCAAAACGGAGAGAAACACGATAATATATATATATATATATATACTGTTATAACGCCCTACATTTGTATCGAGCACTCTTTATAAATGTAAATGCATGAACAAAAAAAGGTAAATAAACCTACGAGTTCAACAACTTACTTACAATATATATATATATATATATATATATATATATATATATAGAGAGAGAGAGAGAGAGAGAGAAAGAGCGAGAGAGAGAATACAGCATGTACCAGGTCCTATAAGGAGTGGTTTAGAATTATATTTTGCAGCTAAAATTATAATTATATTGCAATATTTTACGTAAGAAATTTCCTTTTTTACTTCATGAGAATATCTAGTCCTTTATTTGTCAGGTTTTTTAACTTATCCTTATCTTTTCCAGGTGGAAAATAATCTTAAGAATATTACTTTTCATGAGCACAGTTTTTATGTAATAAACACCGGTTTATGATTATTCTTTGTATCTATCGTAACCATTCGAACTTTGTAGACTGGTGCATCAGAATCTCAAAGAAATTGCAGAATCAACATCACTTAAGTACTTTAAAGCAACGGATAAAATCGATATGATATGCAGCTTTAACAATAAATAATGACATAAAATATTCTAATAAAATATTACTAACAAAAACTTCATCGATACTGCAAAGAAAGATAACAGTTAATTGATTTGAGTAACATTTTTACTTGAAAATCTTTCAAGAAATTTTATAAATTTCAACCATAAACTGTACTGAATGCTCGGTCAATGCTTGGCAGCTATTTTCTTATAAAGAAAAGGCTACTATTATTCATACCACGTCTATTATCAATCCATGTTTTTTCAAACTAGAGAGTGACTTTGTTGCAAATTTCTATTCTTTATCCTAATTTATTTTATTTTCTCATACGTTTTTTGCCTGTGCGTCAGTGCGTGCTTTTTTCCATGTGCCAATGGCACAAGTAAGACGTTCCTTTTAGCAATTTATACGTGCTTGCATGTAATATTGCTGTCATATATGATCAGGCGCCCCCGTTCTTCATCCCAGTGTTCTTGACTGGTTCCAAAGAAGAATTACTAATGTGATACGTACCAGCTTGGCGGCTCGACTCCAGCCACTTTCTCAGCGTGGGGATGTGGCTTTCCTCTGTCTATTCTATAAATATTGTCATGGCTTCCACTCCCACGAACTGAAGTCACCGTTGCCCTTTTAACAGGGGTTTACTCGTGCAATCAGACTGGCAACTGGGTCCCACCCATTCACTGTTAGATCAACCTAACGTAAATGACAATTCTACTCCAGCAGCTTCTATTCTCGCACTTCCCTCCTGTGGTACTCTCTTCCATATTCTTGCTTTCCTGACGGCTACAACCTCCAAGAATTTAAATGCAATATCAATACCCATCTCTTAACTACTTGTCTCTAGTTCTTCCGACATCACCCTGTATATCTTTCCATTTCTCTCTACATTCGCAACTGTCATCACACATGTATTCCCATCCTACTCCTGCTCTTTTTTGTGTGACACCCCCTGTAACTGGTTCGTCTTTCACTTTACTCTCCTCCTATCTAAACCTTTACTCTTATGGAGCTCTTGTGCATCAGTGGCGTTATCGCCTTGCTTGGGATGAAACGAGTAAAACAAATCAACCAACAATCAATCTGAACACGGTGAATAGAATGCAAAACAAATCGATCATATCCTATAATATGAGAAAGTCTTGTACTATTAATAAATAAAGGAAGCATTTTACGAAAGAAATGTTTATAAAAATATTTGTCAGTAAAAAAGAGAGAACATTGTAAAATGAAAAGAAGAAAACATACTAACTAATGTAGGAAATATTTTCTTTTTGCGAATTCTAAATTTTTCCAATAATTGCATCCCAGAAATATTATTTCGCCTTAGCTAAAATGATGTAACAGCCAATAATTTAAACAATATTTCTTTCTCAAATATTTTTGTTTTGATATTTTCTTAGTTTCATCTGAAATTTTTATAATTAGAACTTACAATCAATATAAAGTATTTAACGTTTGTTTTGGTCATTCAACAGGGTGGAAAATTCTGTCCAAAGTTGTTTGTGATAAACTAAGCTTATGGTTATAGGATATCGCTTAAAACCGATATGCATGTATACTGTTTCACCTTGATAGGAGAGTATCATAAATTGATTTTTTATGGGAGATCAGGTGTTATCAGCAATTGGTGATTTAAGGTTTTCTAATATTACAAGTGTGATATATTCATGGTTCGATTTAAAATGACAAATTGACAAGTCTATCATTCCTGAGCTCATGTCATTTACCGAAATATTTTCAGTAAATAAAGCTGGAAGTACAAGCTAATAACAATGTTTTCCTTTTGGAATTAAACAAAATACGAAAATACGAAAATTAGTGCCTACACTTCATTAATCCATTGTAAATGGACTCCAGTACATTGATTCATAATTTTAAAAATATTAAATTTACAATCCTATTATATGTTTTGTTACCCTTTTCATCTTTATAATCTAGACATTAAAATACATCTTTTTCTGAATTTTTAATTAAAAGTAAATAAAAAATAAGTCAAAAATAATATTTAGTAAATAAATATACACGTATTTTATCGGTTCAGACTATACGATCGATAAAAAATTTTACCGCTGTTTACGAATTAAATAGTAATGTCCCTACGAAGTGCGTTTGCGTTCCGATGTTATATTTAAAATGATTTCTACTGAACATTGATTCTCCAGTTCAACAAAATTAGCAGTTCATTTTATATAAATTTAATGGATGATTTTTAAATATATATTTATATGTTTGTTTTTAAGGACGCTATATATCAAATTCCGGCGTAAAAATAAGGAAGGGTACAGATTTAAATTAATCCTTAAACCTAATCCAAAATAATCTGAAATGAAATATTTTTATTTTATTACAAATAAAATGGCTGTCACGAATAAAAAGCAGCACATCTTCAGAATGTATGACGAAGGTCTGAGCAAACTTGAAAAATTGCCACCGGAATGAGTAAATACATTAAGCGAATTTTGATAAGCTATAAGAAAATTGGAATAATTACAACGTGTGACAGCATAATTTTATGCAAGCGGACAGATACATATTTTTGATGCAAGATTTTTGAAAGTGCCGCTTAAAATCCAATAAAAATCTCCATGAGAAATGGTTACTATTTGAATAAGAGAGTTGAGCAAACTTGAAATACTGCCACTAGAATGAATAAATGCATTAAATGAATTTTGATGAGTTATCAAAAAAACGTTATCGTCCACATATGTATTTAAACGATTTTTCTAAATACATATAACAGTGTAATTGTTTTATTTCGATTTTTTAAAATTTGTTCTTCTTCTACTTCTATGTCTCTTTATCTCTGGTGGCTCTCAGTACACTTTCTCCTATATCATCTCGCAGACCCCGTCCTCTCATCTACCTGATCAGGTTTTCAAATATGTTATCCGCTGCTTTTCTCTATTTTCCCTCTATCTGGCTTGTTAGTATCAGATTTTTTACAAGGCCTCCTTCCTCCTTGCATGTCCCAGGAACGTCAGTTGTCTCTTCCTGATGCCCAAAATCAATTTCTTTTTTGTTTCTATTCTTTTCAACACATCGTCATTGACTTTCTTTATATTCTCTCTTTTGTTGCTCTATATTTTCCCCTTATTACTTTTTACTTTAACATAAAGATTATGTAAAGTCGTATTTTATAGCTATATCAAAATACTATTTACGAAAGTGGTTGGTGAATTATCCTCACTTATTTGGGAATGACAAGAGAGTATTTTTCTGTTGCACATTTCATGGTTCTGAATTCGTACTATACATTTACCAAGACAATGCTGGAGAAAACATTACACTATCATATTATATACGGGGGTTATAGACGGAAGTAAATCATATGGAATCTAACAGATAGGGAATGCAATAGACGAGGCCGACATTAGAACTAGGTTTGTCAATTTTATTTTCACGGCCCCTAAATAGTAAGCAAGATGCATACTGATTCATGAAGTATCGAATCAGAAATCAAACATTTCTATATTATATGCTCACAAATTTAGTAGAATATGATTTATTATAGGTGCATTAACCAGACTATTAGTGGGTGATTAGTTTCCCGTTGTCTTTTTCATAACTTGCATGTTTGAAAATTAACTAGTCTAGCCGCCATCCAGAACTAGAGAGCCCAGTCTAGCTAAAGATTGAGAAAGAATGATTACTTTAAGAAATGGTAGGTTAACGCATCAGACTTGCCTGGAAATTGAATTCGGTTCGAAGATTCCCCTTTCTGCGACGATACTATGCTCTCCCCAGACGCCAGCCAAAAAAAACAAAAACAAAAAAAAACAACAAATATGTGTATTTGAAAGTTGCAATTACACTGAAAAACGGACACGTAACCTGTTCCACTCTACTTACATTATAATCATATTTTTTAAAGTTAGAATTTGCCCCGTCCCACCAGCTAAGATGTGGATGTGACACAAGGTCAAGATTTCATGTTAGGCAGCCCGATCGCATGCACAGGGTCAAGTGTAAAAAATTGTCCAGTCTCCGCAAACGGCGGATGCGCTGCTGCCGGTAGGGACCACCGTTCAATAATTTGATGCAATGGGGTGACACGGTTACGGGACACTGTTCTCCGAGCTCGGACATCTATCAGTATAATTTTTCTCCTCGGACAGAGATATAACGGAGCCCCATTCTACCTGAGGATATAGTCAAAACTGATAGATGATGGTGGTGGTGATCCCAACCGACCATTTTAGTGTAAGGTAAGTATAGATTCTATAAGCGCAACTTAGATATTAGACAAAGCCAAAAGTATGGGACACCCAGTGAGCATTAAACTCACTATTTAATTGTAATGATTTTAGCAAAACAAGGTAATCATTTTACTATATAGAGGTGACAATAATTCTTTCGTTGTATTTTTTTCTTACAAAGGTATATGAAGGATCAATCTCTGCAGAGGACAATTTCCATCATTAAAAGTTACATAAATCGCAGACCGATGGGCTAAATACATTTTATCTAGACCATTTAAATTGTTCAAACTGTTGTACTCATTTTGTTGCCATGCTTACACGAAGTCAATCAAAGTCAAGCCTGGTCGGTAGTTAGATAGGGTGCCAATACTCGGTACAGTAAGCTTGAACGTGAGGGTTATGCAAAGGATAACTGTTCAGAATTGTGAATCAGAGAACCGAGATCCAATTCCAGTGCGGTTACTTATATTCATCTATTCGTACATACACTTCGGAAAGTTATGTTTCTCCTTCGTATCTCCCCAGTTAATCATTTGCATCCCTAAATACTTAATTCCCCACCCCCACCTAAAAAAAAAACTCAATATATTTTTGCGCTAAAAATAACATACAAAATGGTTGATAAGCAAAAAGAAAATGAATAAAGCAGGAAAGCAAGAATTATATTAGAAACGTGCTTGCAACCGGTAGCAGGTTAGTAGCGGTATATATATATACTATCTTTTATGTTGTATGCCATATTTATAATCTGTTTACGTGTCCGTCGAAGACAAGATTTACCATAATGTTACCTTTCATTTCTGGCAGAGGATTTTTTGGTAGGATTCAAGTTCTACATTTACAATATTTTTGTGCTTATTGAATCCTAAGTTTATGGAAAAGGGATGTTAAAATATGTAATATAAAATTATTATTTATATTATTTATATTTGAACTATGTTTTTCATTTAATGAGGAAAGAGAGGTTGGAAAACCTGATACTGACAGGCCAGATAGAGGGAAAAAGAGACAGAGGAAGGCAGCGGATAACTTATTTGAAGGTCCTCACCAGGTGGATGACAGAAGGGAGAACGAGTTCTAAGAGCCACCAGGAAAAGGGAGACGTGGAAAGCCATGATCGCCTATGTCCATAAAGGACGGGGAACATAGACGAAGAAGATATTATCACAAAGTTTAGTTTGTCCTTAGGAAAGCTGGAAGGCACAACAATGTCATAGAGGATAAAAGCGTTAGTTTGTGAATTTGATGACGTTGTGGATCTGAGTTCAGTTCTTTTGTCGGGTAATATACACTTGAACTCAGTAGAAATGGGCGAGTAATAACTGAAAATCACTAAATAAATAGAACTAGGCTATAACCATGGCACGAGACAAAGCTACGAATTAAATAAAAGGTTCAGTTCAGAATTAACCGTGCGTTACCATCAGATATATAGACCCTTGGAAATCCGGAGTGCACAGCGATTGAAACATTGTGATAAAAACAACAAAGCTGAAGAAACTAGTCCAAATATAAATATTGTAAAAATTATCGTTTTCGGTAAATGATGTGATTATTGTTTCTTCTATAGATGTACCATTTGCATCTTTCACAATGATTTACTTAGTCTATGTACTCGTACCTTTTTATGTTGGTATGGCATTACTAACCTAATAAAAGTCCCAAATGTCACTGAAGTTAAAGTGTTAATAATGGTATTGCGCTAATGGTGTAATAGTTGTAGATTATGAAACTATGTAGAATAGATAAAATTTGATCCTAGATGTGGAAAGGAAACGAGTGAAAAGAAAATCATTCTATCTAATATCGGTTCTGCGAAGACATCCGAAAGAAACATTTTTCATAAATATGGAATAGAGGAGGAATGAGGTTTTTTCGACATTGCACAAAAGTATGGGTTTTGTTACATATCTCATGCAGAGAAACTAGAGACTGTAGCTCGTCATAACTTTTTTCCAAGGAAATATTAAGAGTATCGATCGGCGTGAGTCGATGCAGCTGTAGAAAAATAATTGTAAGATGGAAAAAAATCATTGCTTAAAAATATTTGTGTAACGCTTGGAGATATATCGAGGTTGCAAAGAGTAGCTTAGGCAGCTCCAGCCCAGACAGTAAAACCCCAGTCTTTATCTGAAGTCAGGTGCTTTCTTGAATGTTTGAGAGGACCGGCACTCTTTTAGTGTCTTTAATGATGTGTTGTATATATGATTACCTCCTTTATTTTCCGATAATTTCACTTTTTTGAAAGAGAATGGAAACAATCTTTAGAAGAAACTCGAAATTAAAATACTAAAAAGAAAACAAAAAATCAACAACTCCTCCTGTCTAAAATACCCGAGTGGTGTGTTAATGGTAAAATATTTTGACATATCTACTCCTATAGAGGATATAAATATGCATAAATTAATAAATACTAAATACTTTTCTGTGTAGGACCAGAAATGTTTTCCGCCTGAAACAATCCTGCACATATAAAAATCTACCATCGGCCCGTGCATTGAATACTTCTGGCATATCTGGTCGGGTACTCCTGCTATCCACCTCGGTGTCCTTGACAAAATCCAACAGAGAATGTGATTTGGCTACTCGGATACAGCCACTTTCTCACCGGCACAATGTAGCTTCCCTGTGTCTCTCCTACAAATACTTTCACGGCTTCTGCTCCGATGAACTTAGCTCACTGGTACCCCCTATATATAAATTTACTCAAGCCACAAGAGGACCCACCATTTTTCTGTGAAGCCAATAAACTGTCAAAGCAAATTCTACTTCAGTAGGTTCTTTTCTTGCATTTCCCCCTTGTGGAATTCCCTTCCATTTACTTGCTTTCCCGACAGCTATAATCTCCAAGAATTTAAATGTGAAGTCAATAGTCTTCTCCTATCGCACTAACCTGCGTCTTCTCTCTCATGCTTCTTTCTCCGTCCATTCCACTCTCATCAGTTTTCTCATCCTTCTCTTACCCACTTTGTGACACCTCTATAACCAGTCACTCTTTCTCATAACTTTGCTACTATGTAATCCCATGCAAAACAGCGGAAATAAAATGCCTTGCTTGGGGTGATATGATTAAAAAAATAACAATACACAATTTTGATGAAGACGTCATAAATATAGCGTTGAAGAATACGTTTTAAGTAACTGGATACTAAATCTATAAATAGAATACATGGAAAAATCTCTAATTCTTTAAAAAACTGGGAATGAGAGAGAATCAGGAAATAGATGAACGTATCTTCCATTAAGGAAAGATTTAATAAATATTAAATAAAATGCCAAAACTTAGATGGAAAATTAAGAGTGTAGAGTTTATAAAAACACTGATGAGAACTTAATATACAAATGACACCGAAAGTAAGAATTATCTTTAAAAATACAAGTATCCATTGTTACTGGTAAGTTGTCGTTTGTTTCGGTGGCTTGTTTGCATTTAGAGATATTGAACGCTAGAAAGCAACTTTTTTCATCATTGGTCTCTTAGAGCTACGCCTTATGTTAGATCTGCTATATGCATTATGGTGCTGATGTGCCTTGTGGTGCAGTAGATATTAGCTCGGAACGAGAAATCGGGTAGCCGAGTTCGAATACCAGTTGAATTCCTGCATTAACTTAAGCGCAAGTATCCGTGGGAAAGGTATTAATCCTCCAGTTATGGGTTAAATAACAAGACAGATTGTGTTTTATAGCCTTCGCTGGCAACCAGTTTACCGCAGGAATTAATGGCAACCTACTGCGGGATAATCTTTTGCCCAGTCAATCATGTCTCGAAAGAGATATAATCGCCCAAGCGTGTATCACGTATGGCACTTAACTGACTGTTATGCTGACTATGGTATCACCTATGTTAATACTTACTAACTCTGTGAGAATGTTATGAAAATGACCGTTATTTTTTGGTAGAAAGTTAGAGCGTAGTGATTTTATGAAGAAATTGGAAGATAGAAAGTAGGCATCAAAATGTGTCTTTCAGTCATACTTATTTATGCTTGCACACGTTAAATTAAATGTATTGAAAAAACAAATAAACTTTCATAATTTAAGCAAAGTATTAAGAAGCGGATTGCGTTGTGGTGTAATGGATATTGGCTCGGAACGAGAAATCGGGGAGACGAGTTCGAATTCCAATCGAATTCCTTGCATTTACTTACACAAAAATATCCTTGGGAAAGATATTAATCCGTCTCTTCCCTCCAGTTATGGGTTAAATAACAGGACAGATTGGGTTCTATAGCCTTGGTTGGCAACCATTCAACGCAGAAAGCAATGGCAACCTACTGCGGGATAATTTTCTGACCAGTCAGTCATGAATCTTTCGAGACATGATCGCCCAAGCGTGTATCACGTATGGCACTTAACTAACTGATTAACAAGCAGGAACATATCGTTATGAAATAATAAAAGTGTACCGAAATTTTGGGTGATATTAGTTCTTTTAAAATGCTAAAAATGATAGATAATCTTCTCCCCAATGAAGAAAACTTGAGTCAAAATATATGTTGTTCCCTAGAAGGACACTGCTATTTCCTGGACAACATCGTTTAAGAGAAAAGGTAAGATAAAATGCAGTTATATTCAACGTCAGAAAGACACAGTTAAATACAGAAAATAATATGACAAAAGTACTTAGAAAATCCCACACTCACAAGGCACATTGAATGTAAGAGAGACAGGAAAACAGCACATAATCTAACAAAGGAGTATGTGTCAATGACTGAAAAACAAGGAAAGATGACATTTACTAAGAGCTTCAAAAAACAGAAAATGTGGAGAGCCATTATCGCCGAAGTCCTTAATTGATACGGTTCATAGAAGAAGAGATAAAAATAAAGCTCTCTTTCTTCTATTCAGGAATTACTTTTATTTGACGAGTTTAAATGAGCAAACCTGAAATAATCGATCGTTATATGCATTGTCGATGTGTTTATTTTCTTTATAGCGAATTCCAGGAAATAATATTACCCAATGTTTTCATAACACTACCTCGGACTTAATATAATCTGTTACGGAAATAAGCTCCGAAAGTTGAAAGATTAAGGACTAATTTATTACTTCAGAGATTTCTGCTAAAAATAATATTAACAAAATTTATGTGTGAATAAGCAATGGCTAAAAAGTAAACAGTTATTTAAGAATAAATATATGATTAGTGTACATAAAAATAAATTTGAATAAACGTTTAGGGTTCAATATATTTTTAATCGATTTATTTCAATCAGGGCAATAGTGCTACTAAAACATAAGAAGCTACTCGGAGTGAAAGAGGAGGAAAATAGATTACAATGAACTGGAATCCCAATACTTAACAGGAATCAAAAAATAAACCGTGTTAAAAAGACTGGGCTGGAATTGTAAACCAAACGATATGCCAAATTATATTGTCTTTTTGAAAAAGAAAAAATTAAATCAAGTGTAAATAAAATGTTATTGTTTAGGCGGGGATGTTTCATGTATAGTGTTTAAGTAGAATGAAGAAGGTACCTGAAATATAATCTATAAACAGGAAACAAAGAATAAAATTAAACATCCTTTAGAATAATTTATATGGATTTTATTCTTTTTTGTCTAATAAAAATTAAAAATCAAAGAAAATAAACAGAAAAAGTACGAAAGAAAAACACAGACATGTTTTTCATTTCATCAAATATGCAATATGCCATATACGCGATGGAATCCAGATACACCAATCTTCTTAACAAAATAGAAAATTACGACTAATTATCGAAATCCATCTTGCACATTTTAAAATCTACCTTTAGTCATTCCATTGAATATTGTGGACATATCTGGTTGGGTTCTCCTGCTATTCATTTCGAGGTACTTGAAAAAATCCAGAGAAGGACCTGCAGTGTAATCGGTCCTGACTTGGCATCTCGACTTCAGCTTTTTTCTCTGGTGCCCCGTCCAAGAGAAATTTTCTTGATACTAGATCGGCATCTAGGTTTCATCCTTTTAGTAATGAAATAATTGAATGTAACCGTCACTTCTTTTCTACAGTTTCTTTTCTCGCTCTTTCCTTACGCAGGATTCCATTCCATTTACTTGTTCCCATATAGCTACAATCTCCAAACATTTAAATGCAACAATTGCCGGATTTTGTAATCTTGAATCCAATTAATCTTTTATCCTTTATTCAATACTTTCTTTACCCAGTTTTTTCTCTCACTCTAAACCACTGCACACTAGTGTACATTTCATCTTGTTTCGAGTGAAATGTTAAATTTTTTTTTATAAATTTTCCGGATTAATTAGCAAACTTATGTATTTTTAAAAAAATCATAAATAAAATTTATAAAAATCAAATTGTTAAAAAATACCAATAACTACTTCTAAATAAACTGTTGTTTTATAAAGATGATGTATATTTGTGCATAATTATCTAGACTATTGAAATCTATTTATTTTCCGAAAAATTTAGTTGCCATGGAAATCTAATGATAAACTGAGAAATGTAAAACTGAATTTATACTACAACTAGCGACATAAATTAAATAAGTATAAATCGATGGTTATCTGGAAATGAATGTCTGAACTTTATCACATTAAAATGTGTGAACAAGTTCACATAATCGTTTAGGTAAGCGTGACACTTGTTGCAAAAATTTCTGTAGCAAACGAATTTATCAATTACTTGGTTGACTATTTTGTTCAATTTATTTCTATAAAATACGCTATTATTAGATATTTACTCATAATGGGTTATATACTTTCATCATACGCTCTCCTATGTGACGTTTCTTTCCGGATACAGGTGATTATGGCCTGCTATATCGTCCTATCATTTGTAGTTCTTAAAACCATTCCTCTTGTAAATCTTCACAAACTTAGCTTTCATCATCTTGCTCTGTCCCATAATGTATGCCACGCATTGCTTTCCTCTGCCTCTTTTTTCTTTTTCCCTTGTGAGTATCAGATTCTTCAAGCTCTCCTTTCTCAATACCTGTCCCAGGAACTTCAGCTGTCTTTTTTGATATTAAGTGTAAGTTTACTTTTTCTTTCCATCCTCTCCAAAAACCCATTCTTGTTCAGATGTTCGGTTTATGGTATCTCCAGCATCCTTCTGAAGAAGCACATTTAGTTTGCTGAAAGTCTTTTCTTCAACTTTATGATATTGTCGGGCATGTGCTGATATATTTAACCCTCTAGGGTCATTCCTATCATATTTTATACAGTATTTCCCTATAAGGAAACATTTGGTATTTCTGTATAAGGAAACATTTGGTATTCATTGACTGAGCAGTCAGTACTGCTTTCATTTGAAATTTATAAAATATTTCTCTTAAAAAATTTATCAGGAAAATATTTCTTTCAAGGCTTGTTTTCATACTGTATCAAATATGATACGAATGGCCCTAGAGGGTTAACAAAGGCACTAAATAACAATCCAGTACTTTCTTCTCTGTTTCGTATAGAATATTTCTTTCTCTCAGTATTCTACTCAGCTTTTTGAAATAATTATTGGACATTCCAATATGGCTTCGGATCTCAATGGGACATTTCATGTCTCCAGTTAAAACAAATCCACGTGTTTAAATCTCGGTACCTACTTGATGTTAGTATAGTCGACCTGTAGTTCGCATTCGGGTCTTCCCTTTTAGCTGATTATGCATTCATTTTTTTTTTGTAGATTCTATGCAGTCCTTTCCGTGTTTGCTATTATCGCTGTATTATCTACGTACGTTTTATTGTTAAGATTGTGGTGGCCTAGACCAAATTCTGGCAGGACTTCTAGTTCTCTAAACCTGTCTAACTTTCTAGGTTGAATAGCTAACATCTTTGTCTTACAGCCCTCTGTATCTATGTATATTTCCTGAGCAGATTTCGTCTCCGTAAATAGGCGGTTTGCTGCCAGTATTGTTTCTTGATTATTGCCTTTCCCGGACATGTAGAGGTTGCTGCCCACCTCTATCAAGTCTTTGTTGCGCACTTTGTCAAATGCCTTGCTTAGTCAATGAAATACAGGTACACGTACCTTTGCATTCGTATTACACTTTTTCATATCATCCTTAGCATAAATATCACGTTCCTTGTTCCAGTTTCCTGGATGAAATCAGAGTGTTTTCTTTAATCTCCTCCCTGATTTTTACTGCGCACTCCATTTAGTAGAATTTGAGAAAACTGCTTAAATATATCGTTTAAAATAAACGATATTTTAGATGATACACATATTTGATTAGACATTGTTTCTTTTGAAGAGGGTGATTTGTGTCTACTGGCCTCTTCATTTACGTGATCTAATAAAGCGAAAGTAACGACAGAGTTTAAGTTTGTGATCCCTCCTTTTTGGAGAAATCTTTATCTGATACAGATTAGACTAGACAGTTCAGTCACAGAGAGAGTCGTAAACTAACAAAGTTAAATTTCACTTTTAAAAACTTAATTTCATCTCATTCTGACCTTCATGAATGCATCTATTACAGGACGATAATATAACCTGAATGTTTAGATACGTAAACTTAAGGTAAATATTCCTACGGCATATCACGTTGAATACACCAGTTCTCGTTCGATCACAGAAGTCAAGCAACGTGACCCTGGTCAATACTTAGATGGGTGACCGCTTGGGAATACAAGGCGCTGTAAGCGTTCAGTGACGGATGTTCGTTCTGGTGCAGTGGATGTCATATTCGAAGGAGAAATCGGGGAGCCGAGTTCGAATTCCTGTTGAGTATCTTGCATTCACTTAAGCACTAGTACCGTTGGGAAAAGTATTAATCTCTCATCTTCCCTCCAGTTATGGGTTAAATAACGGGATGGGGCCTAAAGGCAACCCATCTAGTGTTGGTGTCACAATAAAAACACCCTTAATAGCCCTGGCAAAGCATTAAGTATTCAGCTATTTGATAAGGTTATGAATTTCGCTACAAATTGCGCCAGGTTTCCAAATGCACAGGGAATACTGGAGGGGTATAGTGGGTATATGGGTATAGTAAATACGCGGGCTGACATGCTTAAATTAAAATAAATAATTTAATAAACGTCTACCTAAATATATGTATCTACTACAATACTAGTGTTAAGCAGTGTCACTATTTTAAGACAACAGTGCCTATCGTAAATCCTAAATAAGCACGTAACTTGCTTGACTGGCCTGAGCATGTGGATGGCAGAACTGGGGTTGCGTTGTGTAAAAGGGAAAATCGTGCCATCAACCATCAGAGATCGTGAGACGTGGAAGGCAATGATCGCCTACGTCCTGAAAAGACAATGCACACAGAAGCAGCAAAAGATTACTCTTAATTTTTGCTAAGCCACTATGTTTATATAAAGACAACAAATAAGAGTACACTGCCATAACTTTGCGATTATTCCATTACATTTCGTCACTATTTAATTGATATTTGTTATGTAATTTTTACAGTTTTAATTATTGTTGTACTATTAATAGATTAACTCATTTTAAGTGACCAAAATAAGAATATCAAAAACACTGTCATCTTACTTTTATCAAGAAAAGTATATGAGTGTTGAATAAATGCTTACAATTATATGTGATTTGAAAAAAAAAACAGAATAAATTCAACAGATTTAATATAAATTGAAAAGTTAAATTTGAAATGATAAAAGCACATAATACAAATCAATAAATGTAATATAAAAAGACACATTTGCTTAAATTGCAGCACCACAAAAAATGGCGAAATTTGCATTAGACGCTTTAAAGGTGAAACATCCATAGTAAAGATCAATTCGATAAAACGACTGATTTTTTATATTTTCTTTTACTTAGTCTTTATTTGAAGATAAGTTTTAAGCAAAACTACTTTTAAAAGTTCTTTATAACTAGATACTAACGCTTATAATACTGTGTCTTGAAAGACACTAACTGTAATTTACAGAACAATTTACTATAAATCTATCAGAACTTTCTTGGAACACTATCAGATCTCAGGGTATTTAACCAAAATCATAGCAGAGAAGAAGTCGTCACCTGCCCGAAGACAGAAACCTTGACAACTGCAAGAGATCACGGAAAAATGGAAAATTACCCAAACTCTCCCCACTGAAAAGGGATGTGATACAAATTATAGTTTTTTTTTTTGTGGGGGACACGAGCGTGTACGATTAAAACTTGGGTCAAAATTGACACAGGCCCCGTAACCGTGAAATTGGGTAATTTGCTTTGCTTATTTTTTTTGGCCGACTCTCCAACCGAAGAGAAAGCATGACTGAGTTATACTCTGTCCAAAGTCAGCTTCAAAATTGCAAGCTAACTCGAAGATCAGGGTCAGTCAGTTAAGTGCCATACGTGATGCACTCTTGAGCGATCATTTCTCTTTAGACAGAAGATTATCTCGCAGTAGGTTGATATTACATTCTGCGGTAGACTGGTTGCCAGCCAAGGAATCCAATTTAACCCATATCTGAAGGGAAGAGACGGATTAATACCGTTAACAAAGATATTTTTGCGTGAATGAAAGGAATTCAACTGGAATTCAAACTCGGCTTCCTGATGTCTCGTTCCGGATGCACCAAAACGCATATCAGGTTATTTATCCAAAATCTCTAACCAATAGGAGTTGTGATACAATGTCGAGTTTGGAAACCCTAGCGAAAACTTGTGCCAATAGTCCAAATTTATTCATCGTTTGCAACAAAAAGATAGGGTACTTTGCATTATCTATTTATCTCAGACGAGTTACTGTCCATAGACAAGGCTCAGACTGAATCGTACACAGCCTTAATCAGAGAGATTGAACGTTGAATGAATTTTTATGATACTGTAGCGTACTCACATATTTTTTTACCTTATTGCGGGAATTTATTTAGTAAACCAGTTTTATAATTGATTCCAATGCCTTTGTTTTCTGACATTTTTCTTTTCGTCATATAAATAATCTTTTCGATTAATAAACTTTTCCAATTTCATATATCAGAGAAAACACTTTTGTGGCCAATTTATAATGTTTTTTGCCTTTATCATTAATTATACTTTTTAACCCGGTAATAACTTGTCCAAAAGCGAGTTAATTTTTCTTAAAACACATCAAGTATCATGCTTGTCGGTGTATTGGGATAATGATTATCTGGTACAACTATCCGTCGAATTCCATTTTTAAGCAAACTGATCAGTATAGATCTCGAATTATGCATATTAGTTATGTAGAGTTGATAAAAATTTGTAATTCCTAGAAGTGCGTGCAAACTCGTATCATTTGTTTGAGAAAGCATATTCTTAATTGCAGTCGCTCTCTACACATGTAGATGACGGCTGTTTTTTCAATAATCTATCCTAGGTACTTGATTATAGTCAAAAATCAATTTTCTCATTTCATCACTGAATTTAAACACGAACTCTTCTAATTATACATTTTTTTTATATGCGCAGTATTCTATTGCTTAGATACACATTTAATGAATATATCATTAAGCAACTGTGAAATCACAATTTGCATGCACAGTGTCTATAAAAATATGGTTTGCTCGATTTTATCTCAAAAGGAATTGATTGAAGTTATACATTCTACTGTTTGCATTTATTGTTAATAACGCTGAACTTTGTACTTCAGCATATATTGACAAATACACCTCATAAATATCCAGCTTTGAAAATATATTTACAACGATTAGATTAGCTAAATAATTATTCCAGATTTGGTAATGCTTAGTTATATGATCAGCACAGTCTAAAAATGAGCTCAAACAGAGTTTTATGATTTTTTCTATATGAACACTGCTGGTGCTGTTCATTTTGAATCGTCATTTTCCCTGCACACTCCATTAAGCGAAATGGCACCGGACATATTTAAAAGATAATCTGGCGCCATTTCGCTTAATTTGAATCTTTCGCAGAACATTTTTAACAATTCAATCATATGGGAGAAAAATCTTCGTCTTTTTTTGTAAAATTTATACACTTCGAGCGAGTATTGAATAACGAACGTTTATCCTGGCATTATCGCTATTATAAAATTAAAGTATTTTTACGCTTTACTATTGTCTTTCTTCTCATCGTATCTGCCCTTGAATTCTTCTCACTAAAATGAAAATCATATTTTTTAATATAGGTAGAAATGGTTATTTCATCATCTAAATTGTATGTGAATTCCGCTATGACATTTGGCAGCGCGTCTGGTGGGAAAGACAATAGCAAATTTTCTCTTTTCTTCCCGAATTATTTTAATTACGCATTTTTGTTCTTTTCTGAGTTCAAACAACTGCAATTGTCGCTATTGTTGTTGTTGTTGTTAATATTGTTGCTGTTGAAGTTCTTGTGGTTGCCTTTGCTGTATTTTACTACATGTTCAGACAATTATTCCATATTTAAGAATATTTGTTCAATTTTATATTACATCAACGTGGTTATATATTTTTGTCGTCACAGTTATGTGCACTGCAGCTGTTGTATATAAATTCGGCGACGACAGTTGTCATTTCGTTAAAACGACCAACACGTTGCATAACCTATACCAAGAAAACGTAATTTAAACTCCCACCAAAACGACATAAATTCTGTATACGCTTCGATGAAACAACGAATATTAATTCAACGACGGGGTCCTAAAACTTGTTATCTACTCTCTTATAAAATCGCATGCTGATAAATTGACGACATTCTAACATAAAAATGACGCTCATAACACATTTATATAAACTAATGTAGATTTAATTTATTCACTCTTCACATGACGAGTGTAAAGTAGGAGATGGAGTCGGATGTGGCAGCACATATACATCAATGGGCCTGAGGCAGCGCTTGTCCAATGTTTTCTATTAATCTTTCTTGGTCTGTGTTCTGATCTCAAATGCTCGCAGACTGCTAATTACTAACAGCAATCTGCCTCTTATATGAGCTAATGCGTCATGTTTTGACCCATTGTTTACACAATTTCAAGGCCAATATTATCTGACTTTGGCTACCCTGGTTTCAAATCAATCAAATATTTTCCGACTAGGGAAATTTTGCCCACTATTTTAATTTTGATAGCAATCAATTACTTATAAAAACAATGTCTATTTTTTTGCTAGCAAGTTTCATTTATTTGGCTGTTTCATAAACATACACTTATGTCACATTCACATACATATGGAAACTCACACATTTACTTACGCATTCACGCAAATGTATGTATTAACTTTTGTATGTTACCATTTTATATTTGAATAAATGTAAGCTGTTCGCTGATAAGTTTAAGCTAACTAATCAGAATCAAGGTTATTGAACCACATTTTACTGCCAAATCGTAAGGATGTTTGAACACTTATAAAAACGCATATTTTTCGCGAGTTGGCAAAAGCAATTATTCCACACACATATGTGCAAAATATTAAGTCCAACTCACTAAATCTTACAATTTCATTTTTTCTGTACTCTACAAAAATGAACGTTATTCATGAACAATCAGAACCGAACAAATCTTTTATCAATATTATTTCTCACACGGATTTATTATCACACTGATAATTCTTTCAGCGACAATGAACATTTCAAATTATTTCATACAGTCCATGGAAGACACTTTCAAACAAATACTTTCAACGTCTGTGTAATGTATTTTCTTGTTATTGTTAATACACTTTATAGTTGCAATTGATACTTTGTCAATTTCATTCAACTTTCCAATTGCTTGTTTACTGAATGATTTCGACGCTAATAAAAATAATGGTGATATACAAAGATTTAGTTCGGAAGTTACTTTTGGAAATGGCCTTTTGCTATCTAAAATCCAAATCTTGCAGTTCAAGCCGCAACACACTCTTTACGAAATTATTCACCAGCTTTGATAATCTACAACAGCAACAAGAAATTTCCCTACTTACTATATGTTTTGATTACACGTGGCCACTGTTAAACTCACTACTAATGATTCTAATATTATGACGTGACCTACACCAACGTTTCTCTAAAGAACACTCATCAGATCTCTGTGGTAAATCTACTGAAACTCTGATATTTATTTTGTAAAAAAATTAAAAGTTGTGACAGAAGGCCAAAAGTTGGAATGAGGAATACTGGTTATCATTTTTTTCTTAAAAATAGCTAGCCACGATTGCTGACCCAAAAAATTATACAGTATTTAATGTTCCAAATGACACATTATTATTGACCATACATGCAACAAAAACATATTACCACAAAATCTCTATGAAGTCATATACCGATCTTCATATATACACTTTCTCTGGGTAGTGAATAAAATTATATTTCAAATAAAAATTCCATGAATGTTCACAAGATACATAATGATATATATATATATATATATATATAGAGACAGAAACATTCTGTTAGTAATAGACCTCCTCTCAATCCTTACTTGTTGCAGAATTATTAGGTTACTAAACAAAACTAACGCTGGTTATGGATGAATTAAAAAAAAACATTCATTTGAACTACCATGCATATATAACTACACCGTCATTCAGAAACGACATTAATTGCAAAAGAGCACACTAGATAATTAAAAATTGTCCCCCATCCACCAGAGAACTGATATTTCTGGTCACCTAACGTGGGAGAGGAATGCGAATAAAAATAAAATCCTGGTAACTAAATAAAAGAGAACAAAGTCCATACATCGCATAGCTAAGTTAACTTGTAAAAAATACGATAAAACAAATAAGCTACAATATTTTGCGCAAGATTGCTAATGTTTAATGACGTGCTAATAATATTTACATGCATAACTGACATCAAAATGATGTATTAAATCCCCTCCTGTCACAAGACAGGTACGCTCAAGAATCAAACACTTTTTTAAAAATTCTGATGAGAGAAATCATCGTATTTCCGACCTGATATTAATTAAAATCGAACAACGTGATTAAAACCTTGCAGATGAAGAAGGCGTAACATAGGGTTTTCACCGACTCGCCATAGCTGAATCATTTCACAAGTTCTCTGAAGAAAGGTATTTGCCAACCCAGAATGACTTTCGTATCAGCAGCCAGATCAGTAATTCCTCATCCTTACTGATGTGTTTCAACCCAAGCACACGAGGGCATACGGAAACGAGCCTTCTGCTTCTTTAAACCGAGCGTTCTAATCAGAACATCGGAGAGGCCGCCGTCTTTTGTAAGAGGAACCTGAAAACTAGTCGGTATCACAAATAGAAAAACTGGCATTAAATTAAACGATTGTTTTCGTTCTCGCATGAGTACTCACTTCACAATTACGAGATTTACTTGCTGGTGTCTCCGTTTATGAATTCAAATATTCCAATCTATTTGCGAACATATTCCGATCTATGTATGTTAAACTAATCGCATATTAACGAATTGTTTCGCTATTCACAGTCAGAATGTCTTCAGACGGTTTGAGTTAAGAGATCTCCCGACAGATATTCGGAGACTTGCCACCTCACAAGAAAGAGAAAAAAACACAACATATATCCACGCGGAGATTGGGAGCACGCCCCCCCCCCTTGCAAGATCTCGATATCAGGTCTCTGGCATTCAAACTAGCTGAACAGGGTGCTAATCTTAGTTCAATTAGTGGTGGGAATCTGCATTGAACATTATCGAGGTGAGGACACCGAAGCTTTTTATCCACTAACACATCTTACTCTTGATGGTCACATCAAGAAACATGCCACTAATGTACCAGTGAATGTAAACTTTAGCGATTTATAAAGTGTGAGGTGAAAAATAAGCAGAAGCCTCCATGAGCATAACTCATTTATCGTTTTGTCATTGTCGTCATCAAAAAGATCTAACCTCTGGAACTTGAAATATGCATCTTACTTATTGTAATTTTGCCTAAAACCGCCAAGATCGCTGTCTACAGCTTACTACAATAGAGGCCCTTTTACTTTTGGCAATATTTTAGCGTCTTCTCTTAACCTTTTTCATGTTTAGCAGAGTGTCTAAATGTTTGATTATCCATGTTTATATAACTGTTTTATCTGACTGCTCAAACGTCACTGGGCAAACGTTTCCTCCGGTCTTCTAAAGGCTTTGAATTTTATGTCTTTTTCTTTGTTGGCAATATCTTTCAAGGCTAATGGGCTGTGTTGCCTTTTTTGTTTTTCAAATTGCTTTGGTGAATTTATAGGTAAAGCCAAAGTGCAAAAATTGTGACTACACAGATTCAAAATGCTTTTTTTGGTTATGGTGAGAGTTAATGATTTGATCATTAGTGTGGAGTCATGGTGTATTTTTTTAGTAATTGGGAGAACGTTACCGAGGAAGAATAGTCAAATTTTCACATGTTTCTTCTTATTCTTAGCTGCTATAAATTTCTTTAGTAGCTTTAATCTTTTAAACTGCTCTCCGTATAGGAGTCTTCCGTGTATACATCCTTGGAACGCTTAGAGAGAGTATGTAACTTTTGACGTGGTACGTTATGGGGACAGAAGTCCTGCAATCTTAATGTTTGCTTTTGTCTTACCTACAGCTGCGATTCACTCTGTTGTTTCTCTGCAATCAAAAACGCGACGGACAAGAGATTTTGAAGAGTGGAGGTTTCAATCTTGACACCTCCAGGGGATGCTATTCGCTGGCATGCCCATTAAAAAGGAGACAAAAATAACAGATTCGGCAAAAGAGGGATTTTATTCCAGAAACCCACATGCCTAATCTGCGCTGGTGTAATGAAGTTACCGGTCTCTCAAAATGTCTAGCAAATTGATTTACGCCTGGTCAAAATAACCGGCATTTTCTGGCCTTATACATCCTGATAGCCGTGGATGGCGATGAGGGCTTTACTGCTCATCATACTTTTGAAAGTACACCCCCGTCTACGTCGTCAGAAGAACCACCAAATATTGAGCCAGATAAGCGGTAAAGTTCCCCTTTAACCCAATTAATAGGACCTCAAATACTGATAGTTTGGTCCTCATATTTGCTCTCATATACTATTATTTTGTGAATTTTACTCACTTTCGGCAGGCGTGTGTAATAGCACGGCTCACATGAAATATGCCTTACTTCTTAAAACTCTTTAGGTTTTCACCTCCTGGAAAATATGAAAGAACTGTAAATGTAACAGCAATGAATGGATTGAAGACTAATAAGATTTTGAATATAAATTACAAAATTTTGTCATATAGATTAATAATTCTCGGTAGTGTATGCGATATTGTTATTAATAAATAAATAGTATGATTATTTCACGTAAAGCAAGGCACTAAAGCCCATAGGACGAAAGAGATTACTGAGAATGAAAGAAACCGAGGAAATATACATATGTGACAATATACATTAAATAAGATGACAATTGAAAATGGATTTAATTATTTGAAAATCATAGATGACGTCAAATCATGAAAACGAAAGAGAGCTCCACAAAGGGAAGTACGCAGGAAGTATCTATTACTATAATACATACGCTTGTATCAAACAATTTGAAAAATAAATTCGAATAAAGTCAGTCAATCAATTAAATGTCATACTTGATACATGTTTTGGCGATCATGTCTCAAAAGAGTCAAGACTGACTGAGCAAAAGATTTTCCAGAACTAGGTTGGCATTGCTTTCTGCTGGGGACTGGTTGCCAACCAAGAATAGAGAACCCAATCTTAAGATGGGGGAAGATGCGACGGATTAATAACTTTCCCAAAGCTTTTGCGCAAAGTAAATGCAACGAATTAAATTGGAAATTGAAACCGGCTTTTGTTTTCTCGTTCGAAGCCGATAGCCATAGCTCACATCGAACCAAGTACTGTATTTAAATTTGTTAAGTTGAAGTACCATAGAACAATTATTGCGAAAATATTTATAGAAAAATTCCAGCAAGCTATATAATGGCGTTGAAAGAATGATAGAAGGTAAGATACCAAGTTACGATACATATATATACAGATTCTTCTTTGACTTTTGTCAAGAATTTCGCGGTATATCACAGAAGCAGCAGAGCAGATGTGCCAGCAATGTATAACATTGTGTTCATTTAATATACACATTTTGTTTCGTAATATAAACTGCTATGTATATCAAGATATGAAGACTTAAACATATATCATGAACTAAAAAATCAAAGTATCTATTATTATTATTATTATTATTATTATTATTATTATTATTATTATTATTATTTCTGCTATAGTCCTAATATGTAGCAAGTCTGCGGAATGACCTAAGGCAGGGAGTAGTGTTTTGTTATCGTTAAATTTCATTTGGTTTTCTGTTGCCATAACATCAATAACGTTACATGGACAAGCTTCTTCTTAGTGTGTAGGCTGTAAAAATCAATGCGAGTTTTTGTATATCACTTTGTGTATGTTCTTTGGAGGGATTATTTGAATGTGTTATTTCGTTTCATTTTTATTATTATTCAAAGAACGCCTATTATCACTGGTACTATTGTCGCTTTTTATTTAATTATTATTATTATTATTATTATTATTATTATTATTATTATTTCATTTTTCATTATAAATATATCTCTGCTATGGTCGTACTACATACCAAGTCATGATTTTTCATATCTCCTTACCATCACTCGCGTTCTTCTTAGTGTGTAATTAACAAAACAATTTTGGGTATATCTCTTAAGCTGAGTTTTCCAGGGATTCTTTCAATGTGTTTTTGTTCCATTTTTTATCATTACAAGTGCACCTACTATCATTGGTACGATACTTGTTTTCAACTTCCACATTTTTTGAATTTCAATTTCCAGGTCTTTAAATTTTGACAGTTTTTTTTTAATTCCTTGGTTGCTATGTTACAATCCGCTGGACAAGCCATATCAATTAATAGGCAAATTTTGTTCCTTTCTGGTCTTTAACAATAATGTCCGGCCTATTTATTTCAATGTTTCTGCCTGTGTAGATGGTGTAATCCCATAGAATGGTGACATCTTCTATTCCTGTAACCGGTGCTTGGTAATGTTCATACCAGTGTTTGTTTACAGATTTTCCATAGTGTTTGCACATTGTCCAATGTAAATATTACCCCTCTACATTGTGACGATTTTATATTCATTTGGGGCAAGTACAAAACAACCTGAGATTAGATGGTCTATTGTTTCTTGGTGTTTATCACAGAACCTGCATTTTGGATCCACATTATTATGTATAATATTTCCCTGATAGTTCCTAGTAAAAAGATTTTAGTCATGCGCAGGAAGAATAAAGCTTTCAGTTTCAGACTTTAATCTAGATGCACGTAGTCATCGATGAGTATTAACTTTATCAACATTGGACTTATTAGCACGTTCTGGATATTAACTATGCAGCGGTTTGTCTTGCCAGCGTTGTTTCATTTATTCATGTGACTTTATCCTCGGCTTTCTTTTTCCTATGTTTTGCCGCAATAGCTAGTTCTTAACTTCCATTTTCCTTTACTAAAGAATCTACGAAATGTAAATATTGTATATATTTACTGCCTGCTTTCATTATTGAATACATTTTCTTTCTGTTTTGTTATTATTATTATTATTATTAGTATTGTTATTATTATTATTTTTGTTATTATTATTATTATGTCATTTTTCATCATATTTCGATTTCTGCTTTGGTCTCACTACCAACCAAGTCTGCGGGGAGAACTAAGGCAGGTAGTGGCGTGTTGTTATGGCTCCATTTCATGTTTTTCTATCTTCCCTATCATCCTCAGCATTACATAGATAAAGTTTTCCTTAGTGTGTGGGCTGTACTTAATAAGACAATTTTTTGTATATCTCTTAAGCTGGGGCTTCCAGGGATTCTTTCAATGTGTTGTTTTGTTCAATTTTTTATCATTCCAAGTGCACCTACTATCACTGGCACAACTCTTGTTTTCAATTTCCACATTTTTTCAATTTCAATTTCCAGGTCTTTATATTTTGACAGTTTTTCAAATTCCTTGATTGCTATGTTACAATCCGCTGGACAAGCCATATCAATTAATAGACAAGATTTCTCCTTCTGGTTTTTAACAATAATGTCTGGCCTGTTCGCTTCAATTTTTCTGTCTGTGTAGATGGTATAATCCCATAGAATTGTTACATCTTCTATTTCTGTAACCGGTGCTGGATGATGTTCATACCAGTGTTTGTTTACAGCTTTTCCATAATGTTTGCACATTGTCCAATGTAAATATTGCCCAACTCTATCGTGGCGATTTTTATATTCATTTGGGGCAAGCACAGAACAGCCTGAGATTAGGTGGTCTATTGTTTCTTGGTGTTTATCACAAAACCTGCATTTTGGATCCATTTGTTATTATTATTATTATTATTATTATTATTATTATTATTATTATTATTATTTCTTCTTTCTCTTCATTGTCTTCGTACCAAGCTTTTTCAGAATAGCATTTTCTCTAGATTACTATATTTTGCTTTTTCTAATATTTTAGTACTTGAATCTTTAAATGTTCTGCTCTTATAAACAAGTTACAAAATAACATTTTCCTTTTGCATCTTTCCTGTGTTTGAGAAATTGCCTTCATAAATATAATATTAAAAGTTTCACATAATTTGCTTGTTGAAAAACTCATTGTAAACACATTGACACACATTTTAGAATTTGAGACCGTGTACACAGAGCTACACTCACGTATATCAATATGAATAACAGATAAGAATTTTACCAACAGAAAGAATTTATTAATATAACTTAATAAAATATTTTTTATTGTCTCTTCATTATAGAAATATAAATACAGTGCCTATTATAATGCTCTATATTTTTATAAAAATAAAGTAATAATATTTTTATTTTTTTCATCTATCTAATATTTGCAGGTACTTTTAGTGTTTAAAGGTATTTTGCAACATATTATGGCAGGATTATATTTTTAAACAAATCGAAACGCAAATTTAGTGCAACGATTTCATCTATATAACTACATGTCATTTGAAATACACACACACACACACACATACACACACACACACACACACATATATATATATATATATAACTTAAAAGGAAATAGAAATTTATGTACGAATTTTTGCCTATACATGTGCGAATATATGTAATTAAGTGTGGATGCATAGTTTATGTGTTAAGAGCAAGAGAGTGAATAATTAAAAACAAGCCTGAAAATTATTTCTTCTGTTTAATCACGAAATTCGTTCAAGTCCTATTTTTGTGTAATGTCGTCGTGAAATTTTCGATAAAACAACAGCAGGGCGCAGCTTGCTTTATTCATTTCTTACAGACTACTTTAAAATACGCGCAAACGAAGAAAGTGGGAAAACAGTGTGAATACTTGTTCGTGCAAATATGTGAAGATTTAACAGCGCAACCAGAGAGAGAGAGAGAGAGAGAGAGAGAAAGAGAGAGAGAGAAGCGATTCATATTGTGATAGAACATTTGGAATATTATTAATAATAAAAATGTTGATGATATTGAATATGATTGCGGTGTGAATAGGAAAAAAAGAAAGAAAAAAGCCAAAGCTAAATATTTAAAATTTAGACGAAATGAAAGAAAGGTGAACTACAGACTTGGCAAAAAAGTAGAGAGAAAAATAAAATAAACTGAAATAAAATAAAATAGACCAATAAAGAGAAAGCAGCTGGAAGGAAAACGAAAACAAGTTTAAAAACGAATAAGTAAAATATTCAGACAGAACATTTAAATATAAAATCATGTGAAATAAAAAGGAGAAAATGGAAAAAAGAATTCAATACAAAATAAAGAATATAAATACATTTGTAAAAAAAGTTACAAAAAATTCAAATAAGTAAGCGAAGTAGAGAAGATTCATGATAAACCAAGCAAGCCAAGAAGATGGAGTTAGATAGTTGAATAAAGAAAAAAAGAAAGACAAAAAATTGAATGAAATAAAACAAAAAAAATCTTGTCTTTCTCAAGTTGGATTAGTTTTGCGCTTGTCGTAAGTACATCCTGTTTGCCGTGTTCGGTCCATCCGTAGAAAACAGACTGAAGCAGTGAGTATTGTAGGGTCGAACGTCGCCTTCGGCCGTCGGCACAGATAAGTTGGTGTTTTTCCATTTGTCTTTCGCTGTTGAACATGAAAACTAATTGACTGATGCTTACACTACACACGGGAGTGAACAGATGCGAGAAATAATTACAACTCCGTAAACGGACGGTTTTTTCCCCTCGTTTCTGCCGGCCCTGGTCACGCGTACGCGTACAGGACAAGCAGAACACAGGGAATCATACGCATAAAGATACACTACAAGGGTAAATATAAACCGTAAAAGACGCATAAGATTTCAGTAAACACACAGTTGCACCTACATGCTAATATAGCTGATATTCAGAGACTCGAAGTAACCAACACAAAGACTAACTTAGTAAATCGCTCTCTCCGTCTTTCTCGTTCTCACTCTCTTTCTCTCTCTCTCTCTCTATCTCTCTCTCTCTCTCTCTCTATATATATATATATATATCAGAATGCAGTGAGGGTATAGAAGATACAAAGGAGTATCGTGTACATACTGTGGTAGGATAACACTCTAAGAGAGCTCTAAGCATACTAAGCATAAATACATATAGAGCAAATATAAGAAAAATTAAGACAGACACGTTATTTCATGGTGAATCGAAAGTAAATACCTATTTCAGCGAACCTTCGTCAACTTCCGTCTTTATTTTACAAAAGATTTTACAAAATCATTTGTAAAATTAAGACGCAAACTGAAGGTGGTTCGCCTGAAATAGGCTTACACTTCCATTTTACCATGAAAGAACATATCTGTCTTATTTTTCTTATATATATATATATATATATATATATATATATATATATATATATATATATATATTAACTGTGGCAAGAAATATTTTGACACCTACAAAACGAAGCTGCTCTCTTTTAATCATCTTTGAGAATCTGTTTGCTTTTCATCGGTATGACTCATGCTAGTCTCCAGAAGAGTGACGCATTGTGCATACTGAGTTTAACGCTTTACGAAGTGGGCATATCATATTAAATCAATTTTCAGGTCTGCTACATGAAAATATGGTTTTACTAATCTAGATAGACTATTTTTATCTCCGGAAACTATCTAACAAATGTAAAACTTTAACGTTCGTCCTTGATTGAAATATTGCTGTCAAATTTAGTCTGATACTTTTACTATGTTCATGGACACTTTTGAGAAAATCCATAATCTCTATTATTTTTTGTCTTGACCGGGTACGTCGACTTTAGTAAACTTCTCGTTAAAGTAACGTATCTTTTCTGTGCTTTGTCTATAAATATGTTCAAAGTAATTGTTTAACCGTGCCTTTCTCTTTGGTAACTCGAGTTTATGAACTGGTGGTCACTACTACATTAGCAGTAGGCTCATTCTTTTACAGTTGAAATTAGAGGGTGTTTGCAAAAATGAATTCTATGCTGACTGTTTTTTTATCATAGAAAAATTTGTTGAACAATTGTCTAGCCTTTTACATTTTAATCTATTATTTTCAAAATATTAAACTCAATATAACCGTTTTATTTTGTTTTCTTTATTCTTGTTATATTATTATTCTCTTTCTTTAATAAATTGTTCATTTTTTTTTTGTATACTTCCATACGCCATAACAGCTTCCGTCGCAGTTGCTTTATTGCCTTGTTTGGCGCAAAATGATTTTAAAATATTTGAAATTTAAATAAATAGTAAAGTAGTTTATGACACAGTAACACAATTTAGGATATCAAACACAATTGTCTACAATTCAGATTTGCTCACAGCAAAGGATTTTATTAATTATCCTCTATATACCTGCTAAAATAAAAGCATCATCCTTTAAATGACAAAGAGAGAATGTCCAAGAACCTAGAAATGCAATATTTAAATACATTAATGATATATGCTTCCATAAATAAGAACTATATATATATATATATATATATATATATATATATATATATAACATTAGATGATTCATTATAAATTACAGAATTATCATTAAAAAATTTCATTTATGTTGAATTTAATTATTTCTTAAATTTTTCTTTTTCAGTAAAATATTTTTTTCCTTGTTAAATTCCAGTTACTTAATTTTAGAAAATTTCGAAAATTTAAATTACATTTCTTCATATTTATATTATTTGAAGTGGGAGCGCTTACAACTTTGACGTAATCATTTTTGTGTGTGGGGGGGGAGTTTAAGCAGAAACAACCTTAAGAGAAAATCTGACTTGAACTTTAAATAAAAATGCAAAGAAAAAAAACACTATTTACTGAGAAACTATTTTGATTGCTTTTATATATTAACGACATCATTCTTTTGAGAAAATATCTGGTTCGGTGAAGAATGAATATTTACAAGAATTGTTTATATTAAAAATGTAAACATTTAGAATTATTTTAGTTAATACTTTAAGTTTAAAATCTTTTAAAATTCTGTATTGATTTCACCATTTTAGATGGTATATTTAGTAAAAATACCTTTACTAATCATAAATAAAAACAAGTGAGCAGAACATCAAAATTTGTAAAACAATTTGTTTTTTTTATGTGTGTGAATAAGAAATCGGAGAGCCGTGTCGAATTCATTTCATTCACTAACGCGCAAATACTCTTAGGAAAGGTATTAATCCTTCCTTTTATCCCTAGCTATAGATTAAATAGCAGAACAGATTTGTGTCTGTAGTCTTTGTTGGCAATAAGTCTTCGCAGAAAGTAATGGCAAACTTCTGCGAAAGAATGTTTCGGAAGAAATCATTCTAGCTTTTATCACATAACTGACTGACTTATGAATGAACAGATTGTTCTAGTTACGGCTGTCCATAAATTAAATTTTCATAAAATAAGAGTGGTAACTGTAGCAAATTAGAAACATAATTTATAAAATTTAATAAAACATTAGATAACAGAAAAAAAAAACTTCTTAAATTTTACATAATTTATATTAAAAATACATATACACTACTAGTCATAATTCTTAGGTCACCCCATAATATATTTCATACTATTTGTAGTATTTATTGCCAAATAAAAGTAGAATAGAACTTTTATTATTAATCTGCAAAATTTTACAAGGCAAGGAAGTAAAGATAAACTCGTCCGAATCACTCTAAATTTTCTTCATTGATGAGACTGCAATATAGGTAATAATTAAATATTATAAATTCATTTGATGCACATGTTTTTGTGCAATAGTGACTAAAGAACGATTCTATTTTCATTTAAAATTATTCACTTGGCAATAAATACTAAAAGATAGTATGAAGTACATGATTTTTATAACACTAGGATGGCCTAATAATTTTGGCCGGTAATTTATACAAGGGGTACTTACAGCGTATTCACATATTTACTATAGCTGAATACTGTGTAGAAAAATATAGATAAACATCAAGTTATCATCAAGTAGTCAACACAAGAACAGTTAAAGTAAACAACAACCGACGTGTTAAAATATCTTCATTTTATATTTTAAACTTAACGAAAATAATATTAGTTTCAATTCAGATAGATTAAACTTTGTATCAACCAATATTTCTCAAATAAAGAAAAGTATATTTTGATTAGAGAATTCTTTTTAATAATGATAATCATATTGCTATGAACGCCGGATAAGAAGTGATCCCAAAATCAAATTTTTTGTTAGTGAATTCAAATTAATTTTGAAGCAGGTAAAAATATATTGGTGATTGTAAATTTAACATTTTATTAATGAACATGAAATTAAATCTGACATAAAAGGTTCACGAAAGAACTTTCTTTTTTAAAATTAATTCTAAAATTTAAGTATTGTGAACTGTAGAGGTACTTAATACACACATATATATATATATATATATATATAATCACACACACATTCGCACAACCAGGTGTCATAAGCTTTTATGTGCGTGTGGTGAAATGGCTATTTACTAGGATCTGTTAATAAGAGAAACGTGTTTCTATTCCGGTTTTGCATCTTATATATTCATTTCTATGAACCATGTTCCTTCAAGACGATGACGAAAATGACTATCCATATTTCTATGTCTCTTAACATCCATTCTCCTGTTATTTGACTCAACTCCATGCGACATCCTCTTGCTCAAGTCTATCAAGTATGTCAAATGTTGCTTTTCCTTGTCCTTCCTTCCCAATGACTATCCTGTGACAATCAGTTTCTCCAAGGCATTCTTTTCACATGACATATAATAAGTATCACGTTTCATTTATGTGTCCATCATCTCCAAAACCTCGTCTTGGCTGACATGTTCTTTATATGGTACGCTCAGCATCCATCTGTAGGACCAGATTTTGGTTGCTTCAACTCTTTAATGAGATTGTTGAGCATTCATTGCCATACTGAAGAACAGACATCACATAACAATCCAGGATACCGGATATTAACTATCATATTTTTGAATAATATAAACGTACTTGTGTATTATTATGTGTTTCCATCATTGTAGGTTCTAAAAAATTAGATTGTAATTCTGTATCGACATCAGTGACTGAGATAATGTTATTAATCATGAGTTCGTACGTAAATTTAGCTTGAAGGTTTTCAAAAGTTGATGTAAATTTTCAAATAAATGTATAAACATGGGAAGGATATATGAAGACAGACGTAAAATAAAAAAAAGGTTTTTTTTTTACAGAAATAAATTTTCATTTCGTTCTCATCAAACACAAATTGTTTATTTACATTTGACAAATAATCAATACCAAGCGCTGCAATCGTTCAAGGATTAGCCCAAGTTTCTTTGTCAGCCTTAAACAAAACTCATATCTTTAATTTATATTTCGACAATTATGAAACATAATTCTTACCGGCGGATGTTTATTCAACATTTGCAGGAGTGACATTAAGTTTTGTATCATGACATAAAGACATATAACTTTTTAGAGAATATATCTATATACAAATTTCCATAGAAAATATTTTCATGAAAATTAAAGACAATAGAATCGCAAATAATTTTCTTTTCGATATTACCGCACTGGTAAACTATATTTCATTAAATATACATTGTCTATGTGTGTCTCACTAAGCGGAATGGCTACACAACTGTATGCATATTTAGCCAAAATAATGAAGATGAAAAAATATGTACATATATATATGTGCGTGAATGTATGTGTGCAATCGTGTGTATAATTGTAAATTCAACACAGATTTTTCTTTTGCCTCGCAACTAGAAGTTATTTGACCGAGTTCAATTTAATCAATATGCAGGAAACAGAACAATAGAACAAATCGCCTGGCGTGAATGTCGATGTCACATTTTAAAGTAATTTTCCTTTGCAATATATTTTTTTGATTTTGCTTTTCTTAATTTAGAAACATTGTTCCCTCGATATTTAAGTGAGGTTGTATTTTCTTTATGATTCCTCACTTCGAAACGGGTTAATTTTTTTACAGTTTGTATTTTTTTTAACGTTTGTATTTTTTCCCACTATGTTTTTTGAATAAAACATGTCCGAAGAATTGCCTAAGTAACACTTTTTTCGATATATGACGATTTAGAAATTTTCAAACACATTTTTGAGTGATGTAGTTTACATACAAGACTGCATAATGTCAGTGTTAGACCTAAATAAATTGCAACGTTTCCTATTAGTCCTTGAATTATAAGTATCGGAATCTATGCAACAAAAAAATCAAAAAAACAAAACAAAACAAAAACAAAAGCAAAACAACTAATTGTCTATATTTTTATAGTCGTATATATTTTTCATTTAAGGTGCTTTCTTTTGCAAAAAAAGACTCAGAATAAAGGAGGTTTTACTGATGAAAACAAAAACCCAGCACTCAATTATATAAACTACAGACACGCTAAAAACTTGCTGACTGTGTTTTGACACACAAACTCTCCTTCACACGGAAGACCATAAACATTCTCCGACAGGTGAACTTATATTCATCCTTGAAATTGGCTAAAAGTATAGACGGAAGCACCTGGATATACAAGACATTTGTGCAATTATTATACAATTTATGTCTTCAAAAAAAAAAACATTATGAATTAAAATTAGAATGTGAAAGAGCACGTAGAACATATTCCACTGTTCAAGCATTTACATTTAAACAATGCTTGATACTGAGAGGATTTTAATATCGTTAATTTTTATTGCAATGGTTTATAAAGTATTGTATCACAACACAAATATTTTCATGTTTCAGAACAATACTCTTCTTTTTCTGGTGATATAATAAAATAAATTGTGAAAATGATTTATTTTGAAAACATGAATGAAATCGTTCTTATTTAGAAAATTAGAGAGTAGTATTTGGAGAACATACTTTCAGGTGAGACATCTTTTTTTAAATCCAAAATTACATGTAGGGAAAAAAGAGTTAACCATCTGGGTGGCGAAGGAATTAGAATGGCCTAGTATTTAGACATTTCACATTTTAATCTTGTCTGAATAAGATACATAGTAAGAACAAAGATGATTTGAATGGAAAGTAACACTCTTTCACAGCAGGTTAATTTTATTTTTTAAAAATTATATTTAGTATTACCTCAGAGTGAAGAGGCTGGAATGTTTAGGTTAGAAGTAGGATTAAATAATTATGTTATATTAAGGTGTATTGTATTTACGAAAACCAATCAATAGTAAAATAACTTTTAACTTTTGAAGTTATATTGGAGCAAGTGTTATAAAAGAAAAATTGCAGTTAATTAAATTTTAAGGAATGTTTTTCTTCGATTTTCTACGACTTTATGAGTAAGGAAGATGGAATGTTTAGGTTAGAATTAGAATTAAATAATTATAGTATACTAAGGTATATTGTAGTTAAATTTTTCAGTCATATTGGAGCAGACGTTATTTTCCATTTTACTATGGTTTTAGGTTTGTGTCCTTTAACTACGCAGAAAGTGGTGTTGGTTTCCGTACGTGTTGTTTTGAAGGAAGTTATGTGCATTTACAAACACAGTTTAATAGGGTTCCAAATGGATACAAGGTAACTGTTTATTTAATATTTAAGATTTCATTTCATGATATATTATATTGGTTATAAATAGAATTTGTTATACACCTACTGTCCGGTGGGCAATTTTTTGCATTTCGACAATTAAGCTTGGAGTGTTGTTTTCTTTATTATTTGAATAGTCATTGTTATTTTAGTTAATGGTCTGATTTAGGAGTTTATGATTATAATATGTAATAATTTTTCTCGATAAACTGTACAATTATAACTGATTTTAAGGGTAATTTTATTTTAAAAACTTACTGAAAGTGTTATAATTTGTGAAAAAGTTTCTTCATTAAATTGGAAAATATTAGCACTAACTTGGTGCTAACTGTTTGGTTAAAAGCGGGTCTTTACTAAATAGTTTTTCTATTTGTATTTTTCCTGTTATATCTTTATTTTTTAAGTGTCTCTTATCCACTGTTCTTTAAAAACAGTTATGTTTATAAAATAATTATTTACTAGAAGAAAATAATTATTCACTAGAAGAGTATTTAATAATTATATATGCTATGGAGAAGGGTATATGTTTGATTATGCTTGAAGGGTGATTAAATTTTGGGTGAATTTATGATAGATATTCGTTAGGTTTTATGTATTTCTGATAAGTATCATTTACTAATTCTAGTTTTACATCAAGGAACTTTACTACTTTTAAATTAATGTTGATTATTAATTTTAAGTTTAGTCGTTTGATTTCAATATGGATTAGTTTTCTTATGTTATCTCTTTAAAGTGTGTAGAATTTTATACTATCATAGAACCATCATCCTTATTTTAACATATGTCATGGGTTTTTATGTCATAGTGTGTGGTGTGGTTTTCCAGAGCAAATAAACAAATCAGATCTGAAGTCTCCGCAGAGTCCAACCCACCAAATGTGATGTCAAATTAGGATTCAGAAAAATTTTCTATCCATTGTTCCTGATTGTGGGTCAGAATAGATGTCTTGGTGGCTATTATAATATTACATTCATCCTTAGATAAGTCCGAATAATATATGGCGAATACAAGTGCCAAGGTGAAAAGGTCTTGGGAATTGACAGGTAATAGTAAACATTGTCAAATTGTATTAAAGTGTAGTTGTTTAAATCTTTATACGGCAAAGCCAATTCATGAAAACTGTTGTATTAGTCCACTGTAGTTTTACAAAGTTCTTTTTGATTTGGTTATTAATCCGTTCAAGAATAATTGTAAAGATTTTACCAATTTCTGTCCTGGTTGAGAAGGTGGTTAGATTATCCTCAATATTAGGCGATGTAAGCTTCTTTTGTGCAAAGTTTACTAATGTGTCACTAATTTTGTGATTTGCGTTAATACTTTAGCTTGTAGTATTTATTTCTCAACTAAATTTAGTGATTTATTATTTGCTTTGTTACATTTTTGTTAATTTAGAAAACATAAAATGGGTATGATCGTTAGTCGTTACATTATAGAAGTAAGATGTATTTAATACTTTTTCTGATGAATTTTACGTTTGAGAAAACATAGTCGAGGTTTTTCGGGAAATCATTCTTTATTTATTGAAATTTTTTCTCATTATTTATTGATATGCATATGCATATTCTGCAACTACCACTCCATATGTAGAAGAGCATTGATCTGGAACGTGAAATTTTATACAAATCATTGTAATAACAAAATTACTATATATATATTTAAATTCATATATATATATATATATATATATATATATATATACGCAGGCATACATAGATATATATATACACCCATACATATATATGCATATATATATACGTTCGTTCACACATATACACTTGCATATTTACATTCATATGTACACACATAAATATATACATACCTATATATATATATATGCATACATCTAGGCCTATATATATATATATATATATATATATATATATATATATATATGCATATACACATATATGCATATATATTTACATACATATATATATAATATATTTATATACATATATATATATACTTATATACATATATGCATTTGCATATGCCTACTTTTATCTCTGTATATAGATGCACAAATATACATATATATGTACGTATACATACATATACATGTATATACACATAGATATACATGTTTATATATATTATATACGTAGATATAATTAATACGTACACATACGTATATAGAGATATGTATAAATTCAAATACTTATAAACTTTCATATATATATATATATATATATATATGAATATAAACGCATACCCACTTACATTTATAGAGAGAGCGAGAAAGAAAGATCTAGAGAGAGATTGTGTATATTATCAATCAACATATCCTCGTGTTTTCTTCCAAAGATCAGCGAAACGTGTAACTCTCACTATATAGGTTTGATCTCTATGTTTCCTTTTCTTATATTTAAAAACGATCTTGTTCTCGGAATTCTCGAGATTTCCGTCTGTCTCCCTGCAGTTGTCATTCTCCCTCTCGCTAAACACACAAAGATCACACACTCTACATCCAAGCACAGGTTGCTTTCCTGTTTTTTGGTGGTCTGTCTATATTTTTACACATATCTCTTTAATGTTCTTAGAATTATATTGATCTATATATGAACATGTCTATACTTATAAACATCCTCAATGTTTTAGTTTCATTTATTTTGAAACTTCACATCAACTTCCTTAAACAATTCCTATCTCCTCAAGCTACAAACATATGTATGAATATTTCGTCTATCAATTTGTATTGGAACTGTTTGTTTTTTCAAAGTATACGGGTTTTTCCGTCAAATCACGAAAACATCCTTCAAGGTAACTGTGATTTCCGAGTAGACTAGACTCCGAACTCAAAGATATTTAAATGAACATATACTAATGATCTTTCTGAATCTGCAAAAAATAAAAAAAATCTATATATAAATATATATATATATATATATATATATATATATATATATATATATATATATATATAGCGTGTATAGCAAGAATTTGAAAATCATGTTTACATCTTTGCCACTAACTCTTATAAAGTACATGTATAAGATAATTAGAAGATGTGTTTGTTCCAACGCTACAAAGAACATGTTATTATCGGGCAAATTAGTTCCAAATATGCAACCTCTTTTATTATATTGGATAGTTTATTGACTGTTTACGGCTTGTTAATTTTAGATAATGGAACATATTACCATGGAAATAGATATTCTGATATATATAAATATATTGACAGCAAAGCTGTAAATAGTAAAGACAATACGAACATTTATATCTTTAAGCAAAGCATAATTCCTCTCTCAACTATCACAATATAAACCCTGTAAAATTAATTCCTGTGGAAAAATTATTTTAAAAAATGTATTGTTTGTTTCTTTAGAAACTTATCAACTCCATCTGTGTGATTTATTCTCCAAATTTTTTTGGTTCGGAGAATTATTTAAGAAAAAAAGAAATGTTTTTTTTCTAAAATTTATTCATACTAATCGTTAACTATGAAAATATATTGCTGGTATTGTAACTGTTTTTTTTCTCTCTTCAAAGTGTTTAACGACTGTTTCGGAGTTATTCTCATAACTGCGACCCTAAGAGGTCCTACCATCACGTGTTAGTGTGTAATTAGTAGAAACAGCAATTAAAGCGCGATAACAAACCTGGGAAACCATTGATGTGAGACCTTTGTTCCGGATGTAGTTTATCGTCATACCCACGGCGTAGATGGTGTACGTATTAAAAAAGTTAAATGTACAGAAATAGCGAAGTGAAATTAAAAATTTTTAGTCCATGTAAAATCTTTTTACAAATATGATTAAACAACTTTGACAAAAAGTACTTGTTCTTATGTGCCTATGATTTCTAAGACACACAAATCATCTGCATACATGCCTGTTTCTCACAGCACATCAATGCCGCTCACTTAACACATGAGTTTAAGGCGGAACTCGAAACCCTACTGATTTGTCACTAGTCGAAGATCCACCCACCGAGATATGTATTTATTTGCATATGACTGGGATGTGGCCACCTTCACAGTCGATGCATCGATAAGATATGCAAAGAAAACTGCAATCTTTAATCGCTTGATTATAGTTATATAACCGTTCCTGATTTTTTAACCTACTGATACACGCCTTGTCGTCATTGAATGCACAAAACCATACAGGTATGTATGCACGCACACGCACATAATCATATAATCATATTTAGGCATGCATGCATATATATATATATATATATATATATATATATATATATGTATGTGTGTGTGTGTGTGTGTGTGCCCGCGCGTGTGATTCTGTTATTAATATATAATATATCATGTTGGATGACATCACAGAATCGCATCACTAATTTAAGATATGCGTCTGTTATTCAGTAAACCTTATCGTCATATAGCAATATTTTATGTCCAAATAACAGAATATCATCATTGATATTTATGTTACTGTCCATACAACATTTCTGAAGATGTAAAACATAACCCTGTAGCAAAATATGCAAATATTAAAAAAAAATTCAGTATTTTCACCAGAAATCAAAGCTAAAGTACAATGTTTAGAACAACTTATGATTAATTATGTCATACATTTGTATCTATTATGTTCAATAATATATGTTTAAATATATAAATATATATATATATATATATATATATGCGTATGTATATATATATATATAAACACACACATATATATGCGTTTTCCTCTCAATATATATATATATATATATATATATATATATATATATATATATATACATATGTGTGTGTGTGTGTGTGTGTGTGTGTGTGTGTGTAAATTATTGAGACTTAATTATTGTTTTAAAGCTGTCATTTACAATATTTTATGCAATATTTAATTTTTACTGTTAGGTTTTTGCTGTTATATTTTGTGTTTTATTATTTTATGTTTAACTTTTTAATTTGTAGTGTTTTGATGATTCTATGTTGTTTGTTTAGTATACGGTGAAATTATATAATATCACATTTATTTGTTTTAAATGACTTGAGTTATATGTTTTTTAAATAATTAACAGAAAAAATAATTTACCGTCCGTACTAGTGACAGAAAAGATTGTTTAGAAAAGAATACATCTTTGAAATAAAACGATCTTGATTCTGAGATCATAAATGTAGTGTAATATGAATGTGCGGGCTTTGTAGGTACTGAAGGAAAAACAAAACAATTAAAAAGTCAAATATGATTGACTGAAATATATGTCTGTCTAAATTTTTAATAAATAACTAACTTTACAAAATTTAGAAGATTGTGCTGCTAGTATATATCTCTACAAAACTCCATAATCTATGAGCTTATATATATATTATATATATATATATATATATATATATATATATATATATATATATATATGTTATATATATATATATATATATGTATATATGTATGTGTGTGTGTGTGTATGTATGAAAAGTGTATGTATGTAATTATAAATATTAATACCCATATATATATATAAATATGCAATTTGTTATATATATTATATTGTTTACATATTATATGTGCGTGGTACTTATTTAAAAGCGCTCAATATCAGTGATAGAGCAGACATGTTCATATAGATAGGTGTGAGTTTGTAACCCTGGGTTTCACGCTTTTGCGATAATCAGACAAACTAATTAATGTTTAAAAAAAAACAAAATTGGCTATATTCGTGTATTTTTGTGGAAGTGGGGGAAAAATTTGTCGTCACGACAGACCCAGACATACATATATATATACATTTGTACATCCATCAACGCGCGCAAGGACACACACACACACGCGCACACACACACACACACACACACACACACACACACACACACACACACACACACGTATGCGCGTTCGGTCACTGAGGCTTGCATAAACATACGCATGCGAATCTTGCGGGGTTCGGTATATATATGTATATGTGTGCCGTTGCACACATACACACTCATTCGGTTGTGATATTCGGATGGTGTGTAGCGATGTCAACGCGCGAACAGTTGTCGATTTTTCGTATGTATATATGTACTTTTGATGGGTATTGTGTGAAACTATGGTAGGTAAGAATTGCTCTTATCTTATTTAAGGCTGTATTGTTATTTTTTTGTTTTCAAGTCGGTTATTGGGTTGTTTTATTACTTTTTGTGGTTGCGTATATTTACATGGTGAAAATTCTAATTTGCAATGCTTGTTACTGTTTATTAATTATTAATTTTACTATGGTAGAGACGTGTGATTTTTTTTTTCATCCGTTTGGTATGAATTGTGATAATAGGTATTTATCAAATCAAATGTTATAATAGTTTTATGGCATTTTTATTTTAATATTGGGAGTAGATGTTCGGAAAGAAATTCAAAATGTCTCAAAAATAATAGAAAATTTACACTCCCCAATGATACTGTGTCTAACCAATGAAACCAATTTTCAACACAAAATTAAAAAAGGTAGGTAACAGTCAGATGTAAAAAAAATTACAAATATTGTTTAAGTAATAATATAAAATAATTTCATTTATATGTGAATAATTATGAAATTTTTCATTAAAATCCGACAATTATTTGATTTTTGAAAGAATTCCAAAATTATTGTGTTTTTCAATGAAAAAAAAACAAACTGAGTTACATAATATTAAATAATCAATTGCAAACACTAGTAAAGATTAGGTTACAAACAAACGAAAATCAATACAAGATTTGACCAATATTTCGAATATGTTAGAAAAAAAATTCAGAAATAATTAAAAATACATTAATCTTTCCTCTTAATAATCCATTATAATTGAAATGTAAAAATTTCATTTTCTTAAGTTTGGGGATTTTCTTCATGCTACAGCGATCTAGTGGCGGTACGTATTCTAAAGATATAAAAGTATATTAAACTGCGAATGCCTTATTTGGGTGCATTTCTCTTAAGATTATCCTGTTTGTAGAAATAATCATTGTTTCCAAATCTAGATTCCTGAAAACATGACGTAAAAAGCCTGGCAGTGTCATGTGTCTTACAATCATTTAAGGGTGTGTTATACTTTGGTGTCCTTTGAACCAGCCGTCCGTAACTTACATGTTTGTACTAGATTAAGCAGATATGGAAAGGTAACAGTTAGATATAGGCGACAACTGTTCACATCCAAATAAACATTAAACAGTAAATTTGAGTGCGGATATCGTTCTTAAAAAATGAAAACCCTTCCACGACCAATCGGAAAGGCAATTCGCCTCGTACGCAACTCAGAAGAAATTATAAATTTTATCTGCCAGTGATATGAAATTAAACAGGCGATACATTATTTGATACTGATTTTTAGTTGGAATTATAATTAAATATGACATTTAGTTTTGAAGTTCAATGCATAAAGTTGCAACAAAAACCTGAATGGACAAAACAAAACAAATATGGTTGCACTAGTTTTGCAAAATAAATTATCCTTTTTAAGAATGACATGAATCAGGTAGGTTTTATGAACTTTATTATACGTGTGAAATTATATATTTGGGAAAATCTCATTTTGATTTTGCTTTCGATCCTTCCGATCATTTCCGATGATGAATTACTTCAGTAAAACCTTTGGACAATTCCCATAATTTTACTTCTGAAAAGAATAAATCATAAGAAAAATTATGTAAAAAGAATTATATAAAAATGCAATGATGTTAACTTTCCGATCAAACCAGTATAAATGGTGAAGGGTGATTGTTGTCCCAATACACAATATATATATATATATATATATATATATATATATATATATATATATATATATATATATATATATATATATATATATATATATATATATATATATATATATTATCGATTCTGAAACTCTTTGGATCTGATCGAAATTAAATGACGAATAGAGTTGTTCCTCTATCACACTAAACTCGACAATATCAAGATAAGAAAAACACTTTGAATAAAAATAAACTGTTTTCTCACTTTAATTAAGTGAAAACACACACACACACACATATATACATACACACATGCGTATATACTACGGTCATATCACGTTGAATACACGAGTTCTTGCTCGATCGCTGAAGTTAAGCGAAGTTGTGTCTGGTCAGTACTTAGATGGGTGACCGCTTGGGAATACAAAGTGCTGTTAGCGTTTATGGACGGATGTGCGTTGTGTTGCGGTGGATGTAGGCTTGGAGAGGGGGACCAGTGAGCGACGTTTCAATTCTAGTCGAAAAATTTGCATTCAATTACGGACTGGTACCCTTGGGAAAGGTATTAATTCGTCCCTTATACCTAGTTTTGGGTTCAATAACTGAGGTCTGCTGTTCATGCGATCTGTGGCGAACTTGTGCACAGATTGTTTGTTACCAGCGGTTACAAAATGTGTAGACTGTGCTACACAAGCCTTCACCCCTCTAAACAATTCTTTGTGTGGCAGACTAACTGGGTTAGATACTCACGCGTCAAAATTGACTGGAGAGTCCATAATATATATATATAGGTATGTATGTAAGTTTTTGCTGCTTGCAGAAAGTAAATTTAAATTAGACAAATTCACGGAAAGTTCATGAACATCAGCAATCAAGATCCTTCTAAAGGAATTAGTCAAAGAACAAAAGATGTAATCCTCGAATGTGGTGAATATAGTCTAGAAATACTGATAAAAGAAGGCAATGCTTACATGATTCTGCACAAAGAAATTAGAAACAAATACAAGACAAGCTACATAGAAAAACCTGAACAAATTATGTGCATAAATAAAAAGAATATGTATTACTGATGAAATAGATATGCTTAGAAAAATTAATGACCTAACAAATCAAAATCCATGGTCAACAGCATTATTCCTAAAATCCAAGGAAGGTAATACTGATATTAGATAAAAAAAATGCTTCAGAATGAGAATGAATATATCAAAGAACTATTCAATGATGAGAGAGAATAACCGGCAATAAACAAAAATATCGAAGAAACAAAATTTTTAAAATTTGAAATAGAATCCATTACTGGTTGAAATAGACTGATACAAAAGAACAGGGCCAGAGAGAATTGTCATTTATTTTTTAGAAGTCTTATATTATTTCGGTATTGACAAGATCATAGACATAAAAAAGAAACATATAAAAGTGCTGATATATCGAAATATATATCGATTAATTTTCAGGGTTCTGCCTAAGAGGTGATGTACAGACTTCATCATGCAATAAATCTAATGAATCATATAACATGATGTATCCTATGAATTCTGTTGGATAGAATTCTGTTGAGCAGGGGGTTACATAGGAGGTGAGATATGTGAAAGAGTGACAGGTTTCATGTGGTATCAGAAAGAAGGTTGGAGAAGGATGAGAATGGAGTGGAGGAAGAAAAGAAACATGAGAGCGAGAGAGAGAGAGAGAGCGTGAGAGAGGATGCAAGTTAGTGAGATAGGAGATCACTATTGACTTTAGGTTTGAATTCTTAAAGATTGTAGCCGTCGGGAAAGCAAGTAAATGGAAGGGAATTCCACAGGCGGGAAATGCGAGGAAAAATGAGAATAAAACCTTAAAGTGGAAATGAACATGGTGAACATTAAGATACTGAAAAAAAATTAATGTGATATTTTTACGCAGAACGTTATAAAAAATAGTAATTTAAATGCTGGCGTATAATGTACCTAAGATTTATAGATTAATTAAAAGCATTCCAAAATATCTAATATAAACTTTTGGAGAAGCCAGGTAACATTGACATTATTGGAAATGATCTTCTCTATTATAATAAAGACTGTTGTGTATTATGTGTACATATATACGAATACATACACATCAACATGTGATTTTTCTTCTGTCACGCTCATGTGAACAGACTAGAGTCTGTTCTCATGAGCGTGAGGTAGTGTCAGCTCAATTCAATCTCTTTACTACAAATTATGAAATCTCATGCCAAATGTTTGCTCTTTTACTTTTACATTGTTTATTATTTTATTTTGTTTGTTTGAATTATCTCATCGAGTCGTGACATGTATGTATATATATATATATATATATATATATCTATATATATATATATATATATATATCAGCATGCAGTCTGGGTATAGAAGAATCTGAAGGAGTATCCTGTACATACATTGGAAGGATAACTCTCTAAAAGATTTCTAAATATATATGTATATAAGTACATATAGAGCAAATATATAAAAAAAATTATTTCATGGTAATTCTGAAGTTTGGCTTATTTCACGCAAACAATCATCAGATTCCGTCTTTATTTTACGAATGATTTTACACACAGTTTGTAAAGTCCTTTAAAAAATAAAGACAGAAGATGATGATGGTTCGCCTGAAATAGACCCACACTTCAGATTTACCATGAAATAACTTTTCTAATATATATATATATATATATATATATATATATATATATAACTTTTCTTATATATAACTTTTCTTATATATATAGTTAACTTTTCCTATCTATCTATATATATATATATATATATGTATGCCTTAACTTTTCTTATATATAGATTTATTGCATGATTTATTGATATATATATATATATTCTAAAACACACTGGTAAATATAATAGATAATGAGTGTCTAATAATTTTAAACATGAGCCGTTCTAAACATCGTTTTATTTGCTTTCATTTCAGGTGAAAATAAAGACAAAAATTCTCCAAAATTTGGATAATTTTTCTTAAGTTAGTTCTAAGATTTCAGCTCACACGAGCCAACTTCAAAGAGGTTACAAGGACGTTAACATAAAATTATCCGCTGTCAAAGACGATTTTATTTTGTGTTAACATAAAGCTTTGCTAAACAGCAACAACAGTTACCAAATAGCAAACGCATTTCGTAAATTTTAATGCAGTTCTATGTCGTCACACAGCATGAGTGCTTGAAATGTTAACAGAACCATATATTTAAATGCAATGTAATGCGTTATGAACAGATTTAAATGTGATTAACAGTGTTTGTTTTTTGGATTTAATTTAAATGGCCGCTAATATCTGAAGGTTCTTTTTACTGTGTGTATGAAAGAGGATTATTGTATTGTTGATTTCGAACAAACTTAATAAAAATTATTGAAGTATTGGAGTATTTTTGTCTTTATTTTCACCTGAAATTAAAGAAAAATACGATGTTTAGAACGGCCCATGATTAAACATAAAAGGCATTCATTGTATCTTGTATATACTTTCAATATATGTGCTTATGGCTTAGGGTGCAGAAACTCCGGCTTACACGAAATTGCGTGAGTTTCGATCCCTGCTAGAAGCAAATATATGTCTAGCCACACTGATTTTTTTTTTATAAGCGTTCACCCCGAGCAAGGCATGTCACTGCCACTACTGCGCAGGAGGCTACATAGAGTGGAGAAAGGATGATTAAATATAGGAAATGTCAGAGGGTGGGTGATAGACGTATAGGGATACCGAGATTGAGGGCTGGGTAATGAGAGTGTTCTGAGAATAACTGGGAGTTAGAGTGATAGGAGGTGTCTATTGACCCTACATTTAAACACCTCGAGATTGTGGCTGTCGGGAAAGCAGACTTGTGGAAGGGAGTTCCACAGGCGCGAAGCGCGAGAAAAGAAGCTGTTGGAGTAGAAGTTACGGTTACATCTTATCTGTTTAACTGTACAAGGGTGGGACCTAGTTGCTAATCTAATATCTCGTGTAAATTCCTGCTCCAGTGCTCTAAGTTCATCGGAGCAGAAGCCATGAAAGTACTTGTACAAGAGGCACAGGGAACCCACATCACGCCGGTGATAGAGTGGTTGCAGCCGGTCTGCCTAGTCAATATCAACCACGTTACAGATCCTCCTTTGTATTTTGTCAAGTAGCCCAAGGAGAGCAGCAGGGGCGCCCGAACAGATTGGCAGCAATATTCAATACACGGGCGGATGGTAGATTTGTATATGTGCAGAATAGATTCAGGTGGGAAAAGGGAGCCGACATTCATAGTGGTAGATGTGGCAATGGATTCGATATAGTCATTCCATTTGAGGTCCGCCGAAAGTGTAAGGCCAAGGAGGCGTAGTATTTTACTCTCTGGGAGGCCAGCCTGTCCCATGCTAATGGGAGATAGATGCGATTGTCTATGGTGGTTAGTTGATAACAGCTTCGTTTTAGAAGCATTGATTTTTACTAGCCATTTCCTACCCAAGGTCACTACAGATTGGAGGTCCTTTTCAAGCACGGCGGCGAAGTTCGCTTTGTCGCCTACACCTGGTTTTTGATCGATGCGAGAGTAGATTGTTGTGTCATCTGCATACATGCCAACTTGGGATCTAATGGTGTCGAGGAGATCATTAATGTAGATCAGATATGATACAGAAAAACAGGCTTATATGTGAATTACAGATACACATATATAGAGAGAGACCAAGAGAGTGAGTCATGGGTAAATTAACGCCATATTATATTTCTGATTTCGCGCATGCGTTTTGGTTATGGTTGATTTTGTCGGTTTTATAGTTTGAGTTCAGTTGGGCATCGTCTCTGAGAATAAAGTAAGACATTTTACTTAGCCAGAAATTTGGCAATGACAAGCTGTACTTCTTAGAGTGTACGCTGGAAACTACAAAACGAACATTATGAATGATTTGGTTGTCAATCTGATGACAGTGAAGAAGGTGCAAAAAGTGTTACTAAACACTTTTCGCACCCTCTTCCTTGTCTTCAGATTAATAATGATGACCAAAGTGCGACAGAGTGCTAAAATCACTCTGATCGTTCTGATAAGAAAAAAACTCCCAAGTACGTTTCTAATGCCTAAGACTTAGCACGGTTTCCCACATAATGTGCTTTGATGTGGTAGTTTTCTCTTTGATCAACAGGGTGGCTACTTGAAGTACCTAAGTCTGGCAACAGGATTCTGCAAGATGTCACACCAGCGAACGGAGCTCTCGCTGTCGGACAATTTTTGTTACTACATCAACCTTTATATCTGGCCAACTGACCCCGAAAACGGCAATCCCTTTGATTATTATGTGTGGGGGAGTTGATAGAGAGACCAGCAAAATTCCTTGTAACACCAAAAGTGTTCCAAGGAGCATTGTGTTTGGCGTTGCATTGAAACTACAAAAAATAGACGACTACTACTAGCGTACATCCGCGAACTGTTTTATATACTTAATATGATTGTCATCTTTCATAATTGAATTATAAGCCGAAAGCTCAGAAAGGATTAAATAAAAAAAAATTATCAATATTATAATTTCCTTTCTGCTTTTAACGACAATGATATTAAGCTTATCAGAAGATATGAAAAGAATTTACATAAAATACATCGACAAAACTAGTTTATATTATTTAATGAAACAAGAATCAAAGAGAAAATTCTGTGTAAATACATACATAGTATATATATATATATATATATATATATATTGAAGATAGATAGATAGATAGATAGATAGATAGATAGATAGATAGATAGATAAAATATGCAAAATCTGTAATAGATATATAAATATACGCATTCTTATTAAAGTAATTACAAAATTAATTAGATGTGTAAAGAGTAACATCCAATGATATATTTCGGTTTTTGCTCCACACATAAACAGTCACATATGTAATCAAATACCTAGCCATACACATTTCCTGATATAAGTGTGCGTGTGTGCTTGCACCTATATATAGCTATCTGTATGTAAACATGCCTGCAAGACCTTATTAAGCTAATAAGGGAATCATGTTCGTCTTGATTTCTGATTACGTGTGATTTCATGCAGCCAGGCCGAATTCCCATCATGGACCTATGGTCTGTTGGCGCCCGTTTCCCTGAAGCACTAGCCAACAGGGAGGAGAACAATTTTCGCATCTTACCAATGATTCCTGTAAACATGTTTATGTGCTTAGGTCTGGGAATTACCTAGGCTGCCAGAGATCTTGTCTCTTGTTGATGCAACCGGATTCAGTGAGTCTGTTCGTCTGCTTGTGCGTCTTTCGTTGTCTGATAAACTAAATTCCCTACCTTGTTATCCAGATTGATTCCAGTGACAAGAATTATTTTCGCTGAAGAAAAGTATTCTTTTGTGTTTGTGCGTATGTTTTAGTGGCCGCGAACTCGTCGTTCTCTTAATGGTTAAAGAAGCAAAATCACACAGTAAATCTCACAGAGATTTTTTTCCATCTTTGAAAGCACAACTATAATAATAAAATCAATTTCTGAAATGATGTATTTTGCATTCATTTTATATACATATAAGAATTTGGTTTTCTAATTGCACAAAAAATAGCAGTTAAATATATGCCACTAAACACTAAGTGTTAAGATAAAATTAAACATCAGTTGTCAAATAAAATTCAAGACAACCATAATGCCGAAAATGAATAATGGACACGTATCGTTGTGGTACAGTGGATATCGGCTCGGAACGAGAAACCGGGGAGCCGAGTTCGAATTCCAGTTGAATCCATTGTGTTCACTTACGCGCAAATACCATTGGGAAAGGTATTAATCCGTCTCTTCCTTCCAGTTATGGGTTAAATAGCAGGACATGTTGGGTTCTATAGCCTTGGTCGGCAACCAGTCTACCGCAGAAAGCAATGGCAACCTACTGCGGGATAATCTTCTGCCCAGTCAGTGATGTCTCTTTCGAGACATGATCGCCCAACCGTGTATCACGTATGGCACTTAACTGACTGAAACTTACAATCAGAAAGAGACAGATGAAATTTCTAGGACAAATAGTGATCATTGCGATATTGTTTTTTGATATTGTTACTTTAGTGTAGCAGGCGGTTATGATACATGACGGAACGGAAATATAATGCTGAGGATATCATGGACTAAACCCTTTAAAAATAAAGAAGCTTTACATATAATGGTAAAAAATGAGACTTATACATTGCATGTGGAAAAGTAATTTGAAATGTCAAGGGCACATAATGAGAAAAGCGGGCTTATAACATGACCCTCAAAGGATATGTTAAAGGTAAGAACGAACGTGTAAACCATTAAGTACAAAATATATTCAACAAGCTTTTGTAAATGATTAGCAATACAGATGGTTAAGAAATAAAGCAGATAAACAAAGATTACGGGGTAAGTCGATGATTCAACGTACTGGAAAGTAACGTTACATAATAGAAAAAATCTTATCTGTTTGCTAAAATTATCTAACATTATACTTTAATAAATATAAATATTTAAAAATATGTATTTTTCTACAAAGATTCATTTAGATAACCAGAATAGTCTGTGTAATTGTCTAGGCAATATTTATACTTATTGGTAGACATTCATTATTGTTGTTGAGTTCAAACCTCTATTTGTGTTAGTGCAGTTTTTTCTAAATTTATTTAGAATCAAATTTACAAAAGAAAAAATAAAATGCATGTCTGAGTTTTGTTAAGCGTTATATTTATATATTTTTTAGTTCTCTATAAATGTTTGGTCTCATTTCCGCGTATGGATTAATTTTATTCTATTTTTGCTGTTTAACAATCATACGAATGCCGAAACTTTCGGTCTTTTTTTGATTTCTGAGTCTTTCCTGAACTTGTACAATTCTACATAGGTTTCAAGAAAAGCATAACAACGATTAGTAGAACGGCGAAACGTTAAGTAAAAGGGAACAACATAGACAAAGAAACTAGAACAGAGAAAATCATACACTGAAAAAAGGAATTTGCTACAAAATAATTAATATTTGTGAAAGTCACTAAACATTTGAAATTTCACATTGAGAAATAAGATAACTAGAAGATAACATAATATGATACATAAATAAACACAGTTCAGAAGATTTAAGTTCTATTTTCTTGAATAACAATTTATTGAAAATAACACCACAAAAATAGTAATAATAATAATAATAATAATAATAATAATAATAATAATAAGAAGAAGAAGAAGAAGAAGAAGAAGAAGAAGAAGAAAATAAGCCATCTATTTTACATGGATGACTTAAAGTTATATGCTAAGAATGATAATGAGCTGGAAGGTCTTCTGCAAACTGTAAAATGCTTCAGCGAAGACATCGGAATGAAATTTAATTTGAATAAATGTGCTAAAGCTACAGTTTTACGTGGATCAATACAAGAAACATCCTCAACTAGCCTAGACCCTGCTGTAACAATAAAAGAATTGAAACCAGAAGAAGCTTATAAATACCTAGGTGTAAATGAGAGCGAAAACATTCACCATAAAAAAATGAAAGAAATAGTGCGTAAAGAGTACTATAAAAGGCTACGAATGATATTAAAAACTGAATTAAATTCACAGAATAGAGTTATGGCCATTAATAGCCTTGCAATCCCAGTTGTCCAATATAGCTTCAACATCTTAAACTGGACTCTAAACGACATCAGGCGAATGGATGCTAAAACAAGAAAGCTTCTTTCTAAGCATAAGATGCATCATCCAAAGGCTGATGTAGACCGTCTATACATACCCCGTAAAGAAGGTGGAAGGGGTCTTATTCAGCTGGAATTGTCATACAAGACAGCAACTATTGGCTTACTAACATACATAGAAACAACAAAGGATTGGATGATACAATTAGTAAGGCAACATGAAGAAAGAAAGAAAAAATATTCAATAATAAAAGAAGGAAGTAAATACAAACAAGATTTACAGTTAGTAGATTCTGTAGAAAAGCAAAACAGTAGCCAAGAACCAACTATTGCGGCAAAAAATATGAAAATGAAAGCCAAAGATAAAGCTCTTGAAAAGATGAAACAGCGCTGGCAAGACAAACCTCTGCATGGCCAATATCCAGTACGTGCCAATAAATCCAATGTTGACAAAGTTAATACTCATCGATGGTTACGTGCATCTGGATTAAAGTCTGAAACTGAAGGCTTTATTCTTGCAGCACAAGACCAAAGTCTTTTCACGAGAAACTTTCAGGCAAATATTATGCATAATAATATGGATCCAAAATGCAGGTTTTGTGATAAACACCAAGAAACAATAGACCACCTAATCTCAGGCTGTTCTGTGCTTGCCCCAAACGAATATAAAAATCGCCACGATAGAGTTGGGCAATATTTACATTGGGCAATGTGCAAACATTATGGAAAAACTGTAAACAAACACTGGTATGAACATCATCCAGCACCGGTTACAGAAATAGAAGATGTAACCATTCTATGGGATTACACCATCTACACAGACAGAAAAATTGAAGCAAACAGGCCAGACATTATTGTTAAAAACCAGAAGGAGAAATCTTGTCTATTAATTGATATGGCTTGTCCAGCGGATTGTAACATAGCAATCAAGGAATTTGAAAAACTGTCAAAATATAAAGACCTGGAAATTGAAATAGAAAAAATGTGGAAATTGAAAACAAGAGTTGTGTCAGTGATAGTAGGTGCACTTGGAATGATAAAAAATGGAACAAAACAACACATTGAAAGAATCCCTGGAAACCCGAGCTTAAGAGATATACAAAAAATTGTCTTATTAAGTACAGCCCACACACTAAGGAAAACGTTATCTATGTAATGCTGGGGATTATAGGGAAGATAGAAAAACATGAAATGGAGTCATAACAACACGCCACTACCTGCCTTAGGTCTCCCCGCAGACTTGGTTGGTAGTGAGACCAAAGCAGAAATCGAAATATGATGAAAAATGACATAATAATAATATATAATAAAAATAATATATAATATATAAAAAATAAAATAAAATATAATATATAAAAAATAAAATATAATATATAATATATTAAATATATAAAAAATAAAATATAATATATAATAAAAAATGGAACAAAACAACGCATTGAGAGAATCCCTGGAAACCCCAGCTTAGGAGATATACAAAAAATTGTCTTATTAAGTACAGCCCACACACTAAGGAGACCTTTGTCATAGTAACGCTAGGAATGATGGGGAAGATAGAAAAAATACATGAAATGGAGCCATAACAACACTCCACGACCTGACTTCCCGTAGATTTGGTTGGATGTCGACCATAGCAGAAATCGAAATATGATGAAAAATGACATAATAACAATAACACTATCAAGCCCGTCCTTTAGGAGGGAATCTACCTAAGGCCAAAAAATCTGCCATAGGAACAAACTCCGACACAAAGAATGAATCTTCACGTCCCCACAACCAAGATAATCCTAATGATTGCCCTGAAAATTGTCCAGCTAGATCTATAACCCTATGTTTAAGAAATAAAAAATAACATGGTCTCGTGGGGAGTACAAAGTCGTTATGACTGCAATTCATGAAGCTTTACTCAAAACTAAAAAAAAACATCATTCGCCAAATATATGACATTTGGCGAGAAAAGGTTGGAATAACAAATAGAAAGTAAATTGACTAAAATATATTAGCCAATGTACGAAGATGCATCATGCGAATTAACCGACTGATAGAGGCAAAAATTAATGAGATAAAAAGAATTGCAACCAGAATAGCCGAATCAACAAAATATGAAAAGGAACCGGATTCAGAAATAAAAAGTAGTAACATCAAACAAACAACAGGTCATAATGTAGAGACTGTGATACACGCAAATCACTGTAAAGATAATGCAGTAAGTTTAGAAGTGCTGGAAATGTGTGATCTGAGTCAGTTACAAGACAGTAATAAAACAAGTAAAAACACATTAAACAGAATTAATTTACAGAAAACAAGAACAGTATACAAGAAGCCAAGGAAGAAATCAAGAACCATATAAATCAGATAAAAATATTGCAATGGAGGAACGAGAACAATTCCCAAAGTTACAACCAACAAAGCATAACTTCGAAACTATTAAGCTCTACCATGAAGCACTCAAATTAATTTTAGATAAAGAAGACACTTATATAAATCTCAATGAAGCAATATATGCATCAGCAATAGCAACAACAAAAAAAGTGAACATCAAGTTAAAAACAAGGCAGTCACAGTGACATAAAGATCCACCTTGGAAAAGGAAAATAGAAAACGATACCAAACAACTTAGAAGTGACCTGTCAGTACTCGATAAATGTAAGAACTAGAAAAGGCAGAAGAGTCGAAGGAAAATACAACATTAAAGAAGAAAATGAAATCCTATCAACTAAGGAAAAATAAAGCAAACAATTCAACTGGAGGTTCAAAGAATAAGACGCTACAAGAAAAGATCAAGATTCTACATACAAAACAATATTTTTCTAACCGATGCAAAGAAATTTTTAGAGGAAAATAGGTAAAAAAAGAATTGAAGTGACAGTCCCCACAATACAAACAGAAGAAGTTATACAGTTCTGCGAAAAAATATGGGCTCGCCCTAAAAAAGATAACAAAGAAGTAGATTGGATTACGCAAGAGGTAGAACGAATAAAAAGTAAACCAGAACAGATATGAGCTGGAATCAAAGAAGAGGATGTTAAATGTGCATTGAATAAAGCAAAAAATTGGAAATTTCCAGGAATAGATAAAATGCCTAACTTTTGGTTATATTACTTAAATACAGCACATTAAAAAAGGAAAAAAACTCCCAGGTAGGTTTGTAATGCCTAAGACTCAGCACGGTGTCCCACATAATGTGCTTTGATGTGGTAGTTTTCTCTTTGATCAACAGGGTGGCTACTTAAAGTACCTAAGTCTGGCAACAAGATTCTGCAAGATGTCACACCAGCGAACGGAGTTCTCGCTGTCGGACAATTTGTGTTACTACATCAACCTTTATATCTGGCCAACTGACCCCCAAAACGGCAATCCCATTGTTATTATGTGTGGGGGAGTTGATAGAGAGACCAGCAAAATTCTTTGTAACACCAAAAGTGTTCCAAGGAGCATTGTGTTTGCGTTGCATTGAAACTACAAAAAATAGACGACTACTACTAGCGTACGTCCGCGAACTGTTTTATATACTTAATATGATTGTCATCTTTCATAATTGAATTATAAGCCGAAAGCTCAGAAAGGATTAAATAAAAAAAATTATCAATATTATAATTTCCTTTCTGCTTTTAACGACAAGAAATGGTTAACGATCCCACTAAAATTCCTGCATGGATGACCAAAGGAATTACATTTCTTCTATCCAAGAACAGTGACACAAACAACCCAAAAAACTATAGAGCTATTACATGCCTTCCGACAACATACAAACTATTTTAACAAAACATCTATTTTAACAAAACAGACATATTTCTTCTTGGAAAGAAATAGCACACTACCGCTTAAACAAAAAGGGTGCAAACATGGCTGTTAGGGATGGAAAGACCAATTACTTATTAACAGAATGATCCTGGAAAGCTGCTACAATGCAAAGAAAAAAATTTAGTACTGCTAGATTATCGTAAGACATTCGATATTGAACTACATTCCTTGATCATAAAGACTTTAAATATATACAAGATATCACCCGTCATCATCAATTTCATCAAATAATGTATGTCGATATGGAAAACAACTCTTTACCTCAATCATATAAGTCTGGTGAAATAAACATCAAAGAGGTATATTTCAAGCTGATTCTTTGTCTCACTTACTATTCTGCATATCATTAATAGCACTAACCAGTCAACTTAACAAAACATAATGTAAAATAACCCAAAAGAAAAGAAAACATTTTATTTTACATAGATGATTTAAAGTTGTATGCTAAGAATGATAATGACCTGGAAGTTCTTCTGAAAACTGTAAAATGCCTCAGCGAATGCATTGGAATGAAATACAATTCAAATAAATGTGCTAAACTACAGTTTTACGTGGCTCGCTACAACAGATATCCTCAATTAGCTTAGATCCTGCTGTAACAATAAAAGATTTAGAGCCAGAAAAATGTTATAAATACCTAGGTGTAAATAAGAGTGAAAAAATTCACCATAAAACCTGAGATATATTGCATAAAAAGTACTATAGAAGGCTACGACTGACTTTAAAAACTGAATTGAATTCTCTGAACAGAATTATGGACATTAAGAGACTTGCAATTCCAGTTGTATAATATAGTTTCAACATCTGAAACTGGATTCTAAACGACATCAGGCGAATAGATTCTAAAACAAGAAAGCTTCTTTCTAAGCATGAGATGCATCATCCAAGGGTTGATGTAGACCGTCTATACATACCCCGTAAAAAAGGTGGAAGAGGTCTTATTTAGCTAGAATTGTCATGCAAGACAACAACTATAGGCTTACTAATATACACAGAAACAACAAAGGACTGGATGATACAACTAGTCAAGCAACATGAAAACAGAAAGAAAAATATTCAATATTAAAAAAAGGCAGTAAATACAAACAAGATTTACATTTAGTAGATTCTGTAGAAAAGCAAAACAGAAGCGAAGAACCAACTGTGGCACTATCTCCCGCAGGGTTATTTTCCCTTCTCCCGCTGGGATACTTTCCTTTGGTTGGTTTAAATCAACGGAGAGAGAGAAATCGATATTGGCAATGTTATTAGTTCTACTGCGTCACGCGATGTGAGCTTAGAAAAAAAATATTGTTTTTCAAGTAGTTCTAAAAGCCCGGAGCATAAAATCTAATTATTTTGGAAAAATATGCATTTCTCTTCTTTCATGTTTGTATACATTTCGTTCTTTAGTGTTCATATAAATTTCTCTCCTTTTGGAGTTGAAATTTCGATTCCGCTAATCTGAAAACGCGTAGACAAAACAAGTGTCAGAGTGATTTGATAAAGTCACCCGAAGGCCAAGGCTGCTGGTGGACACAGCATCCGTGAGAACCCGAAAAGGAATCGAGGTATGATATGTGTTGGCACAATCTCATTCGTTGAGCTAAAAACTTTCGCCAATCGAATGTGCGGAGGCTGATTTCATAGGCCGAAGGCTGTGAGCCGGTCGGATTCCCAGATAGGATCGAAATTGGTTATAAAAATAGATGCTCGACAAGAAAAGTTCAGTTTGAGTTGAGAGATTTTCGAGCAGAGAGGCACCGCCAACACCACCATCTCTGCCAGGGGCCGCCTCCGATTCGGCACGTTCCGTCAGATTACGTTAGGAACCCGAAAGATCTTTGCTGTTTTAAAAGTTACATAAAAAAATGACAAACCTGATTATAAAGAATTAATGAAAAGACTTTAATGAAATACGTGAAGAGACTTTGGCGAAAATTTGAAGAGATCTGCTTCTTTCAACACTAAAGAAACTTAGATATTTTACTTGAGAATTAGAAGCTATGTTGCCTTTGGAGAACTTTCTCTCTCCATTGTAAATATCATTTTCGACAACTGTATTCTTGCGAAGAGAAAGACATTATTTTTTCTCTATATAAAGACATTTTACGTAACTCTCCAGTCGTGTTCGACTTCGTTCATTTATTTTATTATTTTTTTTTTTTGTGTCGCGTTTATTTTTTTCAAACCACAAGTGTACACCAGTGTACGGACTAGCTCAAAGGGGCGACTATTAAGATTGCAAGACGTGACATCTATTTACAACGTGGGACAGTGAAACGTTGTTGCAAAAGACTTCCTGTAACCCAGCTTTTGTGGCGACATGATCGGACGAGATCGTCACGACCAACAACAGCGACAAAACCAACCGTACAACCGGGTGGCAATGTCACAACTGGGACCGTCACGACCGTCAGCGAGAACGAGCGTCACATTAGACAGACGGCCAGCCGCCCTGAGGCGTTACATCTAGTGCCGTTTCGACCAGGATCTGGCCTGAGGGTTGCCAGGTGGCGTGCAGTGTTACACATCTATTGCGGCAAAAAATGAGAAAATAAAAACCAAGGATAATGTTCCTGAACAGATGAAACAATGCTGTGAAGACAAAACTCTGCATGTCCAATATCCAGAACGTGCCAATAAGTCCAATGTTGATAAAGTTAATACTCATCGATGGTTACGTGCATCTGGATTAAATTCTGAGACTAAATGCCTTATTTTTGCAGAGCAGGACCAAAACTTTTCATTAGAAACTTTCAGGCAAATATTATACATAATAATGTGGATACAAAATACAGGTTCTGTGATAAATACCAGGAAACAATAGACCGTCTAATCTGAGGTTGTTCTCTACTTGCCCCAATTAAATATAAAATCGTCAGGGTAGAATGGGGCTATATTTATATTGGAAAATATGCAAACACTTCGGAAAATATTTAAACAAACACTGGTATGAACATCACCCAGCACCGGTTACAGAAATAGAAGATGTTACCATTCTATGAGATTACATCATCTATACAGAGAGAAAAATTGAAGCAAATAGACGGGGCATTCTTGTTAAAAACCAGAAAGAGAAAACTTGCCTATTAATTGATATGGCTTGTCCAGCGGATTGTAACATCGAAACCAAGGAATTCGAAAAACTGTCAAAATATAAAGACCTGGAAATTCAAACAGACAAAATGTGGAAATGGAAAACAAGAATCGTGCCAGTGATATTAGGTGCACTTGGAATTATAAGAAACAGCACATTGAAAGTGTCCCTGGAAACCCCAGCTTAAGAGATTATTAAGTACAGCGCACACACTAAGGAGAACTTTATCTATGTAACGATGAGAGAGAAGATATAAAATACATTAAATGGAGGAATAACAACGCACCACGACCTGCATTTGGTCTTCCCGCAGATTTTGTTGGTAGTGCGACCATAGCAAAAATAAAAATATAATGAAAAATTACAAAATAATAATAATAATAATTGTAGATCGATCGATCTATCTATCTATCTATCTATCTATCTATCTATCTATCTATCTATATATATATATATATATTGAAGTATTTGTTAGTACATTATTTTAAATTGATACTCGTATCTGAGCTAATATTCATGTTTAAACAAATAAATCCAAATAAAGTTGATGTTTACATTTTTTAAAACTAATTTAATAGCAACTTCGTGCCAGGGACACTTTTTTTTCCCTTCCAGTTTTTTCATACAAGTTTAATACTACTACTAATAATAATAATAATAAAAAAGAAAAATGAAAACAGTAATAATAATAATAATAAGAAGAAGAACAATACTAACAGCAACAAAAATATTAGAAATACCATTATTGCATTAACATACAAGCAGTTATTGTCAAATCGGATTTACTGGTTAACGAAATTCTTCGGGATAGATGAATTGAAATTTTAGATAAACTTCTCTGCCAAAATTTGAATGTCATGCACCAAGTGTTCAGATAATTCCATTCTGAGCATGATAGGAATTAATTAAAGAAACTATAGGAAACTTTCTAATTATTAAAGTCTAAGATAAAACATAATTGTTTGTCCTATATATATATATATATATATATATATATATGGGGGGGGTGCGTCTGTATGTATGTGCGGTGGGTTTGCGCGTGCGCGCGCGTGTGTGTGTGAATCAATATATAAAAATTTGCCAAAATTTTTGCTTTTTATATAAAAAAATATGGTAGAGATAATGATTATTTATTTATTGATGTTGTTAACATAAAATTTAAAATTAAATACTTGATGTCCAGTAAATACTATTTAAAAAATAAATGGTCATCTTAAATATTCCTGAGAACATGGAAAATCTATGAGGCATATAAATTCTACCGGTATAAACAACAACATTATATCAGAAAACAACTTATTAGATAGAATAATTCATGTGTTTGATGAATAATTACAGGAACTGAACATACTTTTTCCTATTTCAAACTCTGAATGCTATAAAATTTCAGCTGATATTGAATACGTACAGGCAACTTAAACATTTGTTCCACGTAAAGAATATTGGCCAGAAGCACCACCAGAAATTTCAAAATGTTCGGTCACAATTTTGCAAAACTGCACGCTAAATTTATCAACAGTTTCTTGGATTAGGTCTTGAACAGATGAAATAGCGCTGGCAAGACAAACCTCTGCATGGCCAATATCCAGAACGTGCCAATAAATCCAATGTTCACAAAGTTAATACTCATCGATGGTTACGTGTATCTGGATTAAAGTCTGAAACTGAAGGCTTTATTCTTGCAGCACAAGACCAAAGTCTTTTCACTAGAAAATTTCAGGCAAATATTATGCATAATAATATGGATCCAAAATGCAGGTTTTGTGATAAACACCAAGAAACAATAGACCACCTAATCTCAGGCTGTTCTGTGCTTGCCCCAAATGAATATAAAAATCGCCACGATAGAGTTGGGCAATATTTACATTGGGCAATGTGCAAACATTATGGAAAAGCTGTAAACATACACTGGTATGAACATCACCCAGCACCGGTTACAGAAATAGAAGATGTAACCATTCTATGGGATTACACCATCTACACAGACAGAAAAATTGAAGCAAACAGGCCAGACATTATTGTTAAAAACCAGAAGGAGAAAACTTGTCTATTAATTGATATGGCTTGTCCAGCGGATTGTAACATAGCAATCAAGGAATTTGAAAAACTGTCAAATTATAAAGACCTGGAAATTGAAATAGAAAAAATGTGGAAATTGAAAACAAGAGTTGTGTCAGTGATAGTAGGTGCACTTGGAATGATAAAAAATTGAACAAAACAACACATTGAAAGAATCCCTGGAAGCCCCAGCTTAAGAGATATACAAAAAATTGTCTTATTAAGTACAGCCCACACACTAAGGAAAACTTTATCTATGTAATGCTAGGGATGATAGAAAAACATGAAATGGAGCCATAACAACACGCCACTACCTGCCTTAGTTCTCCCCGCAGACTTGGTTGGTAGTGACACCAAAGCAGAAATCGAAATATGATGAAAAATGACATAATAATAATAGAATTGTAATGAGAATGGCGTGTTTCCCCAACCTCAGGATAGTTGAGCATTTTTCTTTCAAAACCTAAATTTACTCATTCTAATGTAATTTATCTCTTTCCCTTTAAATGATCGTGATTAATTAATAAAATATCCTTATCTGCATTGTTATTTACGTATTCCTTAAAGTCTACTATAATACTTGTTGATATTTCGGAAGATAATTCTTTATTCAAAATCTAGGCTATTATCACTAAATATACTATGATATTTTTCTTAGAAAGACTACGATATAGTTATAGATAATACTAAGTATTTTCGACGAGATCATTGAATAAATAACTGAATATATAGAGGGAAAAATCAAATGAATGAAAGAATGAAAAAATTCAGTTTTTATATATAATGTTTTGTAAACAAATAAGTTAAGAATAATTGTGTTTTTTAATATATACTCCGATAAATAATATCACTCCTTTCTTTAATCAATAAATTAACGATAAGGAACATATATTTTTTCTAATTTGCAGGTAAATTGCAGTTACTGTTTTTACCGTAATTATCAGTAAGCATTATAAAATTATTTTAAACATTTCACACCTTCGTATAAATTGTAAATAATATGAATCAAACGTTACCTTTCATTGTTCCATTAAATTATTTTGACAATTTATTTCGTTAAAAGGATTAGTGTTAGTAGGAACAAAAATTATATTTTCCATTAATTAGCAACTAAGCACATTAAAAGAGGCAGTAGCAACAACAGTAACATCATAAATACAGAAAAACATCTATTTTTTTTTTCATAACTACAAATATATACTTTAATTTTTAGCCATATTATTCAATATAATAATGTTTCGTTTCGTTGAACAGATTCTTTTTACTCCTTTTTGAATGCTAGAAGAAAAACTCAAAAAAAACTCCGCAACTCAAGGGGTTAATCGAATACCGGAGTGAATGACTGCTTCGTTATGAGGTCGTGAACGATCACCTACAGTCTTTGGAAACATATCTATAAAAGACCGTTATGTGCTTAGCAATTTTTGAACACATACATCAATGGTGGGAAAGATATGAGAACAAAATTCAAACTAAGATGTCTAGTATAGCACTTCCATTTGATAAATAGGGAGCACGTTCCTCAGGAAGGAAAAGTACTTGAGTTAAAAAAAATCAGCCTTAGGAAAATCCTACTAAACAAAAAATAGATCATCATGTCCCCACAAACGGGATAATCTCAATGATGGCTATACAAATTCTCCAACTACATCTACAACTATTCATTTAAAGAAAGAAATGGTAAAATAATCTTGTGAGAAGACCAAGTCATTAATGACAGCATTCTAAGAAGCGTTACACAAACTCCAGAAAAGTCACTCGCCAAATATGACATTTGTTCTGCAATCACAGAAGGTAGATTAGAAAGTAAATTAGCGAAAATAAACTAAACATTGTAAAAAGATACATAACCGACTGACAGATGTCGAAATTCTAGAAATAAAAACACGTGGAAAACCGTAATCTTAATCCTTAACAAGCCTGAAATAAAACAAGTCCAAAACACATTGAACCGAATTATTTTACGTGAAAATATGAATAGTATGGAAAAAGCCAACGACGAAATCTAGAGATATTTAATTAAAATACAAAATATTGAAATAGATGAACAACAAGGCATAATAGCAAAACTATTAAACTCTACAATACAGTATATATGTCTAAACGAAGCAATATGTTAGCAATAGCAGCAACTAAAATATTAAACGTCAGAGTAAAAATGTCAATTTCACAGACATGAAGATTCGGCTTGGAAAAGAAAAATAATGAAAGATGTGGACAACTTAGAAATGAATTATCAGAATTCGATGAACTGGAAAGAGAAACAGAAGTAAGAACTAGATCATGTAGAATATTCAAAATATAATATAATATGTTAATATGCATATATATATATTTTCTAAACACATACTCTTAAATATAAGAGACAATGAATGTCTATTATGTTTAATCATGAGCCGTTCTAGACGGCGTATTTTGGCTTTAATTTCACTTGAAAATAAAGACAAAAAACCTCCAAAATTTGGATAATTTTTTATTAATTTGGTTCAAAGCTTTCGGCTCACATGAACCATCTTCAGAGAGATTACTAAAACGGCAATACAGTAACATCCACCATCACCGACGATTTTCTTTTGTGTTGACATAAAACTCCGCTAGGCAACGGCAATAGTTACCAAAAATAACAAACGCATGTCTCAAATTTGCAATGCGGTTTTATGATGTCACACCGCGTGATATCGTGAAATGACAACAGAACCATGTATTCAAATGCAATGTAACGTGTTATGTCCGGATTTAAAGGTGATTTTATAAAGTTTTGGTTGTTTAGATTTGATGTACATGGCCTCCAATATCTGATGATTATTCTTTTACTGTGTGTATGAGTAAGGATTTCTCGTCTAATTATCCATAATTGTAACGTCGATTGATCTTAAAAGTAAATTCATCAAGATTAAAGTATATAACTCATTATATGTATATTGGCTTAAAAGAAAACTGTATCATGTATGTTTATAAATGATGAGCACTCTGTCGAGTTGAATACGTAAGCGAATTCGATCGACACATGCCGCCCGATTTGTAGCTTTTAAACGAACTAAAGATAACTCGATCAATACAAAGTTATATACCATATAACGCATGCGCAGTTATTATTGCTAAACAAACTGACCAACTGAAAAATCAATATTACATTTTTTACTATAGATACTTAATAGAAACTCTTTTATGACAGAAATAAAACAAAATATAAGCCTATTTTTATATAACCTTTTGCAACGTTAACACGTAAGGAAACAATATGAAAATATATGGAAATAATAGAATGATATGTTTTAATGAAGTACATTTATTAATAGTTAAGCAAACTATTCATAACCTATCTATGTTCACACACACACACACACACACACACACACACACACACACACACACACACACACACACACATGCAATTTACATGAAGTGATAGGCAGATAGTATTTCGTTTCAACTTAGAGTAACCTTCGTATACGCTAAAAATATTGGCTGTGATGTTTTGTGTCAACTGGATTTATTTTTTAGGCAAGTCGCTTCTGATTTTCGAACACCACAGCTGTTTGCAGAAAAAATTTTCATCATTAAATGTTAATTATTATGATTTTGTGATTAGCAGTTTTCTCTTCACACTTTCAAAATCAGAATAGTATTTCTAAGAGACCTAATGTTTGTCTATTTTTCTTAGAATTGTGTGCGTTTTACTTTTTTTTGTTTACGTTTTTATCTTCAATACCCATCTACTAACCACTGGACTGTAGCTCTCTCCCGTCCCCTGTATAACCTTCCCTTTCTCTCCACCTATGTATCTGTCATCGCACCTGCTTTCTCAGCTTTCTGTTGTTCCTTTCTAACTAGTTTGTACTCCTCACTCTTTTCTAATTAATCTTTTTGCATTTATGTAACCCCCTGCACGTCAGTGGCGTTTCTGTCTTGCTCGGGGTGAAATGATTAAAAAAAAATACTCATTTCAACTTTAGTAACGCAATATATATTAGTGATCAGAAAAGGAAATGAACTAACGGGTTTTAGAATAGCACAAAGGGACGAGTGATGTGTTTAATTTATTGAAGGTTGTAATGGATAGATAATGAAGAAATCAGGCGATAGTTGAACAGATGAAAATTGCAAAAGCAGAAAGATTAGAACAAAGCCCATAGTTACAATTACTTATGAAAGATGATAAGAATATAAATAAAATTGGACTTATTTTCCAATTTATAACTACGCATCAACTCAGGAAACCAGCGGGAGAAACCCATTAGAATAATTTATATGAAAATATTGATAGAAAAAGACAAGGAAGCTATATTACAATGACTATGAATTTGGAATACACCCGTAGTATACAAATATTTCTCATTTCTATACGATAACAACACGGATGTTTTGTAGCAAACATATATTTTTGTAGGGGGCATTTGAAAATGCTGCGGATAGAACTCCAGATATTTGCCAATCAAATTACATTCGTGTCTACAAGATGGAACATAATTGAAAATCTCAGTTGCTTTTTCTACCAAATTTGGAAACAAATGATTGCATTTTTTCGTTACGTACTGATTCCATAACATTTGCAAGAAAACCATCTGTTTGACGAAAACAGATGTTCAATTAGTCCAATTGTAAATAAATATCATTAGTCTTATCGACAGTATTTTCATAATGAATAAAGCATGCCTCTATCTTAAATATATGTGTAAAAAGCAAGGCAGATTATGATATCTTGCGTTGAGGTAGCGAAAGAGGAAAACTACTTGTAGAGTTTGGACTCCTTCAGTTGATCTTGCCCACTGCATATTTGATTATTGCATATATGTTGTCTATAGAATGTATTACTAAGCTAGTGACGTGACGAAATTTATTCTCGTTACGTACAAATTAAAATCTAAATTTATTTAATTTAATATTTATAAATGTTGTGTGTTAGCTTTCATCGCCCAATGAACTGCACCAAGAAGATTAACGGAGAGAGACTCGTCGGGCAGTGTAGAAAAATGTTTTTAGGTTTTCTTTAGTTCTCATATAGTTCTCAGGAGATACATCTCACACCATTGTTAGTGACCGAGGAATACACACAACATACCACAAAATTATATAAACTATTGGTTATGTGAATATTCTGTTATTCCAAAAGGGGTAAAATCATTACACTTGCAATAAGGCACCAGCGGAATAGAAAATTAAGTCAAAGGTGCTCATTTTTAAGTAAATTTGTCTTTTTATAACACTTCAGAATACTTTTTCAGCAGACCGCAAATGATTTTAAAACATTATCATGGGACAATAATGACGGTATGTCAAACTGTAAAATTCTGAAACGATGGCAAAAGTTAAAAATTGTCGATTCGAAGCAGAATAGCATAAGTTCATTATTGCCATTGCGTTTGACAAAAGTTCTAGTTTTTACTTTTAAATTGGACAAAAATTCATAGTCACTGTCCGTAACCACAACAAGCAGTTTCCCATTTGACACATAATAGAAGTTCGATATATCCAATATGTTACAATGGTTCGTTATCATGCTTAGTTTCTAGAACAATCTATCAATATGGCTGCTCGATACCACAAAAAGCAACATATCTTGTTTCGACAGAGAACATTCTGTCGATCTCACCAAAATATTATAGAAAATGTTGTTCAATATCATTTGAGGTACATCACTTCCTACACTAATCACTGAGAATGACACAAGTTTTCATTTTGATACGTAAAAATTTTTTTGATTTTGCTTAATCGAACATGCTATGTACAAAGGAGAGCTTTTGTGTCATAAATGTATTTAATGAGAAAACGAATGTTGAAGCAATATTTGAATGCAGAAGGCAGACAATGACAAATGCTATTTATTCGACTTGTACTAGAACAGAAGAGATAGGACGATAGAAAATAAAACATTTTCTTTCACCTACTCTAAATGTTTTGTTAAATAATTCTGGAAAGAAAAACCTATCCTGTCATTTTTATTCATTCTTTTCGATAGACAAACTTTAGTGCTTTCGACTAGCGATGCAAGCACAATTACTTTCAAATTCAGCCTAATCTTTCCTTCTATTTAACTGAACCTTGTCGAAATGTGTTTCGCTGTCGAAGTTACTGATAAAAACAATGCCAAGTGAAATAGTGGTCGAATAGTTGCCATGACAATGAGTCGATGGGCGGAGGTTTGTAAACAAACGCATCAGAAAAAGAACTAAACGAATAAAAATAAACGCAGATCAATGAAGAAAATACGTTGATTTAAAAGCCTAAAACTCCATTTCTGTAACGTGTGATCGACTATAAAATTAACCGACTGATAACCCTCCCAAAAACAGAAAATTAATAGAGTAAGATGCCATGTATTAAAGCATATATGTTGAGGTCTGTCATTCAAATTAAAAAGCTATTAATACAGTAAAATATTTAGTTAACTCTACAGTCAGTCAGTTAAGTGTCATATATAATTCACACTTAGACGATCATGTCTCGAAAGAGACATGACTGACCGAGCAGGTAATTTTCCTCAGTAGGTTGGCATTACTTTCTGCGGTAGACTGGTTACTAATCAGTGATAAGTAACCAGTCTACCTTACTATTTAAACCATCACCGGAGAGAGAAGATACGTATTAATAACTTTTACCAGGGTATAAGCGCGTAAGTAAATGCAGCGAATTCAATTGGAATTCGAACTTAGTTCTCCGATTTCGCGTTCCGAGCTGATATCCACTGCACCACAACGAACAGTTCAAATCTACATTCCTGTAAAATGTTGAAATTTCAATTATTTTCTTCTCCATTAATTACTTATGATATGAATTCTAATAATTCTGAACGGACATTAAATCGACCTTAAAAAATGCATACAACTCGAAAATTTGATCGACGCGTAGAATATTTTCCGAAAACGTCACCAAAACTTTCTATGCCACATGCAACATTTTTGTCTGGATTTTTGTGGATGAGGTGTTGACATTATTTACACAAAGTTAAAAAAATGTTTTGTGTCCGGTGATTCAATGAAATCTGCTGAACACTCTACATATCTTGGAAATGAAATAAGTTTTTGAGTAATGGATGTGAAAATTCATATAGCAAAAGCCTGGGCCGCCTTGAATAAAATGGCTGTAATCTGGCAATCTGATCTAACAGACAACTTCAACCAGAAAATATTTCGCGATACTATAGAGTCGGTTTTTATGTATGATGAGAATGCTTGGTCATTGACTAAAACAATTGTATCTCAGAATCATAGAACGTACACGCGGACGCTGAGGACTATACTTAACATATCTTGGAGAAAATATCCCTTTAAATCACAGCTCTATGGGAACATGATATTTCTACAATCTTACGTGAAATAGAAATGAAGTAAGCAGGACACAGATAACGAAAAAACAATAATTTCCGATTGATCTCCAGTTCTAAAATCCAGACCATAGGTAAATTGCCCAGCAACCTACTACATTGATAATCTATATTGTAACATAATACCCAAACCTAATGACTTTCGGACCTGTATTTTGACCACATTTCGCGTTATAGACTCACGAATGTCCGAGCAAGCTCATTCGGTAAAAACTGTTTTCATCTTCGGGGAATTTGGAACTCATAATTATTTGATCCCCAGCAATGCAGGAATAACACTAGCGCACAGGGGTTTACAGCTAGACAATAAAAAATACAATGGATGAAAATAAAAAATAAGAGATACATAGAGGATAGTAATTGACTTTTAAATATTTTAGCTCTCAGAAAAGTAAGCAAATTGAAGTGACTTCCACAAACAGAACCATTAATTTAATCTTAGGTGGTAGATTATACTCATTCTGCTGTCCAGGATTTGGTATAACTCGATTTTCTCTTAATTCTTCAATTTTAAATTACCTTAACTGGATCGATTAGCAACATGAGAAGGTCGGTGGGCAGAAGGGAAAAAACTTTCTGAAAGTAACAACAAATATATGGACAGGAACACGTCAATGATAACACTTTTCTATCCTTTCCGTATCTTACTTTTTGTCTTTTCTTATTCTTAATTTTCGCTCATTGTAACCCCCTGAGAAATAGTGGCGGTCAGCATTAGTTAGGTGAAACAATTACAAACAAACCTACCCTAGCTGTTTATTTAGTTTATAATGCAGATGTAAAAACATAAACATTCCTCATCTGTCAATGCAGGTAAAATCATGAGGAGATAATGAAAGAATATATAGCAAAAAAAAAACGCATTTATATGATTAATTGACCAGCTGTTATAAATACGTCATCTTTAAAGAAGAATCGTTGTGTGAAATGAATTGACAAGTTAAGGAAATTTTCTTAAAATATAGTATTTCTGATAATAAGCTAACTTTCTTCTTAGCACATCTATCGACGACCTCCAAACATTGTAGACCTACTTTTATTAACAAGGCTTAGAATAAATTGTAATATATTTTTCACCCACTTTCTGCCGGTTTCGTACGCTTGGATCACCTTCATAATTCGATAACTTAAGAAACTAGCCTCCAGGACAAATAGCCTTCGTGAGATTCATGTCTGAACCTCAGAAGTGGTAGAAAAACATTCTAATCATTCGATCAGTGTGTGTGGTATGTGTGCGTGTTTGTGTTTGTGCTTGTGTGTGTATTTGTGGGTGTCCTTGTGTGTATGTATGTTTGCATGTTTAGTCGGTGAAGCAAATGATACATTCACTTCGTGTTAGAAATATTATATAAACATTAAATAATCATTCATTTTTCAGGATAATTTAATATATCAATGAACATAACATAAAATTGTAGCAAATGGTCAATTTCTTTTTACAAATGAATAGTCGCATATTCATTATCTAAAATGTTCGTCAATTTTAAACCTTTTGTCTTGGGTAATTAATGCAAGTATAATTCGTTCAAACACACACACACGCACACATACACAAACACACACACAGACACATATATATACATATAAATATATATATACTTCACACACGCACTAACAAAGAAACATATATATATATACATCTCACAAGCACACACACGCAACACACACACACACACACACACACACACATATATATACTTCTAACATGTATTAACACACACATATATGTATATACACCTGACAAGCACGCACACACACATAAACACACATATATATGATAAGACACAGATAGTGTCGAAACAAAATGGGTACTTTGTAGGGATATTATATATATATATATATATATATATATGGTTAAATAAAATAAAGACAAGAGCAAAACTATATTTTAAATCGCCTACGCGTTTCGTCCTGTGATGGATTTATCAAAGCAAAAAAGACGAAATGAGCTTTATTCTAAATTACATATCTATAAACAAACAGTGTTGGCAACCAAAAAGACGCTCACAAATCATTTCAAAAGATCAACAGAATATTTTAGTTTTTAAAATTTCTTCATGTGTAGTGCAAAGTCACAAGATATTAAAATGAAGGGATTTTGACCGTTTTTCTTTGAAAACTGTTTTTTTCGTGTGTTAGTCTGTTTTAGAATTTCTTGATGTGTAGCGCAAAATCACGAGATGTTAAAGGGAATTCAACCATTTTCTTTGAAATTTTTATTATGTATTTTAGTCTGTTTTAGTATAATTCCCATAAGTAAAGGTGTGATTGGGAAAAATCCGGGGCGCAATTGATGTTTTGGTAGTACTGGTTGGCGGCGCTCTCGAGAACTTTTTTCTGAATAAATTGTTTACTCTTTTTATTAGTGTGGCATTTTTAAAATCGAAATCGTGGTTGTATTTATTTCTGTGAACCACTAATGCATTTGTAAGATTATTATTAGCGATGTCTCTTTGTGTTAATATATACGTTTTTCAGATTTCTACTTGTTTCTCAGATGTAGATGGAAGAATAATCCCGCAATTTATTCGGTATACACCTGATTGTTCGTCATTTTGATTTCGGTTATTTTTTGATCTGATAATGTCTATAATAGTTTTCGAAGTAGTCGTTACTATGTAAGTATTATTTATATGAAATAGATTGTTTTTGATTTGCAATCGAGTTGGTTGGTAGCATGTTGTATTTGTTATTGTTTAAATTATTATTGTTAACAGTGTTTCTTTTGTTATGGTTGTATATATTATGTGCCTTTCTTTTTGCATTGTGAATAAAGTGATATGGGTAATGCAAGTTTCTAAATGTGCTTTCTATGTATTTTTCTTCTTTTGTTAAGTATTGGGGGCTGCATATTCTTAGTGCTCTTAAAAAGTAACCTATAATAATACCAGATTTGATTTTGGAAGAGTAGCTGGGGTAGAAATTTATCAGGTCGTTTTTGTTGGTAGCTTTTCTGTAGTTGTCAAAATAGAGTTTGTTGTTATTTTTGTGTAATATGACATCTAGGAAATGAAGTGTATGATTAGATTCAGTTTCGAAGGTAAAATTTATCTTAGGTTCAATGTTATTGAGTTTGTCGACAAAAGCTGCTATGTTAGGAGTTTCTGGATAGATTAGAAGGGAGTCGTCTATATATTTAAAGTAGGAGGAATTTGGTGGTAAAATGTTTCTGAAACAATCTTTTTTCAGAAATTCTAAAAATAAACAAGCGAGAACGCCGCTGAGAAGTGATCCCATTGGTAAACCAAATTTTTGTCTGTAGAAATGATCATTAAAAGTGAAAAAACATTGTTTAGTAATTAGATAGCATAGTTTTATGATTTTCTGTGTGGGTAGAGGTAATTTTATTTTCGTTTTTGTTAAGTGCGTTCTTAATTGATTTAAGCATTTATCTATAGGAACATTTGTGTATGAGGATTTTATATCTAGACTTGCCATGTGTTTGTCTTTTATGTCTACGTTTTTTAGTTTGTTCAAAAAGTCACCAGAGTTTTTTTTTATATGTGACGGACATATTGTGCCGAGAAGTGGTGCTAAGATGTTGCTTAATTTGCCGGCTATTGTATGTGAGACGCTGCCTCTTCCGGATATGATAGGTCTCATTGGTATATTTAGTTTATGTGTTTTTGGGAGACCGTACAGTGTGGGTGTTTTTGAATGGTATGTGATAAGCTTTAGCCAGGAGGAGTCTTCTGTTTTTATTACTTTCTTGATATTGTATATAGATTTTTGTGTTTCTTTTCTAAAACAGACTAACACAAAAAAGCAGTTTTCAAAGAAAAACGGTCAAATTCCCTTCATTTTAATATCTCGTGACTTTGCACTACACATGAAGAAATTTTAAAAACTAAAATATTCTGTTGATCTTTTGAAATGATTTGTGAGCGTCTTTTTCGTTGCCAACACTGTTTGTTTATAGATATGTAATTTAGAATAAAGCTCATTTCGTCTTTTTGCCTTGATAAAGTCCATCACAGGACAAAACCCGTAGGCGATTTAAAATATAATTTTGCTCTTGTATTTATTTTATTTAACCATTCTGTCCTTAATCTCAGATTATAGCACACACACACACACACACACACACACACACATATATATATATATATATATATATATATATATATATATATATATATATATTTGTGCTTGGCGGATTCCAATGTTGTTATTGCGGGAGTAACTTCAGTTTTGAGCGCCCTGTAGTTGACAAAAAGGCTCCAAAGTAGCGTCTAAAGTAGCCTGTGAAAACCAAATCCAGCTCATGGTCTTCTCGTGGCGGAGATGTTTCAAACTAACAGGAGAATTTCGTAAAGGCATGTTCCTGGTGGCTCAAAACCAGTTTGCTCTTGTTAGATAAAACTCTTTAAGATTGGTTTCTATTTCATCTAGGAAAAGGTAAGCTCTGATGAAAAATCTTCAGTTGATATATACCCAGTTATCTAGCCTTGCTTGTTGCTGGAACGTGACAGTTGAAGCCGAGAGAGTAGCTACAAAGTTTTGTCACATTAAAAATATTGTATACTTGTGCATTCAAACCTCTGAAGATCACACGACTGAGATGAGCAGACGTAGAAAGAGAATAAGGGGTACTAAAATAGTTTAAGTGAATACAATGTTATATCAACATTCCCACACGGCAATAGATAATGGCTGGAGTGAGTGAGTGAGTTTTGTTTAACGGCATATCAGCCTCTGTGCATCATTTAATGCCAAAATGATTCTGTTTTAAGATATATTTTTTTAATGTTCGGTTATATTGACAAGGTTATTATAGTCAGATTTTAAGGAAAATATTGTATTTATTTTTTTATTTTAGAAAACTGAAAAGTATTCTAGTTTTGTTTTCAAAAATGTTTTGCTGAGAATGTTTCCTTCAAAAATATGTGATAATAATTTTTCTTCAAAAATGTATATTTTTCTATAAAGGTCTATTTTTATGTATATATATTTCTATAAAAGTATTTTTATATTTTCATAGTGTTTTGACCCCAATTTGGGGGTTAACTATTTGCCCATGACAGGAACCCTAACAGTCGCTACCACCCTGGGTCAGGGTGAATCTGGGAACAACAGCAATTAAAACGTTGTTCTATGTTCTTCACAATCTCCTAATCAGAAGCATTGCTGCAGGATGCAGCTTACCGTCATGCCAGGACCAATAGTGGACAATTTACTCATAGGAGAATAGAGGTAACAGAAATGTGTTTCCATAGAATAATTATAGTATCTTTCATACCAGTGAAGTAGCGAAGAAATATTAAAGAGAAAGGGAAAAATGAATACGAAAGAGATAGTAGAAATTACCTGAACATATAATGAGAAAAGAAGTCTTGAAAGTTTAGACAATAAAAGTTAATGCTGAAGATAAGAGGAACCATAGCTTACCTACATGACAACGAACAGTAAAATAAAATATCTCTTAGAGATACAAGTGACAGGGATTTGTAAAGTGTCATGTTCACTTATCTCGGGTAAAGGAATATATTTAATTTCGGTGATCAGAGAAATCTATCTGTCAACGTAATTGTAAATTAAATATGGATTTGACATACCTACAAGTATTCCATGTAAATTTAATCTGAATGCACATGTCTTACAGTAAGGACACGAGTTTAAAAGGTTTCAAAGTGATTTATATCACGGAAATGATATATGCATATTATGGAGCTGCTTCTCTTGTCAAATCCTCTTTCTTCTTTATATGTTGAAATATTATTCCCGGAATTCTGGATGGGAATAGAATGCGATGTGAAGATGTTGTTGACCAGTGGAACAACCGTGGAGGCCTGGCTTCCAAATCATGCTTTGCTAACTTGGCATGTGCAATTCCGCATCAGTACAAAAATTCCTCCCACAAATTAGATCTGCCAATGAGATACAATATTTTGTAAAGCTTCTATCAAACCTCGAGTTTTCTTGATTTCCATTAAAATCCATTTAGCTTTAACACTGATATCTTATTATTCACACACACACACACACACACACACACACACACACACACACACACACACATCAAAACCCACACACACGCACATTCATACACACATATACATCCAGCACAAACAGACACACACAGACTCACACACACATATATACATTTTTTGTGATCGTATAAGTGTTTTCTCAAAATTTGTGCGTATCCATTATGGCTGTTTTTGCTTTGGCCTTGTTAATAGTGGTCATATTGGCTAACCTTAACTACTAACACGGCCACAGAGTACTGACCGTAATCGCTTATATATGCAGAAACTTAGTGTTAATGATAAGCTGAATCACAGTAAACTGTGAGTCGTAATTGTCTAAATAAGAAACACTTAATATAACTAAAAGTATTTTCATGGTCATTGTTGCAAACACGTGCAAAAGCGCTATGCTAAATCTATTTTAAATTAGTTAAGATATTTTGTAAAAGCGATCCTAATGAAAGTTGGGAGTTGACAAGACACGATGAATTTCAAAAGAGTGTTAACTCTTAGTAAAAAAGATGCATTTAAAGACTCCTAAAATAATCGTAAAAATATTGTTCGTTGTTGATTGCATAGCTTTTGATATAAGGAGCTTCGAATTATATATATATATATATATATATATATATATATATATATATATTAATACAGGTTTCATTGAATAATATAGACAAGTTCTGTCTATTTATTTTGTGTAAGATCCGTTCGTATGATCTAATTAGCTTGATAGTGCTGTCATGGAAAGACGACAAGAAATCGCAATAATTGTTGATTTTTTGATCAGGTCTGAGCTTCCGGCTTACATAAGCCATTATCAAAGAATGAACATTTAATGTTCAGTCAACAAAGACATTTAAATTATTATTAACAGAGTGGAGATAAAAAGAGAAATTTAGACAAGTTCATTTTTTGTGTCGCACATGGCTTTAGGCCGAGAAGGAATGGTGGTAGTTCGTTTTTTGTTCAATTGAGTGTATAGTGGCATGAGGGATTCGTCTGGGAACTGCTGCTGCTATGGTGTAGGGGATAAGTATAATAACTATGACCCCTCGCGTCGATTATAGGCATTGAAGTATGTTAGTAGAGGTGTCGAAATTTATTTTATTTAGGCTATATTATTCAATGAAAGCTGTATTAATGAAAAAATGCTGCCAAAATACACACACATTATATATATATATATATATATATATATATATATATATATATATATGTGTGCATTTATGTATGTAATTATATATAAATATGTATATATATATATATATATATAAGAAAAACTAACGAAAATGAACAGTTTAATATTTTTTCTATATAATTTTTTTAAAATATTCTTACATGTTTCCATTTTGTTATAGATAACTTATGCGAAAATATTCCTTTTAATTACTTTCAATGTGCTTTTAGTAACATCAAGGACCATATTAATTTATTGTTAAATAATGTAAGATGGATGGTAGGGGAAATGTTTGATATATATTTCCTATCTTAAAACCAGATGCCTTTACATAGGTGGCAGGAAAGCCGTTAAGCGAAAGAAGTGGTAGTTTGGCCAAAAAATAATTTATTCTTCAGAAGAATCACGTAATAATTATTAATAATAATTTTATACACACATATACATATATATATATATATTATGTATAATGCTGATATATAATAGAGCTTGAAGAATATATATATATATACACACACACACACACAGACGCATATATATATATATATATATATAATAGACCTTGAAGAATTCACGCTGTTTACCAAGAAATGTCGTTCCCAGAAATGCATGTGTGCAGTTTTCGATCGATGATAACGCATCTCATTCGAAGTGTTATACGCCTGAAATTTAGTGGATGTTATTTCGCTGAAGTTTAAATGAAGTAAAACGAGAACAAAAGTTCCGAATAATTCAAAGGTTATCGAAAACTACTCATTTCAGATATAAATTACAATTATGACACGAACTAACTAGCATATATAAATGGCCCCAAAATTACACCACTATATTCTTCAGGACGGTGGCGTTTTGGATATAGTACTTGGTTATACATGTGCTAGTATCATCGAGTTGTCATGAGTTTCATCCTTGAATTTGGTAGTGGCGAACCAAATTCCAACATAAAAGGCGCATGCTGAAGGTGCAGGATAATTAGGAGTTAATTATATCACAGTTTTGTAATGTTTGAAAGCATCAGGAATGATCGAACAGCAAGACATTTTGTTCTGTACGAGTTGAAACCAAGAGTCGTCAAAGAACAATGCTTCACCGACAGAAAAGGAAAAGTATTTTTTGCATCGTATTGTGACTAGCAATGAAATGTGAAGACTCTAAGTTATCCCTAAACATAGAAAATTGTAGAGTAAGCCTGGCCATACATTAACATCGGTGGCAAAATAATATTCATTGTTTGAAGCCTCTGCCTTGAATTTGTTGAAATCAACTGCATGGAGTTAATTATGAGCTGCTCATACCGACCAAAACTATCACGGGAGATCGCTATCAACTATATTTGTCGCACCAGGGCAGAGAATTGAAAAACAAAAAAACAAAAAAAAACACGGCAACTATACGAGGAGAGAGACTATAAAATGATTTTCTAATATGACAACTCTAGGCCACATTTTGCAAAACGGGTGAAAACTTAGTTGCAAACGTTTAAATTGGAGATTTTACCCTACCCGCCATATGTACTAGACATTGCCCCGTCCGGTTATTACTTGTTCTAATCGGTGATACATGACCTGGCTCAGCCGGAATTTTATTGTAAAAAATAGCCCAAAATTGTTTCGAGCCAATATTTGCCTCAAAAGGCGTATCGTTTTTCCGATGTAACATTCAAGTTCTGCAGAAAGATGGTGAAAATTAAAAGCTAGCGTTTGGCAATAATTACAGTGACATCTTTCTTATACCGATTTATTATGTCATTTCTCTTCAAACGACGCTGTATTTGATTCCATTAATTATTACATGCAGATGAGTAACGGTTAACAGACCAGAAAATATAATCAATAGATCGTGTTCAAATTCTATTCTAATATATGGCGATCAATCTCACGCTAATATCTTTGAGTAAATTAGGAATTCCTATTTTCTATCGCCCATATCCCAGCAGAATTCACTAGCCATGAATAAGTGCTATACAGTAATTAATTTGCTGAAAGAAAAAATTATGGAGAATGTAGCGGTAAAATAATAATAATAATAATAATAATAATAATAATAATAATATAATTATAATAATAATAATATTACGCGGTTGGGATTACAACGAGAAAGACGTGCTTTTCTGAGGCTCCTGAAAACGTAACGGTTTTTTTTTTTTTTTTTTTTAATTTCTCATTTCACTATATTAAACTATATTAAACATAAACATTAATTTTTCCCTTCGTATATAATTTTAGTTGTATGTTTCTTCTTTTAATGATCCTTAAATAGATTTATTAACTAGTTTTCTAAAGCAAGACAACCATAAAAATATGACGAAAAGAGCTAAGATCTGTTCGATCGACGATATTCTTTCTTAGAAAAAATATGTAATAATTTTTCTTAGAAAAAAATTCTTTCTTAGAAAGAATATGTAATAATTTATTTATATTTGTTCGTTCATTTTATATATTTGTTTATTTTTCGATAATCTTATTCTCGTTGGATTTAAGGAAAGAATAACACAGAATACAGTAGGCCAACAAATTATTTTTAAATTTTACGGTAGTAAACTCAAAGGTATGTCCACTTTTTCTTTCCTATTAAAAAAATTTTTTGAGATATTTTTTTTTTTAACGTAAACATTAATTTTGAATTTCACTATTTTAAACATAAACATTAATTTTTTCTTCGTATATAATTCAAATTGTATGTTTCTTCTTTTAATGATCCTTTAAATAGATTTATTAACTAGTTTTCTAAAGCAAGACAAGGTAAAAAATATGACGAAAAACACTAAAAAAATGTTCGATCTAGGATATTCTTTCTTAGAAAGAATATGTAATAATTTATTATATTTGTTCGTTCATTTTATATATTTATTTATTTTTCGATAATTTTATTCTCGCTGGATTTAATGAAAGAATAACACAGAATACAGTGGGCGAACAAATTATTATTTTTAAATGTTACGGTAGTAAACTCAAAGGTATGTCCACTTTTTTTTTTTTTTTTTTTTTTCATATTAAATTAAATTTTAAATTTTTTTTTTGCAAGGACAAAGGTTAATAGTAGCAATAAATGTTTTTTTTTTTTAACAATACTCTCTAAGTGCAGTGATGTTTTTTTTTTTTCGTTGAACGGCCGTTACATCCAAGTTTGTTTGTTTGTTTTTTCAACCAGCGTCTCTCTCTTTGAATTTTTCTTTTTCTCAATATGAAATTCTGTTTTAATATAAACAGGATTTTTTCTTTAGATATTAGGGATTTTTTTTTTTTTTTTTTTTTTTTATGAAATTCTGCTTTATTTTAATTTATCTGTTTGTTCTTTAAATTAACCTAAATAAAATCATCCGTATTATATTTCCTTTAGCTGTCGATATTTCGTAAAAATTTTTATTTTTATTTTTTTTTTTTTTTTAACTATTATAATTTTCTTAAAAACAAAACAAAACAAGAAAATAAATTAAATCCGATGAAAAACAATTTATATGGTATTAATTTATAGAAAGTCTACGTATTTTTTTGATAAATTTATTTTTATTTATTTATTGATTTAATTTACTTATTTAATTTATCTTATGATAATCCTATTTTTGACCAACGACTTTGTTGAAAAAATGAAAGATAAAGTGGACGAACAAATTATTACATTTTTTTCAACAAACGTCTCTCTATTTGAATTTTTCCTTTTCTCAATATGAAATTTTGTTTTAATATAAACAGGATTTTTTTATCTTAAGATATAATTTTTTTTTTTTTTTTTTTAAACAAACTACTCTAGTAATATTGATGTTTTGTTTCGTTGAGCCGTCTTTCTCCTTGAATTCCAATCGCGTCTATGTCAGATGTTGCTTGGCAGCCCATTTAGGAGAAGGAAAACTCCGAACAACAACCCGCAACTCAAGGTGTTAATCGTGCCGAGGAGTGAATGGCTACTGCGTTATGAGGTCACAAACGATTCCCTACAGGCTTCGGGACCCTGTTTGTAAAAGACCGTTACCCAACGTGCCGGGCAACTTTGGGTGGAATTTTGGACCCGTGCGTCACTCGTGGAAAAAACATGAAAAACACAAATAGAAATAAAAAGTCCATTATGGCTCTTCCAGTGGATAAACAGGGAGCCCGTCCTTCAGGAGGGAACATACCTGAGGTCGAAAAATCTGCCATAGGAACAAACTCCTACACAAAGAATGTATCTTCAGGTCCCCACAACCAGGATAATCCTAATGATGGTCCTGAAAATTCACCAGCTAGATCTACAACCGTATATTTAAAGAAAGAAAAAATAAAATGGTCTCGTGAGGAGTACAAAGTCGTTATGACTGCATTTCATGAAGCGTTACTCAAACCTCAAAAAAACATGACTCGCCAAACATATGACATTTGGCGTGAAAAAGTTGGTCAAACAAATAGAAAGTATATTGACGAAAATAAATTGGCCAATGTACGTAGGTACATTATTCGTAATAACCGACTGTCAGAGGCTGAGATTCACGAAATTAAAAGAATTGTAACAAGAAGAGTCGAATCAACAAAATATGAAAAGGAACCGGAACCAGAAATAAAAAGTAATAACATCAAACAAATCACAGGTCATAATGTAGAAACCGTGAAACACGCAAATCACTGCGAAGATAATGATGTAAGTCTAAAAGTGCTGGAAAGGTGCGATCTGAGTCTGAGTCAGTTAAAAGACAAAAATAAAATGAGTTCAGAACACATCGAAGATAATTATTTGACGGAAAATAAGAACAATATAAAGGACGCCAAGATAGAAATAAAAAACCATCTAAGTCAAATACAAAGTATTACAATGGAGGAACGTGAACAGCTCCCAAAATTCCAACCAACAAAACAAAACCTCCGAACTATTAAATTGTACAATGCAGCACTGAAATCAATACTGGATGAAGACCCGAATACAAATCTTAACGAAGTAATATATGCATCAGCAACAGCAGCAACAAAAAAATTAAACATCAAAATAAAAACAAGGCAGTCACGCAGACGTGAAGATCCACCTTGGAAAAGAAAAATCGAAAAAGAAATCGAACAACTAAGAAGTGAACTGTCAGTACTGGATGAACTGAGTAGAGGAATAAATGTAAGAACTAGGAAAAGAAGAAGAGCCGAAAAAAAATATAACATCAGGAATGAAAATGACGTCTTATCAAATAAAGAAAAAATAAAGCAAAAAATCCAACTGAAGGCTCAAAGAATAAGACGCTATGAAAAAAGAGCAAAATTTTATAGAAAAACAAGATCTTTCAGACTGATACAAAGAGATTTTACAGGGAACTAGGTAAAAAAATAATTGAAGTGACAGTACCCCCCAGAATGGAAGAAGTCACACAATTCTGGGAAAAGATATGGGCTTGCCCTAAAGAACCTAGCAAGGAAGTACATTGGATTACGCAGGAGATAGAACGAATGAAGAATAAACCCGAACAGACATGGTCTGGAATTACAGAAGATGATGTTAAATTTGCACTAAAAAAAGCACACAATTGGAAAACTCCAGGTATAGATAAAATTCCTAAATTTGGCTATATTATTTAAATGCAGCACATAAAAAAATAGCCAAAGAACTCCAAGAAATGGTTGACGATCCCACTAAAATTCCTGCATGGATGACAAAAGGAATTACATTTCTTCTACCCAAGAATGGTGACACAAACAACCCGAAAAACTACAGACCAATTACATGTCTTCCGACAACATATAAACTACTAACATCTATTTTAACAAAACAAACATATTTATTCTTAGAAAGAAATGACATGATACCGCTTGAACAAAAAGGGTGCAAACGTGGCTGTTATGGCTGTAAAGACCAATTGCTAATTAACAAAATGATCCTGGAAAACTGCTACAAGACAAAGAAAAATCTTAGTACTGCCTGGATAGACTACCGAAAGGCATTCGATAGTGTGCCACATGAATGGATTTTAAAGACTTTAAATATATACAAGATATCGCCCGTCATCATCAATTTCATCAAACAGTGCATGTCTATATGGAAAACAACCCTTTACCTCAATCATATAAATGGAACCTATAAGTCTGATGACATAAACATCAAAAGAGGTATATTTCAAGGTGATTCTTTATCTCCCTTACTATTCTGCATATCATTAATAGCACTAACCAGTCAACTTAATAAGACAGAATGTGGTTATAAAATAGGCCAAAAGAAAATAAGCCATCTATTTTACATGGATGACTTAAAGTTATATGCTAAGAATGATAATGAGCTGGAAGGTCTTCTGCAAACTGTAAAATGCTTCAGCGAAGACATTGGAATGAAATTTAATTTGAATAAATGTGCTAAAGCTACAGTTTTACGTGGATCAATACAAGAAACATCCTCAATTAGCCTAGACCCTGCTGTAACAATAAAAGAATTGAAACCAGAAGAAGCTTATAAATACCTAGGTGTAAATGAGAGCGAAAACATTCACCATAAAAAAATGAAAGAAATAGTGCGTAAAGAGTACTATAGAAGGCTACGAATGATATTAAAAACTGAATTAAATTCACAGAATAGAGTTATGGCCATTAATAACCTTGCAATCCCAGTTGTCCAATATAGCTTCAACATCATAAACTGGACTCTAAACGACATCAGGCGAATGGATGCTAAAACAAGAAAGCTTCTTTCTAAGCATAGGATGCATCACCCAAAGGCTGATGTAGACCGTCTATACATACCCCGTAAAGAAGGTGGAAGGGGTCTTATTCAGCTGGAATTGTCATACAAGACAACAACTATTGGCTTACTAACATACATAGAAACAACAAAGGATTGGATGATACAATTATTAAGGCAACATGAAGAAAGAAAGAAAAAATATTCAATAATAAAAGAAGGCAGTAAATACAAACAAGAATTACAGTTAGTAGATTCTGTAGAAAAGCAAAACAGTAGCCAAGAACCAACTATTGCGGCAAAAAATATGAAAATGCGAAGCCAAAGATAAAGCTCTTGAAAAGATGAAACAGCGCTGGCAAGACAAACCTCTGCATGGCCAATATACAGTACGTGCCAATAAATCCAATGTTGACAAAGTTAATACTCATCGATGGTTACGTGCATCTGGATTAAAGTCTGAAACTGAAGGATTTATACTTGCAGCACAAGACCAAAGTCTTTTCACGAGTACTTTCAGGCAAATATTATGCATAATAATATGGATCCAAAATGCAGGTTTTGTGATAAACACCAAGAAACAATAGACCACCTAATCTCAGGCTGTTCTGTGCTTGCCCCAAACGAATATAAATATCGCCACGATAGAGTTGGGCAATATTTACATTGGGCAATGTGCAAACATTATGGAAAAGCTGTAAACAAACACTGGTATGAACATCATCCAGCACCGGTTACAGAAATAGAAGATGTAACCATTCTATGGGATTACACCATCTACACAGACAGAAAAATTGAAGCAAACAGGCCAGACATTATTGTTAAAAACCAGAAGGAGAAAACTTGTCTATTAATTGATATGGCTTGTCCAGCGGATTGTAACATAGCAACCAAGGAATTTGAAAAACTGTCAAAATATAAAGACCTGGAAATTGAAATAGAAAAAATGTGGAAATTGAAAACAAGAGTTGTGCCAGTGATAGTAGGTGCACTTGGAATGATAAAAAATGGAACAAAACAACACATTGAAAGAATCCCTGGAAACCCCAGCTTAAGAGATATACAAAAAATTGTCTTATTAAGTACAGCCCCCACACTAAGGAAAACGTTGTCTGTGTAATGCTGGGGATGATAGAGAAGATAGAAAAACATGAAATGGAGTCATAACAACACGCCACTACCTGCCTTAGTTCTCCTCGCAGACTTGGTTGGTAGTGAGACCAATGCAGAAATCGAAATATGATGAAAAATGACATAATAATAATAAACAAAAAAGAAAAGAACCAGAATATTTCTGTGAGATGACATCAGATATAATTACCCAGACTTTAAATTAAAGAATCTGTAGTAAACCATGACCATTATCGAGTACATATACTAAGGTATTTAAAAACTTCTTAATACATTTAAAAAGAAAGTGAGGCATGTTTAATTTCCTCCATTAAACTTAGAAAACTGAACAAGATTTAGGAATATAGGGACAATTTTTTTTTTGTTGATGCTCACAACGCAACTAATCAAATCTCAGACACATACAAAAAATGAAGGGTTAAGACCTTAAGTAATTGAGTTAGGTAATGCGAGGGTGAACAAAGACTTTCTTTTCTTTCGTAGATGCCTAGCAGTATGGGTTCACGCGAATTTCTTCCCTGGAGTTCTTCACTTTGCAATCAAAATCATGACATCAATCAAAACGTGGGGTATCATTTTAAACTTTTTTGTAAGAATTTGCTTGGGATCGAACCTGTAACATCCCTAATTGTTAGCGTGCAATATAGCATTGCACTCTGACCGGTCCTGATGAAGAATCTTACACTCACAAAATTAACTGAAGGTAACAGAAACATAATCAAATGCGAGTAATATACGTGATGCATTTAAATTAATGAATGTCAGAAAAGACAAAAAGACTGATAGTAACTAGCCACAGTTAGTTGGGATAGCAGAAAGCCAGGATATCATCGCCTACGCTTATAAAAGGAGAGGGGCTGACGAAAATTGTTAAAATGTGTAAAAAGTCATTTTTAAAGTGGCGATATTCTCATATAATTATTAAATTAACTGTAAATCTAAACTTATTTTTATTATTGCATAGTGGTATTTTCTACTATACATTTATTTATTTTCGACTGCACATTTTCGACTACACATACGTTTTTTAGATTTAAATTTCACGATCGTTGCGATATTTTTGTTTTTGCACAATCTGCATTGACCTCCATGTCAATCAGAAAGCACATTCTGTTCTTGGTATCAGTGATCTCGTTGACTGGATGGTTAGCTTTGGCTGTTCTGTCTGTTTATATTGTAAAGTTCTATAGAATTGTTACAGGTTCTATCCATATAGTCGGGTCTGTATTCTGTTTATACCAGTTTCTTGAACTTTTATCCCTGAAAATGTTTAATATTTTTCAGTGCAGATCGACCATGCCGAAATTTATACTCAGTGAGTAATAACACTGTACAAACTGATATATGATCGTCAAATGTTTCTGGTTCAGTCAGTTAAGTGCCATACGTGATACACGCCTGGGCGATCATGTCTCGAAAGAAACATGACTGACTGGGCAGAAGATTATCCAGCAGTAGGTTGCCATTGCTTTCTGCGGTAGACTGGTTGCCGACCATGGCTATAGAACCCAATCTGTCCTGTTATTTAACCCATAACTGGAAGGAATAGACGGATTAATACCTTTCCCAAGGATATGAGCGTAAGTAAATGTAATGAATTTGGCTGGAATTTTTTCTTGTTATTTATCCTAAACTGTGAATTTGGGTCAGCATATATTCTCAATATATGTACCTTTCAATTTTTTGTTTGAAATCATTTATTCTTTAATATTTATTATCAATATTATTAAATAACATTGATAATATTTAGGCAAGAATTTCATGGATTGATGGTAAATGAGAGAATCAAATTTAAGTTCATTTTTATTTTCTGGAACTTCGATTTAGTTATTTTGTTTCCCAAACATTATATAGTCGCATTCTTGCACGGGTGAATCCATCATTCATTATTGTTATCATTTGCTAAACTTTGAATCAGAGTTATATTTCTTTGTGTTTCTTTCATTAGACTTCCCAGTGTTTCTGCAATTCTTCAATAGATGGTGGCTATTTACTTCTCAAGCGGATTTTCCAATTACATTGTAAGATTTTTCAGGTTCATTTGGAATATTTTATTGTTTTTATATGACCTTGTCTCTTGTTCTTGTTCTTGTTCTTGTTCTTCTACTTCTTCTTCTTCTTCTTCTTCTTCTTATTATTATTATTATTATTATTATTATTATTATTATTATTATTATTTTCGTAATAATTCGATTTTCGCTATATTCGCACTACCTACCATATCTGCGGAAAGATCTTAGGCCGATCGTGTTGTGTTGTTTTGGCCAAATGTATTTTTTTCTAACTTTTATAACATAACTAGTGTTACATAGACGAAGTTCTCATTAATTTGTCAGCTGTTCTTAGCAAGACACTTTTTTGTATATCGCTTAAGCTGGAATTTCCAGGGAATCTTTGAATGTGTTGTTTTGTTAAATTTTGTATTTTTCCAAATGCTCCTACTCTCACTGTTATTATTCTTGTTTTCAATTTCTACAGTTTTCCTATTTCAATTTCCAGATCTTTATATTTTGATAGTTTTTCAAATTTCTTGATTGCTACGTTAAGTTCCACTAGACATTATTATTATTATTATTGCTATTTCACGAAAATTTATTTACAACGTTTTTATTGTGTTTCTTTATAGATTTGTTCAAATACAGAATTGTAAATTATTTATCTCGCAGTTATTATATTTACTCCCTATTTTCTTGTAAATTCGTAATCTTTCACATATTATACTTTGTTTACAATCATTTGTCTTTGTATTATTTTTCTCTATGCCTGTGACTTCAAAACCTGAACACTAATGAACACTACTGTAAATTTTAGTTACGTTTTAATTATTGCTCTCTTTCTTTACATCTTTTTTTCAGACAATATTTGGCACGAGATCGAGGGGTAAATTATGCAGTGTTTATTTTAGCTTTACTTCAATAATGTGGGGAAGTCAAATTTTCAAAGCCATATTTTGCCATTATATGTTTCGGAAATTAAAATTAACCCTTTATGATGCTAAATGTGAAGGTTGTTTCTGTTGTTTTAATTTACTCTTTATTATTGACACTAATATATTATAGTTATATTATTATTGGTGAGTTTCATTGTTAACCATGCTCAATTCTGTCTCCAATTTCTTCCGTTTAAAGTAATTTTTAATTCATCAAAAAACTCAATCAGTCATACCATGGAATTTTATTTAACAGACTGAATCTGGCATAAAGGATATTTTGTATATAACTATATTAGCATAATCCAAAATAGGGAAGCAATCATTAAGAAAATTGTACATTTAAATTTTCACAGTATTGTTTTAATGCAAATTTTATCAAATTACTATATATCAAATAAAAACTCACTACTTTATAATACAACATTTAAAATGATCTAGCTACTTCACTCGCAATGCTATGCACTAATGTATCCTGAAAAACACATAATAATAATAATAATAATAATAATAATAATAATAATAATAATAATAACAATAATCTAGCCAAAGAACATCAAGAAATGGTTGACGATCCCACTAAAATTCCTGCATGAATGACAAAAGGAATTACATTTCTTCTACCCAAGAATGGTGACACAAACAACCCGAAAAACTACAGACCAATTACATGTCTTCCGACAACATATAAACTATTAACATCTATTTTAACAAAACAGACATATTTATTCTTAGAAAGAAATGACATGATACCGCTTGAACAAAAAGGGTGCAAACGTGGCTGTTATGGTTGTAAAGACCAATTGCTAATTAACAAAATGATCCTGGAAAACTGCGACAGTACAAAGAAAAATCTTAGTACTGCCTGGATAGATTATCGAAAGGCATTCGATAGTGTGCCACATTACTGGATTTTAAAGACTTTAAATATATACAAGATATCGCCCGTCATCATCAATTTCATCAAACAGTGCATGTCTATATGGAAAACAACCCTTTACCTCAATCATATAAATGGAACCTATAAGTCTGATGAAATAAACATCAAAAGAGGTATATTTCAAGGTGATTCTTTATCTCCCTTACTATTCTGCATATCATTAATAGCACTAACCAGTCAACTTAATTAGACAGAATGTGGTTATAAAATAGGCCAAAAGAAAATAAGCCATCTATTTTACATGGATGACTTAAAGTTATATGCTAAGAATGATAATGAGCTGGAAGGTTTTCTGCAAACTGTAAAATGCTTCAGCGAAGACATTGGAATGAAATTTAATTTGAATAAATGTGCTAAAGCTACAGTTTTACGTGGATCAATACAAGAAAACATCCTCAATTAGCCTGGACCCTGCTGTAACAATAAAAGAATTGAAACCAGAAGAAGCTTATAAATACCTAGGGGTAAATGAGAGCGAAAACATTCACCATAAAACAATGAAAGAAATAGTGCGTAAAGAGTACTATAGAAGGCTACGAATGATATTAAAAACTGAATTAAATTCACAGAACAGAGTTATGGCCATTAATAGCCTTGCAATCCCAGTTGTCCAATATAGCTTTAACATCTTAAACTGGACTCTAAACCACATCAGGCGAATGGATGCTAAAACAAGAAAGCTTCTTTCTAAGGATAAGATGCATCATCCAAAGGCTGATGTAGACCGTCTATACATACCCCGTAAAGAAGGTGGAAGAGGTCTTATTCAGCTGGAATTGTCATACAAGACAACAACTATTGGCTTAGTAACATACATAGAAACAACAAAGGATTGGATGATACAATTAGTAAGGCAACATGAAGAAAGAAAGAAAAAATATTCAATAATAAAAGAAGGCAGTAAATACAAACAAGATTTACAGTTAGTAGATTCTGTAGAAAAGCAAAACAGAAGCCAAGAACCAACTATTGCGGCAAAAAATATGAAAATGAAAGCCAAAGATAAAGCTCTTGAACAGATGAAACAGCGCTGGCAAGACAAACCTCTGCATGGCCAATATCCAGTACGTGCAAATAAATCCAATGTTGACAAAGTTAATACTCATCGATGGTTACGTGCATCTGGATTAAAGTCTGAAACTGAAGGCTTTATTCTTGCAGCACAAGACCAAAGTCTTTTCACGAGAAACTTTCAGGCAAATATTATGCATAATAATATGGATCCAAAATGCAGGTTTTGTGATAAACACCAAGAAACAATAGACCACCTAATCTCAGGCTGTTCTGTGCTTGCCCCAAATGAATATAAAAATCGCCACGATAGAGTTGGGCAATATTTACATTGGGCAATGTGCAAACATTATGGAAAAGCTGTAAACAAACACTCGTATGAACATCACCCAGCACCGGTTACAGAAATAGAAGATGTAACCTTTCTATGGGATTACACCATCTACACAGACAGAAAAATTGAAGCAAACAGGCCAGACATTATTGTTAAAAACCAGAAGGAGAAAACTTGTCTATTAATTGATATGGCTTGTCCAGCGGATTGTAACATAGCAATCAAGGAATTTGAAAAACTGTCAAAATATAAAGACCTGGAAATTGAAATAGAAAAAATGTGGAAATTGAAAACAAGAGTTGTGCCAGTGATAGTCGGTGCACTTGAAATGATAAAAAATGGAACAAAGCAACACATTGAAAGAATCCCTGGAAACCCCAGCTTAAGAGATTAAAAAATTGATTAAAAAAAAAAGAGATTAAAAATTGTTTTATTAAGTACAGCCCACACACTAAGGAAAACTTTATCTATGTAATGCTGGGGATGATAGGGAAGATAGAAAAACATGAAATGGAGCCATAACAACACGCCACTACCTGCCTTAGGTCTCCCCGCAGACTTGGTTGGTAGTGAGACCAAAGCAGAAATCGAAATATGATGAAAAATGACATAGTAATAATTTGCAATGTGCCTATAAACATAATTGAAAATAGTCAACAATTAGGATATTTCATACAGTGTGCGATGGATAAAATGTCGTCTAAGTTATGCAGGTATGAAAACAACACTGACGTTTAATTTTAATAGATATTTTTATTTTTTACGAAAATTACACAGAAATATCTTGAAATGCTAAAAATAAATTCATTAAAAAATCGCCATTAGCTTCAACTGTAGCCGCTAAAGGACATCTAAATATGTTCCATCAGTTTGGTTGGTCTCATTTTTAAGTTAGTGAGCATGCGATAATCCTTGCGTTCAGTTTATCTTCACTGATACAAGGATTATTTTGTGTCTCACGCCCAACTCCACTACACGCCTAAAAAGGGGGCTGCAGTCTGGTGAGTTAGATAGCCAGAAGGAAAAAACAATGTGAATGCAGTAATTGTCTGTCAGCCATTCCTGTGTTCTCCTGCTTGTGTTGCATAGTACAAAATCACGTGTCTTCCTGTAGTTACACTTTTAATACAGGGAAGCAAGACCACCTAATGGTAAATGATTTAGACATCTGTTTTTAGTCTAAGACTATGTAGAAAAAATTATCGAGGCATATCGTATCCTTCACAAGTGACCGATCCAAACATTTTCGTAATAACCATCCACCTGTTTCTGAATCCTCTGCATTGTCTTCAGATTGAGAGAAAAATTCCATAATGAATAACAAGCATACTGTTTCTAGATTTCTGGCGAAATATAAGGCGTCATGGCGCTCTCTGTCTCCCAGACAGTTCCCAAATCTACTAAACCAAAACCAAACAACAAATATACACGAAATTAAAAATATAAAATGGCGACAATTTGCAATCAAACCTTGTACATGATTAATTTTTGTATATGCTCAATTTATTGGGACATTTACCAAAAAATGCAAAGCGACAGTATGTGAATTTAACTACTCATTTTCTATGAGGACTTTCTGAATTTTACAGTAATTTCAGATGATTTCAATAGATCATGAACCATTAACGTTTTTCCATATCTAAGACATTGAAAACAATTCATATCAGTAATGTTTTGAATTGTACCATCATTACTGACAGTTAAAAAAAATGTTGTAAAAGTCCAGATTTGTCCCACACACTATAAATAGCTAAATATAACATACATGAATACGAAGTTATTGAAATTAATTATTAGTGTGTTCAATTTAATTTTTTCTTTTAATATTGACGATAATAATGGTAGTTCTTGTAAATATTACTTATATGCATTATTTGCTTTAATTTTAACGTAAAAATCTTCATTATTCATGATTAACTTTTTATATATATATATATATATATATATATATATATATATATATTGTGACTCTGTGTGTTTGTGTGGTCTCAAATACGCTTGTGTTACATGTTGAAATGCATATATTTAAGAACGCTCATTGATATAGTCACAGTTTTATATATTTTCACACACACGCAAACACACGCATACACAAATTGTATTTTTGTATGTCTTAGTCTGATATTTTTGCGAATAAAGGGATAATGTACACGTTCACACACACACACACACACACACACACACACACACACATATATATATATATATATATGTATGTATGTATTTACACAAATATATTTTTTGAAACTATTGCTTTTTGCATCGGCTAAAAGCGATGCAGACAGAGACATTGGTTACTTTCGTATGAATCAGAGATCTTTCAGTCATTTAATAAATAAGAACAATCTTGACAAGTCGGATTGAGTTATTTCAGAACCAGAATAAATAGCCGAGTGCAGCACGTATTTTTTTGTATGAAAGCAAAATAGGCTTAAATAAATGACAGCAGACCAGACTAGAAACTTGAAAGTCTTCGTGAACTCACTTCTTTGAAATGGAGAAAAAATACATTAGACAAAAACGTGTAGCAAGTAAAATGGAATAAACAAAAGGTGTTACGGGAACGTAACTTCCTATTTTCTTTTTTCTGATCCTGCATTTAAATCTCAGTGGCTCAAACGTACGAATGAATGGAGAAAATATCACATGTTCTTGGTGACCCAAATTGAAAGAACTAAGAGTTTATTACAGATACATTTCCTTAATTGCTCTTTCTGACGGATATATGAGTAGGGGCATATATAAAATTCAATGAAATGCAGGTCCTTAACTTTTTATTGGATAATGGAGTTGGCTTTATTTTTGTTCGTTTTTCATAGGTTCCAACAGGAGAGAATGAAGGATGCGAAGATTGTGCTGTTGCAATATAGGGTAATTTCGGCTTTCTGTGTAAACCAGCTCGTAAAACATGTATTCGGATATAAAACTCATACACTGATTAGATATAGGTAGCGATGTAACCTATAAATGTTGAGTACTACTTATTCGAATAAAAAATTAGTAAGAAAAGTTGTTCCATTTTGAATTTATATATATATATATATATAGTGTCTTTTTTGAGATATCTGTAGGACATCTTCGTTGTGATATGTGGTGCTATGGATACTGGATGTAAATTATATCTTAGAAAATGTTACTTTCATTAAATATAACAAAATCTCTGAATAATAACAACAACAATAATAATAATAATAATAATAATAGAAAAACATGAAATGGAGCCATAACAAACACGCCACTACCTGCCTTAGGTCTCCCCGCAGACTTGGTTGGTAGTGAGACCAAAGCAGAAATCGAAATATGATGAAAAATGACATAATAATAATAATAATAATAATTTTATATTGTTATATTTAACTGATTAACTCTTGTGCAGAATATGAATTACATCTACTGAAAGTGTGAAAATCATTTTCAGTAGATGCACCCAGGTGTCACAGAACGAGTACAGAAACGCCCTGAAAATCTGTTAGAATGTATTGGGACTTATGTAAGAAGGATGACTTACGCTGCGCAGGCAATGTACTCGAGCAATAATTTTTACTGTAGTCGAGAGGGGGCACTTAAATCCTGTATGAAATATTACATTTTTTTTCCTCTAAGCAAGGCGGTAACGTCACTGATGCACAGGCGGCTAAATAAGACAGTAAAAGTTTAGGTGAGACGAGAGTAAAGGAAAAGACGGACCAGTTACAGGGGGTGTCAGAGAAAGGGCAAGCAAAATATCGTAACACAGGTGTGAAGACATTTGCGAAGGGAAAGAGAAAGGAAAAGAACAAGATATACGGAATGATGTAGAAAGGACAAGTGAATATGAGATATGAATTGACATTGCATTTAAATTACTGAAGCTTGTAGCCGTCAGGAAATGCGAGAAAAAGCTACCGCAGTGCAACTATCGAATACATTTGTTTGATCTTGCTGTAAATCGGTGGTTCATGTTGTCAGGCTGGTTTCACGAGTAAATTCTTGAGGAGGGGGTACCGGTGTCCTACGGTTTTCGGATCTGAAGCCTAGAAAATATTTATAGAAAAAACAGAGGGAAGCCACATCCCGCCTGTGAGAACGTCGCTGGTGTCAAGCTGCCGGGTTGGGACCAAATACATTATACATTCTGACTATCTTGACTGAAAGCGTTTGGAATGCAATGGCCAAGATATCATACTAGTACACAAGAGAAGCCACCAAAGGATTCTGAAAAAATTGTCCATAAATTTCGATTAAGAACGTTATAGCAGGAGTAGTTGAAAAAAGTACAGAGATAAAAAGTCATGGTACGCCAAGTTAAACACATATTCCAAAGATCAGCGTAATTTTCCTTTCTTGTGGTTGGCGTTGGCGGAACTAGTTTTCTGAAACATTTCAGCTACGCTAGTTGTCTTGAAAATACCTGACATATATTAAAATGGGGAGTTGTCTGCAGTGCTTAGAAGTTGCTCAGTCTGGAAACTACGGATCAGAGATGACATATGATAAACAACACACAGGGGAAAAAACTTAAGGATTGCTGTATCCAGGTATTCAACTCACAATTCACTTTGATCCACAGCATAGATGAATATTGAATATTTGAGTTAAATCGAGGTAACTGAGACTGCAACATCCTGAAGTGGCATGGCACCTGAAACTAGAACAATCTACCCCGGTGGATAGAATAGTGTGTTTAGTTCGTAATCCCAATCACCCGAAGAAGGCTAGAACATCTTAAATAAGACAACAGATTTGAGGGTAACAGCCCGAACAATGCAAACAGTGTAAGTAGTTACGATACTTCATCTAGGAAATATAGACAAATATAAGTGCCAACCATTTGTCTATTCGATACAGATTTCATGCTTTCACTAGGTGAAAATATTCGAAATTAATAGTATATTTTATTTACCTGATAAATATTCTCAACCTGCGGAGCATAAATATTCAAAACGTATAAGCAAAGAATCTTTACAAAACAATCATTAGAAAACCTTGCACTGACTTGCGTTCTTACGAATGCCTCAGAGGAAATATGGATACAGATACACAAATCAAAACTTTTTTAAGTAAGCTTATGTCACAAAGAAACGCAAATATCTATTCTTAATTTAAAGTATGGAATATATTCGTTTGAGAAGTCAGTCTCTTGGATTTTATTATTTTATTTCAAAAGATTGCTGATTCCTCCTCTTTACATCTTGTCAGTTACACAAGGAGAGTATGGATGAAGTATCTTGTATATAACGTTATGTAAGCTGAAACAATTCCACCAAGTTAAAAACAACTTATTAGCAAATTAACTGTCTTACGAAATGTGAAAAATACGATATTAGAATTCATCTCACTTTTGTAATTATATCTGTACAAATTACAGTTTCAGTAGGTAACAAGTATCTGAATTTTTTCATTATAATAATTCAGTTTTAATTTATTGCTGTGGACAAAGCTATATTGAGCTCTAAGTTTAAGTAAAATTAGAATAGTTTTTTAATATTCATATTCTTATTATTTCTTATAATAATTGCTTATATTGTTCGGCCAGTTGTCCTCATATCTTTCCATATTCACGAGGTTTCTGCCGTTGTACGCTCGAACATCACTCCGAACAACTTAAATAATTACAATCCATCATTTCAGAAAAAAGACATATAATAATAATGATAATAATAATAATAAATTTAAATTAATTTATTGCCACTTTACTTTTAAGATTCTTTCAAAGCATAATATGCATCATCCAAAGGCTAATGTAGACCGTCTATACATACCCCGTAAAGACGTTGGAAGAGGTATTATTCAGCTAGAATTGTCATACAAGCCAACAACTATTGGCTTACTAACATACATAGAAAATACAAAGGACTGGGTGATACAATTAGTAAGGCAATATGAAGAAGGAAAGAAAAAATATTCAATAATAAAAGACGGCAGTAAATACAAACAAGATTTACAGTTATTAGATTCTGTAGAAAAGCAAAACAGAAGCCAAGAACCAAATGTTGCGGCAAAATTTGAAAACAAAAGCCAAAGATAAAGCTTCTGAACAGATGAAACAACGCTGGCAAGACAAACCTTTGCATGGCCAATAGCCAGAACGTGCCAATAAATCCAATGTTGATAAAGTTAATACTCATCGATGGTTACGCGCATCTGGATTAAAGTCTGAGACTGAAAGCTTTATCTTGCAGCGCAATACCAAAGTCTTTTCAATAAAAATATTTAGGCAAATATTATGTAATAAGAAACAATAGACCATCCAATCTCAGGTTGTTCTGTACTTGCCCCAAATGAATATAAAAATCGCCACGATAGTGTTGGGCAATATTTATATTGGACAATGTGCAAACACTTTGGAAAATCTGCAAACAAACACTGGTATGAACATCGCCCAGCACCGGTTACAGGAATAGAAGATGTCACCATCTACACAGACAGAAAAATTGAAGTAGATAGGCAGGACATTATTGTTAAAAACCAGAAAGAAAAAACTTGTCTATTAATTGATATGGCTTGTCCAGCGGATTGTAACATAGTAGCCAAGGAATTTGAAAAACTGTCAAAATATGAAGAGCTGGAAATTGAAATAGAAATAATGAGGAAATTGAAAATAAGAGTTGTGCCAGTGATAGTAGGTGCACTTGGAATGATAAAAAACGGAACAAAACAACACATTGAAAGAATCCCTGAAAACCCCAGCTTAAGAGATATACCAAAAATTGTCTTATTAAGTACGGCCCACACACTAAGGACATGAAAGGGAGCCATTACAAAACGCCGCGACCTGCCTTCGGTATTCCGCAGATTTGGTTGGTAGTGCGACCATAGCAGAAATCAAAATATGATGAAAAATGACATAATAATAATAATTTTTAATTAATTTTTTACCACCTTTTATTTCTTGTGTACTCATTTCATTTCGGGTACAAACTCTGACTTCAGTATAGAAAGGTCATTATATTTTTCTACTGAAAACTATTGTAAAAAATATACATCAAAGATCACACATATTTTACATAGATAAAGTCCAGCGTATGATGCGTGCTGTCTTTTTGAGTACATTTTCTTGTTCTGTTATATATATATATATATATATATATATATATATATATATATATTCTTCTTCTTATTATTATCACTATTATAAAATAAAATCACCAAAATTAGTATTTTCCTATTTGCTTAAATACATTGGTACAGTTTTAAAAAAAAATTACTTATTCTGATTATACTATCTCATTTAAATAGATCCATAAATATTATTTCTTGATTCTATTCAATTACCATGTTTGACACCAAATAAAGCGCACATTTCTTTAGCTAAAAATATTTTTAAAAGTTATCCAGCGACTTACATGTCATATGCTTGATTTTTTGTTTTTTAATTTTGGATATAACAAAGTTTTAATAGGCTCTTTTTCTTTTCTTTTTTTCCTATTATTTTTCGTTTATTGTAATCATGGCTTTTTTAACAGAAATCATTCCTTATAAATATACGCTAGTCAGTAACATTTTCTTATCAGTCAGTTAAGTGCCATACGGGATACACGCTTTGGGCGATCTTGTCTCGAAAGAGATATGACTGTCTGGGCAGAAGGTTATCCCGCAGTAGGTTGTCATTGCTTTTTGCAGTAGACTGGTTGGCAGAAAAGGCTGTAGATCTCAATCTGTCCCATTATTTAACACATAACTGGAGGGAAGAGACGGATTAATATCTTTCCCAAGGGCATTTGTGAGTAGCTGAATGAAAGGAATTCAACTGGTATTCGAACTCGGCTCCCCGATTTGTCTTTTCGAATTGATATCCACGGCACCACAACGCATATCCAATATTTACTAAGAGTATTAGATTCATTTATTAATACTTGACTAATTAGTAATTTTTTTTTCTCGAATGGCTCTGCTGAAATTAGGATGCGTCTTATACACCTGTGCGTTTTATGTGCCGTCGAATACGGTAATTTATTATAATAGCAAATTTTATGTCTGCTTATTGGTATGAATTCTGTACGTCTTCTAATTTTCAATAGATTTTGACAAGATTGACATCGTTTTGGTCTGTATGAATCATTACGGATAAAAATGTTAGGATAAACCTTTCTTATTATACACAGCAATTTCTAAAGTTACATTAACAATGAATAACTTAGAATAAATATTTGTTAAAATATGCTTCAAAAACATTTATGTGAATAGATTGTTACCGCTTATGTTGTATAAATGATTTATTTGTTAATATCTTTCAACATTGATAGTAAATGTGTTATATGGTATATGTGTGAGCTGTAATGATTTATTTTTCTGATGTAAAGATAGGAGTCTCAGAACATATTTCTGACGCAAATTTGCAAAAAATGACTCCATGGAAATACACGTTTAAACATATTTAATGCTTTCATTTGTAGCAATGATTAACAAGAAAAGTTATCAAAGCATTACTGCTACTACTGATGTATGCGAAAAAGGTAGAGTTGATTGTAGCTTTATAGCAGTAAAATTGAAATCTATAGAACCAACGTTGTGGTTAAGACAACTGAAATATTTTAATTAGTATTTTCAGTTTTTTGTTTGAGTTGAATAGGTATTGCAATTATTAATGCAGATTTTCAAGACAAAACTGTGTTTAAAGACAACATAAATTTCAGGTAAACAGGCGCAAATGGTTTAAAGTTGATCGGTGACGTAATTGAATTTTTGCTTGTTTCGATTTAGTTTATGACGCCTTTCCGAGTACATGGCACGGAGCCATCTTCCTGAAATAGCAGGGTTAATTGGTCATAATTGATTTAATCTCACAACAAGCATAGGCGTATTCAAAATCAACATAACAGTTAAGGGGCTGCGTCGGCTTACCATACTCTACATGTTGTGACTGTAATTGGTTATGGGACACTAGTGTTTTATGAGACATTAGCTAAAATAATTCATATTGTGTTTCACATATTTGATTTTAAACTTCATTAAAGTAAAATTTACAATCCACTAAATAGCTTCCGGGAAGAATTTTGATCGGAACTGAATCCATCAAAATGCATGCTCTATTTTATCAAGAAGTTTTCAAACTTTTATTATGAACTGAAGTGCTGCTACTTTAAAAAATTATTTTATGAGCGGGTTTACGTTGGTGAAAAGTATAAAATACCTGTGAAAATATTCTGCTCGTCTGTATGCAAAGAGAACGGGGTGTGGCAGCACGCTTCAATTCGAATAACATAAGATAATGTATCTTTATATTTTCGTTGAAAAAACCAAAAACAAAAAACAAAAACAAAGAAGCATAGAATGATGAAAAAGTCCCAAACTTGAATATTTACCGTCAAAAATTTTATTTTATTAATAGAAGAAAACAAAACTTTTTTTTCATTATTTCATGTTTTTAATTCTTTCTAGTCATTTCGAAATTCTGGTTACTTTTTTCGTTAGCGGTCGACGTTATAATTTTGCTAATTGTTGGATTTGAATGAAATGAAAGAAGTGACTGAAACTATTTTGAAAGAGTTTTGTTTTTAGAAATTCTTGATAGAATTTTGTCTTCTTACCCGTGACAAATTTAATTTCATGAAAATTTGAAATATTAAATTTACATCCCAAATTTTATTTTATTAATGAAATAAATTCTCTGGAGAATGTAAATCATCATTTAAATTTCAAACTCCTACTCAATTACAGGAAATCTGATCCGAATTGTAAAAGAAATGATGCAACAAAAACTGACATTATTTAATGAAAATTTTTTAAGAAAGCATTTTCCTTTTAATAATTAATTTTAGAAGATTTTTTAATTTTTTTTTTAATTTTTAATTTTAATAAATTTTTAAGACCTGGACGAAGTTATCGCTGATTTTTCATGAGAAAGTAATGTTTTATTTACAAAATGCCGGAAGAAACATGACACTGAAAGTATTCTCCAATGCTAGCCACTATTTTTTCTCATGTTCATGGCAGCATTTAAATTTCACACCGGGAAAACGACACGTCTAATCAGGCTAACCACGAGTCGAACCACTTTTTGGCATCTGTCTTTGAAAGAAAGTTCTGCTTAGCAGAGCCATCGAACGGAACACGTGACAATCGGATGGGGCAATGTCTGGTGAATACGATGGGTGGGGAAGGACATTCCGTTTAAGGGATTTTAAGTAGGTTTTCACTCGTTTCGCAACATGAGGCCTGTCATGTTACAAAATCACTTTGTCATGTCTCTGTTCGTATAGCGGCCGGTTGTTTTTTTTATTTTATTCACAATTCTCGGCTCAGTAACATTAATAGTACTCGGTAATGATATTACGTGATTTTTTCGGTCGGTGTGAGCATCTCATATTAGACTATATCCAGCTGATCTCACTAAAGGCAGAGCAGAGGCTTCAAACCATTGATATTTGGTTTGCCATTGACGTTGATGTATGACTAAGATTATCCCACGATCTTATACGCTTCAGGTTATCGTAGTTTATCTACATTTCATCAACGGCCAAGATAAAAACATTTCCTTTTCTGTCGTTGAAGCAGGTGTTCAGACGTTTGACGTCTCTTGGTTTCAACTAATACGGGACCAAATGTCCTTGCTTTTGAATCATTTCTAATTCTTTCAAACGTTACGAACTTGTTGCATGATCAACTTATAAGGGTTCTGCAAGTTCAGCTTCGGTTTGTCAGGTTACTGTTTTAGCAATACCTCCAATTCTTTGTTTCAAACATTTTCGGTGCCCCAAAGCGTTTTTATCTCTCAACATCAAATAATTGTTTTGAAGCATCTAAACCAACCTCTGTTTGTTTTTACGACAGGACATAGTCACTGTAAATCTTAACAAGAATTCTCTGCGATACAGCTGCAGACTTCTATTGAATCAAGTAGTGCAGTAAAATCCCTCTATTTTTGGTACAAAATCCGACCTTTTTAACGCAATGAATAACAAATTTGTTTAGATTTCCGCAAAATGACATACACTGAATTTCAAGCTTGCTTATATTACTACGTTTCAGATGCGTTACCATCTGAAACTAGATGAAGGAATTTATGTGAAAGCCATCTGTTGAGAAGAAAGGAGAACTTATTTAATACACTAATATTATAATAATTTTCTTAAAAATCTTTTTAAATTCTACATTGGTTTATTCTGATTAGGTGATATTTTTATTAAGTGAACATTATATTTACTAATAAAAATTAGAAAAACTTAATACAAATCATTTTGAACCAAGATTTATGAAACAATATTTTATGTTTATAAAATATTTTGTAATGTTTCGATTTTAAAATGTATGGTCAACCATACAACATAATTTTCCAGAAGATGAGCGATGAGTTTAGCAAATTTAAATTCAATATGCTTAAACTTACATTACGGAGAATATTTTCTAACATTCGTATGATTTCTGCGTACTTGAAAATTAAATATAAAAAAGCTCTTTTAAAAATTATGCTTTACAGATAAAGTTTGACCAGAACATCAGTCATTACCCCTTCACCTCTCAACGCCTCATCAATTACGTAAAACATGGACATGTCGCTTATAACACATGCGTTATTTTTTGTTTTAAAAATACATTTCTATCATACATCATACATAAAAATAATCCTATTGTGAAATCCGATTAAGTGTAAATTAAATCATCTAATATTCCTCAACTAATATTTTATTTTTGAACATTTTTTGATAGAGAGAATTACTTCGCAATAAAAACGACTAAATAGGGAGCTAATCTGCTATTTTAGAAAAAAATCAATATAAATTCTTTGAGAAATAAAGGAAAGTACTTTGCTTATTGAAAAGAGTAAATTTAATTCTTTTAGCTTTCAATTTAAGCTAAAATGAAAACTTCAAGTAACCATTGTTCATTCATAAAAATTTATTTTCACTATAATTATTGCGAATTAGTAAAGATACAAATATAATATGCAGCAGTAGTTTCCGACGATGTTTTTATTCATATTTGTTTATCCCTATAACTTCAAGAAATGGGCGTTCATGGTTCTCCTTAATTCCTTGTCCTGTGTAGCTCTTAGTAAAGTTTTCTTTTAGATCTCCTTCCTTATCCCTGTTCTAACAACTATTTAGACGTGTTCGTTAGGTAGGCTAGGCACCGATTTCTTCTGTCAGTCTTGCCTTCAATATTTTCTGTAAGTAGCAATTTTTTTGCACCCTCTCATAAAAATGTTTCTATATAAATGTTAATTTTCACTTGGTGTATAAGTGTCATTTTCCTTTCCATTTTCTCAAAAACCTCGACGTTACCCACATTACCGGTCAATATTCTCAGCATCCTATGCATAATCACTTGTCTGTTGCTTCAAATTTTTCATATATGAAGACATTGCCCAGGCTTCCCAGCTATATAGTGGAACTGATAGAACTTAGTAGTTCAGTACCTTTTTTCTTTGTTTCTAACAAATGTTTTCCATTTCTTAATTCATTGGTTAACTTTTGAAAGACGTCTTCCGCTATCTTAATGTGCTATCGAAATTTGATAGTGTGAATGAGATCTTTTTTTGAAAAAAACATTCTATGCATTTAATGTTTATATGATTTTGGTACAGCCAGTTTGTATTTCGAAAATTAAGTTTTTAGTGGGCAACCGTACATTTTATTTTCTCACAACTGATACTTATTCCTTTATTCTCCCTTTTTTTTTACTGTTTATTGTTGGTGTATATTCCTTTCAAATACACATCTAATGTTGTCATGATTACGGACGCTAAAAAAGAATCTAGTGTGACTTCTATTTCTCGCAGATTAGCTCAATGTAAAGTTTGAACAGATATCGCTTTGTTTGATTGTCTTCAAATTTTATTACTTTATAAAACAAGTAGGTGATTTTATGGTGCTCTTAATTTTCGAACCTTGACGTTTCAATGATTACATGGTAGATTCGTGTAGTGAATTATTATGTGGATAGATTAACCAACATTAATCTTTTCATCAAGAATTCTAAAATAAGCTTACCAAAAAAAATATTTCGAACTATTATCTGATCTCGTCAGGAAGTACTTTACTAAGGGATTATAAAAAGAGCATAACAAAATTATTAATTTAAAACATATATCATATGCCCTTTTTTAGGACTTGGATGATTACAGTTACTTTTTATTGCACATTGTATCACTTTTTATCTCTCTTATCTGCACTATTTATTCTACATCGAGTAAGGTATACGTGGTTTCCAAACTGCTTCATTACATTTAATTTTGTCCTGTGAGTGTTAAATTGTCTAAGACTTATTTCCTATGAATTTGATAAATAAACTAGAAAAACTTTTCTGCTTATTATCCTGATTTAAAAAAATTGAAATATGAAAGGAAAAACTGATATCCTTAAAACTTTCCATGCGATATATTTCGGGTAATTTTCTATTGGATACGTCAATCACTCCTTTTTCAAGTGATGTTCTAAAAAGATTCTGCAACTTTTCCTTGGGATGAAGTTCGAAAATAATTCTCTTTCTTCTAAATCGTTTTTACTATATTACCTCGCATTCTTCTTCGGCATCCGACTGTGTCTTGTGTTTTAATGTACTTTTGATTCACAAATCATTGGTTAGATCGAAATGTGTTTCTAAAAAGATTGAAATAATGTATTCATTATCTCATTCAATAAGTTAATTCTTATTCATTTTTATTTGTCTCGCTGAAGATCGATATATTTACTTATCATAATTCAGACATTTAGAATGTTTGACAAAAAGCTCATACTTTAATCAATATATTTATATCTTATATATTTAATCACAATATCTATATATATATTAACATTTCTGCTGCAGTGAACTTATTTAAAGATGTAAACGAAATATATCAAGCCTAATGACGAAACATACATCTATTTTCAAGATACCATGAAATGGCGGTTCTTCCTGTTTCTGTTAACCCGCAAACCTTTAATGGTATTCCCAAATAAGCATAGACATTTAGTAGCTTATATTACGACCTGGTTTCTGATGCCATGATATTTTATTAAGTATTGTCTTTTTTATACGGCAGAGTCCACGATTGCAATGCATCTGCCGTTTATATCAGTTTATTTCCACTAAAAGAAAATTTTCTATTTTCCGAAAGAAACATGACAGTAAATCAACAATATTATAACTATGCAGCAGCAAAATTGTGATTTAAACATTTTGCTTAATCTGTACTACAATACATCTAATATAAATCAAAATGGCGCAGTCCGTGAAGGGAAAAATCGACGTCATCCTCCTTATAGTAGATTATTTCCATTAAATGGTAGTTTTCTATTTTTTCAAAACGGGTCAGCAATCCGTGGCGAAAATTCTGTTGCAATTTGGCAGTGTAATTGTTAATTAACCGTTTTAAATTGTTTCATTTATCGACAGTCTTACGGATCATTACGTATAAATTGAGCTTTTTAACAATATTTAATTATGTTTTTTGTTCTCCACAAAAGGACAATGAAATGATATTATTCAGATTTATTTTTGAATAGAATCCGTTAACGTTCAACAATGTTTTCCACGCAAATGCATTCTATTTTCCTAACATATGTTCTGGAAAATGAATAAATTATAATCGTATTATTTGGTGAGATATATCGTGCATACCAAACATTTGCCCTTATAAAATAAGGAAACACAATATTTGTCATTTGAAATTTATTGATGCGTGAGGGTGTTAGTTTGTAGAAGTTACTGATAGTCATTCACGAGGAAAAATGGACGTATTCCAAGGTTAGGATTGAAATATATTCGAATATTAACTTTTAATGCTTACTTTTGAAGATTCATTCTATCATCAGATTACCGCCTCTACTTATGCATGTGTCTTTATTAATATATATTATTTACACATTTCTCGAAGAGATGTATGATAAATATTAACTTACTATCGCACATGACAATAAGTGATGAGCATCGAACTCCTACAGGAAACATCACTTGAGGTAACGCAGGATTTATTCTTCCGCATACCATTTTCACCTGCTCAGCGTTTTTTTTCTTTTTCATGTGCCATGTTTCTTCAGGACGTAGGCGATCATAGACTTCCACTTGACTCTGTCTCTTGTCGCTTTCAATATTTTTTTCTTAGAATCTCGTCTAAGCTCCGCCCCATCAACCATTTGCTCAGACCTAATGCCGACGTCTCGTGCTGCCTTCCCTTGTCTCTTCTTCCTGATATTTATTACCAGTTTTCTTCTCGTCTGCATTCTTTCCAACACCTCATGGTTGTATCATGCTCTGTTCTTGTTAGCCTCTCCTTCATCTTTGATGAGATCGTCCAGCGTTTACTTCCATACAGAAGGACAAATATTAAATAGCAATCTATTTTTGCATAAATGCTGAGTTCGCCTCTTACCCGTACACAAGCGGTTTGCTGCCAGTATAAATTCTTTATTATTTTAACGTTTTGTCCAAAAATGTCGAGATTGTCGAGTATCTCTATCAAGTCCCTGTGTTGTACTTTGTCAAACGTCTTTGCTTAGTCTATAAAGCATAGATAAAGTTCCTTCTGCATTTGTATTGGTCGTTCAGATAGCATTCTGAGCATGAATATCTCATTCCTCGTTCCGGTATTGTTAACGAATCCACATTGTCCCTGTCCACTCTCTGGGTCGATTCAACTGCGCGCACTGGTCATCAGCATACGGATGATGTGTTTTGTTATGTGGCTCATTAAACTGATTGTTCCATGGAGCTCACATTCCTTTGCACCTGACTTCTTAAAGCGTACTTTTTGAAAAGAATGATGAATATTGATAATTTTGTATTGTTTAGAAGCAAAATATATAAACCGAAATATTACTGTACTAGAGAATGGGGAGAAAGATATAATTTTCAATAAAGTGCTAAACTGGATACTACATATAATAGTATGTGCTAGAATTAGTTAAAGTGATTTTAGGCTAAATTAACACTATCCTAATAAGATTAAGTGCATTTGTTTCTAAGTTACCTGCAGTACGTAAAGTAATGCTTTTCAAAACTATCTGGTGTATCTTATCGGCTTTTCCTTTTTAATATGCTTGTGATCGGCAAGCAAAGCTTTCCGATCCAGCAGGGATTTTGTAGGATAGAGCGCTTTGTCACCAATGTTTGTCTTAGGATTATTTGTTTTGTGAAAGAGTGATTTACGTTTGAGATTCAGTCAGTTACGTGCCATATGTGATACAGGCTAAGATGATCATATCTCGAAAGTTATATGACTGACTAAGAAGTATTGTCCCTAATATATCGTCATTACTTTCCGCGGTAGACTGGTTGCTAACCGAGGCTACAGAAGGCAATCTGTTTTTCTATTTTACCGATAGCTGGAGGGAGAAGACACGGTTTAATAACTTCTTCAAGAGTATTTGCGCGTAATTGAAAGCAACAAATTCAACTGGAATCTGTACAAAAGATAAAGATATAAAGATGAACAGAAGGCAAGGCGAATAATAGCATTCACTAACTTAAACAAGGAGACCGTCCAAAAGATTTTGAATTTAGCTGGTGGCCACTATCAATTATATTGAACACATTGAATTTATTTACTCTATACATTTCAAGATATTTTGTGTAATTTTTGTAAATATATGTGTTAAAATGAGATGTTTCATTTATGCATAATTAGAACGACATTTTTACCGAGTGCACGCCCTTATACTAAATGTGAAGTGTTAATTTCTTCTGAACAAAGGTTTATTCAAACATCCTTTGAAATAAGCCACAGAGACATAGATGTAATTTTTATTTTCAGCAAAATAATCTGTTATACGCAGAAACAATCCATACCTTATATATGTTCTTCTCATTAAAGTGGTCAAATCAAATTTTATAATAACGTTCAGAAATACAGACTGATATTTTATTTTAATTCACCAAAATAAAAAAAACATTTTTAAAAAATAAAATTCACGCACAATTCCCGCAGAGCTAGTTCCTTCAAGTTGCACTCCGGCGGTGTTGACCGTTTCGATCGACGCAAATGTGGGCGATTCCGGTATTTTATTTCGAAGCGTAAGCTCTCCATTTCGTTCACCCCGATAAACAAGCCAAAAACAGCTTTTTTCTATATTTTTAAAATTGTAAAAAATTCCTTGTAATTACCTCGAATTATATCTGTACTTTCTGAATGTGAATAACTACCTGTTATTTGCTATTTTTTTTTCTGAGGGTTGGATATGTTGTGAGGGAAGCTACACAAATTTTGATTTGGAATTTATAATTTCAAAAGCGTGTCAAAAATATGGTAAAAAGGTTTGATTTAAAATTTGGAATTTGAAAAAATGCCAAAAAGTTGTATAACAAATAGATAATAATATCTATCCAACTACCGAGCTCTGATTTTAAATAATACTTTCTTTGGATGGATTATATCTCGAAAGTTATATGACTGACTAAGAAGTATTGTCCCTAATATATCGTCATTACTTTCCGCGGTAGACTGGTTGCTAACCGAGGCTACAGAAGTTATTCATTTGCAATGAATAACTTTATATTGTTGGGGTGAATTAACAGAAAACGTCCAAGCAGAAATTTGGAAACCTTCAATTATTGCTAAGTGCTTGTGTTATTCATTAAATTAAATTAATCGTCATTTTCATATATTTTTCGACATTATTTCAATTTATTATTTGAAATCTTCTGATTAAATTAATACTTGAAATATTTCTCTCGTTACACCAAAATTATTTCTCATATAATAGTAAACAATATTTAAGACTTACTACTACAATTTTCTAAAGCAAAATTGAAAGCAACACGAATTTTAAATTACAGTCAAACCAATGCGTGGATCGATTTACCTCTGGAGGCTCGTCCATGGAATTTAGGGACACAAGACCACCACGTTACCTACTTGCTAATCTGGCTTCATTAAGAAATATTTTTTAACGTAGTGGAATTTTAAGTTGTCATTCTCGTACACGGATGTAGATTGATAGTGTCATCTACGCTCATATTTAGATTATAATTCCGTTTGAAAGGAAGGTCTAATGCGCTTTCTTTTGGGACAATAGACAAACACTGCCGGTTGGTATATAAATTCGTAACATTTTCATGCTAACCCACTGTTTTTCGTTATAATTTGATTTATTTTTTAAATAATTAATATCTTCGCTTTTTTCTCTTTCTTCTACAACTCTGATGCTTGCTATTTTTTCAAATTGTTATAAAATTCCGCCATGTTTGCTGATAAAGACCATGCTAAAGTGTGATTACACGTGTCGCACTTCTCACTTTCTCTGTCCAAATTTTTGCAAAATGAATAAAGATCTAATTAGATATGGTTTCTTGGTCATACAGAGAAATGTTCGTAATTGTCATGTACGTCTTCTTAAAGGCTCTCACTTTCTATTTTACTTTCATCTTCTACTACTCCTTATTCAACTCTTTCAGTCTCTTCTCCTTTTCCTTTCGTTTCTTTTTTTCTTATCATTATTCTTTCCAACTCTTTCTTCTTCTTCAATATACATACACTACCGGCCATAATTATTAGGCCACTCAAATTTTTAAAAAGAAATGATGTATTTTATACTATTTTTAAGTGTACAATTCTAAATGAAAATAGAATGGTTCTTTTGTTATTATTACTTTGCAAAACTTTTCAAGGCTAGGATGCATAGATCCACTCGTCCCTATCACCCTAATTTTTTTCATTCTTTTAATGATGAAACTGCAATATAGGTAATTATTAAATATTTATAAATTAATTTGATGTACATGTTATTGTGCAGTATTAACAAAATAAAACATTCTATTTTTCTCTTTCAATTTTTTCTTCTTAGAAGAAACCCATTCATTTGTTCTTTTTCTTCTTCTTATTTTTCATCTGCTTTTTCTTCTTATTATTATTCATTTTCATTTTTCCCTTTGTAATTGTTCTTCGTCTTCACTTTACATTTTTCTTTGAAATTTTTCTCATTCCTCTTTTCTTCTTCAATATTTTTCTTCGTCCTTTTCTTTTAATTTCTCATTTTTCTTCATTTGCGTTTTCTCGTTTTTCTTCTTCTTCTTCTTCTTCTTCTTCTTCTTCTTCTTCTTCTTCTTCTTCTTCAAATGAGTTATATCTGTTTCATTCTTCTTCTTCCATTCTACCCCAATCACTTAATTCATATTTTTCTATGTGTATATTTATATTTGACATGAACTAAACTATTCGTCATTTGTTCATCATTTGAAATATAGAAAATATATCTCTTAAAATATTTATAATAAAGTCCGGTAGCTATTAAAGAAATAGTGGCTTTCATTTGAAGTAGTGGCGATCAATTTCCTCATACCACTTCATGCAACTTTAATTACTTTCTTAAGATTTTCTTCTTTTCTATGATTCATAGAATAAATTGAGAGTAATTCTTTGGCATTTCTCAATATTCCCGATTCATTCAGAATATTTAGCATAAGACCATAATCTTGTTATAATCGTTTTGTTTGATGCATTCGGTTATGCTTTGGCTGTTTCCCTAACGATGCACATGCACCTATATATATATATATATATATATATATATATATATCAGAGAATGACGAACCCATAAAGTCTGAACAGATAATTCAAACATTTTACGCAATTAATATAAATTATTAATGAGATAAAAGAAAGCACGGTGGATGTTATTTAGAGCATTTTTCCAAGAGTCGGAAAGAGACAATGTAAAGTTACAATGTTGAAAGAAATACAGAAATGATAACCGTGTAATTGTCTGTTGGGTTTTCCTCTCAACATATATATATATATATATATATATATATATATATATAATGGTCTATATTATGATCACATTAGGATTGACCGATCTAGAGAAGACACAGAAATGAATTGAGTTCTTTCGGTAACGAGCATGTGTATGCACTGCTTATTTACAAGACGTTAAAATTTCCCTTCTCTGATTTCAGCGCCTGGGGCTTAGCGATTCAGACTGACCCCAAATCAGTCGACGTTGGATCACGGCCAGAAGCATGTGGATGTGTTTAGCTACACTGATGAAACAGGGTTGTATGTGAATGACTAATACATATATATATATATATATATATATATATCTATATATATATATGTGGGGGGGGCATTTTTGTATTAGAACATAATTTGTACATCTTTTTTTGAAGAAAAATAAAACCAGATTGAGATAAAGAATTTTCTTATAGGTACACACAGCATTGTTTTTAGGACAGGGCTCTTATGAAGTGTGCGTATGTTTTTTTCGGATATAAACATTTAGTATTATCTATTAGCAAATACAAAGTATTTATGTTGGTTTGCTTGCATATGTAAATGTTTTGTGTCAACAGAAATGTTCAAATTAAAAATTAACCGCAAATTATAATTGTGGTAATAAGATTCATGACAGTTCCTAATCTAACATCCTCAATGAATACACCCGCCCATATATATATATATATATATATACTATAGTCATCCGTAGACAGATCTGCCTCGCTGCATCACAGCTCATCAGTATGGTCATACTCCGACCGCTCCTTAACCCAGGATTGAAACGCGACCGAATTGGCGTTAGTCGGCGAATCTCCCTCCAGGCCAGAAACGTTCGGTAGAAGAAGGCAGACTTTTTAGCGCGTATATCATTATACACGCCCAATAGTTAGAGTGCTCTAATTCATTATTGAATGAGCGTTGCGTATATGCCGGAGTAGCTACTGTTTTCAAAGATATACATATATACAGAGACAGAAAAATCTAAGTAAGAGCCAAAAAACCTACCCAGGTTTCAGCCTACAGCTCGTCAGGGTATGAAGGCTAATGACATAGATATAAAGCAGCAATATATAGGTACTCATGCATATGACTAAAACAAAGAAGACACCGACGCACAAGAAGACACTTGTGCGTTGGTGTCTATTACTAGTATTAGCATTATTATTTTTGCTACTATAACTATTTTTATTATTATTATTGTTATTATATATATATATATATATATATATATATATATAAAGTAAACAAGAGCATGCAGCAGTGAGATAGATTAATATATTTTTTATATATATGTATAAATTTCCTATTTCAATGTTACTTATTTATATTTGTACACTCTATATATATATATATATATATATATATATATATATATATATATGTAATCATTTCACACTACAAGGCAATAATTACACTAGAACGCAGGGGTTTAGAATGAGTAAATGCGAGAGATATGATTGGCTTTAGTGGGTATTGAGGACAGGATGAAAGATGAATGGGATTCACGAAGATACAATATGCAGATTTCGGTCACATTTTATAATCTTGTACATTTTAGCATTAAGGAAAACAGTTAAGTGTAGCGAAATTCCACAGCCAGGAAGCTCAAAGAAAGAAACACTTCTATTTGAAGTGGTGCTTACATTTAACTATTTATACGGTAAAATGTTGGGGTGTGGATACTAATTTGGTAGCCCTATTAAATTCATGTGAAGGAGCACAAGGAATAATAGCTTTTCATAGCAGTTGCTTTGAAATTATTTGTAGAAATTTAGAGGGGACGACATCACGTCAGTGAGAAAGTCACTAATATTAAGCCAGGAGCGAATACGTTTCAGATCCTTTCGTTTGATTTTGTCAATAACCTGGAGGTGATTAGCTGGTGGACCCGATCTGATATATCAATAATGGATTTATGAATGAGCAAGATAGACTCTGAAAAGAAAAATCGTTTGTCTGTAACCCAACATTCCTTCTGAGTGACGTCTCTAAATAAATCACAGCAGTTCCAATCTGCATTTTAATAACAGAAATATATACTTTTCGTAGTAGGTCCTTTGCTGGTGACGAAGATTTTCGGATAGCACCACGTGATCACCATATGCAAGTTTGCATAGCACAACACGCTTCATGGATAGCCATAAAGAAGTGACCGAGAAGAGAAATGAAACCTTCGGGAATACTGTTGAAATGCTTGTGGAAAGAACCACTTGCGCGAGAGATGATAAATTTAGAAGTTCATTGTTTAAAGGCAAGCAAATCAGTGATAAATTTTTAAGCCACATGGCCTGTTGGGCATTAAAGTTACCAAATACAATTATATATTTAAATGAATGTCAGGGAGTGGTATAACAACCTGTATCTCATCATTATATAATGCATAATATTAAGACATTTTGTATCGGGCATATTTAAGCATAATTATTTCATACCTAAAGTAGCAATACTTTTTTATTTCATGTTTATATTTAATGTGTATTCAATGGATGGTCATAATGAACGGAATTAGGATCTTGTAATAGCTTTAAATATATTGTGTGGTGTACTGTTGATTCTGGAAAAATGTGTCTGATGGATATGTTGTGCGTTTGCCATTTCGGTAAGCCGAATAGCGTAGGCGGTATCTTAATAATTAGTTTCAGGATTTGTTTACTGTTTACTAATGGATGAGTTTTCATTTATGTATTAGATTCATATGATTATGAAAGCACATACCTAAAAATATCAACAAAAATAAATATAGACACACAGAAATTCAACAAAATAAACAGGAAACTGTTAAAAAATGAAAGGTCAGTAAAATTACTCACACATACACAGGTATATATATATATATATATATATATATATAACAGTTTTCATAAAAAATGACAGAAAGGTTTTATTTAAAAGGAGAAACAGGGTATATATACAGTTTTCATAAAAAATGACAGAAAGGTTTTATTTAAAAGGAGAAACAGGGTATATATATATATATATATATATATATATATATATATATATATATTCATTCGCAGACAAATTTGCTTTCTCTGTATCACATTTTATTAGCATGCTTAAACATCCGATTGCTTCTAACCAGGATTGAAACACAGCTGAATACATATCTGTCGGCGATTCTACCTTTGAGCTATGGACGCCCGCTAGAGGAAGCGGACATTAGCGTGTTATAGACAATGTAAACAAACGCCAGTACTCGAGAGTGCTGAAATTCTTTACATTGAAATATATATATATATATATATATATATATATATATATATATAGTGAGAGAGAGAGAGAAACGGAGAGAGAGAGAGAAAGAGAGATATTACGATAGTGAGATATTGATAAAAAAGCGCAACACATTATTAAAACTTTATAAATCTACAGTTTATTTTAGCAATGTATAAAAAGTTGCCCGTAACTCGTTCAGAACGGTAATGCATAAATAAAAGTTAATTTCACTTAGTTTATAAAAATTAAGGTTTATAAAAGAAGGAGTTTTAGAATCGGGAATTTACTTACAGAATATTATATTAAATGACACATACAGAAAACAATTAACAATAAAATGTACACGCGCAAAATGGAGGAAGTTAAATGTATGCCCAAAACAACGCCTAGACACAGTTAACAAATTTTATCTGGCACATGAATATATATATATATATATATATATATATATATATATATATATGCACACTTTCGTAAAGATGGCAGACAGGATATTATGATTATGATTTCATATAATTCTGATGTGTTGTTTTTATATAATTTTTTATGTAATATTTTTTAAGAACATACATTATATTAAAATTGCCTGAATATAATATTTCTCCAAAAACATTCGGTTATACTTTTAGATATTATCAAGGATGAATTTGATTTTAAGCATAACTGAATTTGCATATTATTTATGTGTAGAGTACTGTTTAGGTTTTATATTTCGAAACGGTAAGCACATACATGTTGTGTTAGTTGATATTCTTAAATGTTTGATTTTTCATTCTTATAAATATTACTACCATTATATTTAGCCTTTTTTTGCATGTGGATGATGACATTGTATTTGTTTTAATAAGTTTGTAATGGATAGATGTTTATAGATTCCATACGCGTTTAAATAAGATCGAAATGAACTAAATTTAATGAGATACAACGTGAGATTTCTCTTCAAACGTCATGTAATCAATTCCAATTCCTAAATTTTCAAAATCTCATAGACCATTTAATTTATTGCATTCTAAGGTACTGTTTGGTTTTCGTGAAAGAAAGAAAGAAAGAAAGAAAGAAAGAAAGATGTTGGAAGAGTGATAGAAAAAACATTAAAAATAACTTAAATTTTTAACAATAGCATTACTAAAAGTATTACTGCAAATAAAGTTTTTGTTGGCACCCGTAGATGAAAATGTATTAGAAAATGCTAAGCATGAGATGACAAGTTTTCTAATTCACTGAAGTTAAATTTAAAAACATTGATTCCTAAATGGTGACATGCCATCATAAATTTTTATTATTATGTCAACGGATTAATTTGTTTAGCAATACAATACGAAAATATCCACGTATGTCTTGTCGTCGAGAATTTCCTAGTTGACTGAATGATTCATTACATATAAATTACAAATTAAAAAAATAATTAAATTTTAGAAAAAAATATGTTTTTGCAGATTATGATTATAAATAGTGTTCATCATAGTAAGTAAAGAAATTACTTATTTCATCCAGGAATTGGTGCAAATGTTACCACCATAGTTCACTTAATATTTGAAAACTTGAAAATAAATTCTGAACACATCAATGTAGACGTTGGCCAATCAAACGCGTCGACTCTGATTTTTATTAATGATCTGGAAATAAATATTTGCTAGACATCCATATAGCATCTCATATAGCATCTGCGCAGTTGATCCCATTGACACACTCTCATAAACAGAAATTAAAGGCGTCTTGCCGCTGATCTCTGCTCTAATCAAGCTTTAACACATCAATAGGAATATAACTGGTTTCTAACTCACAGTACTCTGCCCAAGCTATTACCCTTTCATAATCATCGTTGAAATACCATGTTATGCCCGGTCACTGTGAACTTTAATGAATATATATACTTTGAAATTCTATAGGTTCCAAATTTAACCATAAAGCTCAAGAGAATTATACACACACACACACACACTCATGGTGATTTTGGTAAATTGTTCACATTTTATATTTTTAATTTCGCGTACGTTCTTTGTTTGTTTTCGATTTTGTTGACTGCACAGTATATATGGGTCAGTTTGGAAACACCATGACATACTGTTGGGTATTCGCGCAGGAAATTTGAATACGAACATTTTAGAATGTAGGTGTGTCAATTTAAGTAATGTGGCGATAATTCTCGAATACTTGGTGAATATAATGGTGATTATGAAAGTCTCTGGTGTGACTGCAAAACTATCCGTCCATTTATATGTAAACAGTATTTCAGACTCAATATGTAGGCCTACATCAATTGTCTTCAAGCGGTAGTGTTGCCTTAGGTCAAGAGGAAGGCTACTAGATAGTCGCATGTCTAGTAACAGTACTCTGCACTTTGCTACACAAGCAGAAGAATTCAGTCATGAATCTCAGAAAAATAATTCGTTGATATTGCCGCTTACATCTGGCCATCTAAATCTCCAGATTTCAACGTGCTTGATTATTATGTTAGAGGTGCAGTGGATGGAGAGGCGAACAAAGCATCTTGTAACACTAAAGAAGGCAATGATTATGGCAGTATTCACTGACTTAAACAAGGCGATCCACCAGATGATTTGAAGAATATGTCAAAGTTCTCTGAAGACAGTTGTTAAAGCTAATGCCAATATTATGGAAAAGATTTGCTCTTTCGTATATCAAGATATTTTACTTTATTTTTTATTTTTTTTATTCATGTCACACCAAGCAAGGCATTCCACTGCCACTATAGCGCAGGGAGTTACATAGAGCGATTGGGTATAGTATAGTCAGAAGGAGGGTGATAGACGAGTTAGGATGTAAATAGGGAGAGAGTAGGAGAGAATGGGTGTGAGTTGGTGTGCTAGGAGGTGTCTATTGACCCTACATTTAAAATTCTGGAGGTTGTAGCCGTCGTGGAAGCAAGCATTCCACAGGCGTGAAGTGCGAGAAAAGAAGCTGTTGGAGTAGAAATTGCGGTTATATGTAATCGGTTTTACTGTAAAAGAATGGGACCTAGTTGTCAATCTAGTATCTCGTGCAAATTCACACCTGGGGGGCACCAGTGATCTAAGTTCATCAGAGCAGAAGCCATGAATATATTTATAGAAGAGGCACAGGGAAACCACGTCATGCGGGTGAGAGAGTGACTGCAGGCGGTCAGCTAAGTCGGTATCAATCACATTACAGATTCTTCGCTGTATTTTGTCAAGAAGCCCGAGAAGAATAGCAGGGGCACCCGATCAGAAGTGGCAGCAGTAAAACCCGGGCGGATGGTAGATTTATATCGGTGCATGATAGATTCAGACGGAAAGAATTTCCGGGCCCTGCACAGAGAGCCGTCATTCATAGCAGCGGATTTAGCAATGGATTCGACATAGTCATTCCACTTGAGGTCCGCTAAGAGTGTCAGGCCAAACAGACGTATTGTTTTACTCTCTTGGAGGCAAGCCTGTTCCATGCTAATGGGAGGGAGGTGAGGTTGTCTGTGTTGATTAATTGACAGCAGCTACGTTTTGGAAGAATTGGATTTTACGAGCCATTTCTTACCCCAATCCACCACGGACTGGAGGTCCTTTTCAAGCAAGGTTCGCCTTGTCATCAACAACAGATTTTTGATCGAGGCAAGCGTAAACTGTGGTATCATCGGCGTACATGCCTACTCGTGATCTTATGGCAGAGGGGAGATCATTGATGTAGATTAGAAAGAGCGTAGGAACTAGGATAGAGCCTTGGGGGACACCCGCGTTTGTAGGGTAGTTCTGGGAGGCATGTCCGTTCAATACCACTTTCAGTGTGCGCTTGGAGAGGAATGACTGGATTAAGTCCAACAAAAGTCCAGTAATGCCGTAGCTTCGAAGTTTTCGTAGAAGTCCGGCATGCCATACTCTGTCGAATGCTTAAGAGATATCCAAGGCGACAGTTCGGGCTTCAGCATTCTTGTCGAGAGCCTGGTATATATACTCGGTGATGGTCGTTAGCATATCAGCAGTAGACCTGGTGAAGCGGAAGCCATACTGTTTGTCTGTGGGTTGTGAGATGCTGAACGACCTCGGCAGTGATAATGGCTTCGAACACTTTGCCGAAGATCGGAAGAAGGCTAATAGGGCGGTAATTTGCGGGGTCTGATGGTTCACCAGTGTTCTTGAATATTGGAACCACAGAAGAAGACTTCCAACAGGCAGGAAAGCAGGGGTAAGATAGGCAGACGTTGTAGAGCTTAGAAAGGACAGAGGAGAGTTCAGGGGCACATTTCTTCAAGACTATGATTGGGATTCCGTCCCCACCACGCGCTTTGTGAGGGTCAAGTTTTGAGATTATGCTAGAAATCAGCGAGGGCGTGATGTGGACGTCATTCAATTGGGCCTCAGTTCTAGATGCGAAATCGGGTGTATGGACTCCAGACGAATCCAGACTCGAATTGGTCGAGAATGTACGGGCAAAGCATTCAGCCTTGTCCGCTGAGGAGGTGAGGACATCAAACTCGTTGATTAGTGCGGGTATTGAGGACTTACTCTGGTTGAGCAAGCTTTTACAGAGGCGCCAGTAATCTTTGGCTCCGAACTTAGAAAATGCTATGCGCTGCTTCATTCTGGCAGCAAACAGCATCTTAATGCTGGTAAATATATCTATGAAAAGGCGATGCCTGACTTATGGATATCTTTGTGTGTGTGTGTGTGTGTGTGTGTGTGTGTGTGTGTGTGTGTGTGTGTGTGTGTGTGTGTGTGATGTCACGGTTTCGGTGGCTATAGCGGGAACGCTACTCCTGACGCCACCAGCAGCATTTTGCCACCACGCAGTGTATGAAGATAAACTTATTGATTGTGCCTCTTGAATATTCTCTACTGAAGTAAACAAAAGAATCGTCCCTCTTTCCACCCTGTATCGGCAATGAAATTTTCCTGAACGCATTTGCCGTTATTAACGCGCTCGTGGTGAAAAAAAAATTATTCTTGCTAAATTTGTAGCAAATATTTGATTCACATTGTGGATTCAGGCAACATGCTTTATTTATACTAGAATTAGATTAGACCAAAATTATAATAATGCTCATATCTCTGAACTAAATCTGCTCAAACGTCACATTGCAGCCATGGTGGACTAAAGAAATATTTGCAAGATGTCTAAATGATCTCTGATTTTGTCAATGGACATCCTCTCCCCCACAGCGCCATTGTCAAAATTGTATCATTACTTTATCCTTATTTTGTCGTTTCAACAAGGATTCAACTGTATGAAGGAAGTTCGAATCAGATGCAACTTTTTAGAAACGTCTCCAAAGTGTTTGGTTCCTTGTACTCTTTAAACATGATCTTGCTGATGGTCATTCATAATATATCCTCTGTATCAACACAATGAAAAATTCTTGCCTTATTTCCCATTCATATTATACACGCCATCACTAATAGCATCACAACTAGATTTGATCTTGTGACTTTCATTTAGGTGGAAATTAGGAGTAAAAATAATCGTTTCACTTCTCTGAGTCTATGAATATTCTTGCATCGCATGATCAGAAAGTAATATATCTAACTTAAGAAAGTTTTAAGTCAGCGAAATCATGAAATATAATGCAAAATGTAATCAATTCAACACCAGAAACGATCTTCATCGATCTTCTTTTTTCAGATTTTAGAAAACATGACTTTTATTATCTCAAAAACAAATTATACCCATTGTGCAAGTAAGATTCTCGGAAGACAGTCAAATTTTATCAACAGGCATTATTGTCAACTTTTCTGTTTCAAGAATTTGGAATTAGCATTTAAAAACAAAATTCAATACAAAATTTAAGAAGATTACTGAGAATTAAGCAAATTTAAGCGGATAACTTTCATTCGTCTTTCAGAAAAGAATATATTAACAATGTCAAATTGAATAGCAAATTTCATATCTGATTATGACAATTATGGCGATATGAAATTGCAGTTCTTGGTTTTCCAATATTAAAATGATTTTGCAAAAGAATATAAACACTTTAAATAAGATATACACGGAGAAAGACGAGGTGTGAGATAATCGGTTTTTGCAAGACCAATGCAATTAATGTAATAAAACAATAAATAATGCCCGGTACAGAATGCAGACATACATGCATACATCCATACATAGATTTATACTTACATATTTGCAAACATATAAAGAGGGATGGCCAAAAGTAGACTTAGTAATTAAAAGTGATATTAGAAATGCGAAATATTGCATGTAGTAATTTGAACATTTTCGTGATTATCATTATTAGTTTTACTAGGTAGACCGTTGATTATCGGTATTAGTTTTACTAGGTAGACTGTTGAAAGATGGTATCAGATTGAACAAAAAGTGACTTATCACTAAAATGACAATATTTCATATCGTGGTTTTATCAAATAACTTACCGACAGAAAAAATGTTTCGACTCAAACGGAATTCATTGTGAAAGGGTGGATACATATGGAGTGATGCTTCAGTTTGATCTGTTTTATAGCAGGGAAAAACAATACATTTATTAATATGACGTGATTAATTTAATGCATGCAATATTTCGGAAATCTACCAACACTCAATGTATAATATTGGTATGACGTTTTCTGCTGTTCCTCTTCGACAAACATACAGCTACATATATAGACAGATAGCTATCCCATTAACCAAACATATATATATATATATATATATATATATATATATATATAGCACCTACAGATTTGCAATTCTGAGTTTTCCGGCATTTAAAATTTTTATAAAGTGCTCAATACAATAAATATTCTAGAGCTTGATATAATCATATAATTAAATTTATTTTTTGATTAAAAATTCACTGCGACACGAAAATCTCTATGTTTCGAGATAGATATTTCCGTGTTGCAAGATGTTATATGCAAATTATGTATATATATATATATATATATATATATAATATAATATATATAATTATCATAATCTGAGGAAAGAATGAGTATGCTTAAATAACGAAGACATGAGGAAAACTACATTATGTTCGCCTACATGTTTTGTCTTGTGCTGGACTTTATTAGGACTAAGAGAATTGGGATTAAACTTGATATTGTTCAATAATAAGATTGTTATTTTTAGTGTTTTCACTGAAAAATATTTTGGAAAGCAGATAAATTTTCGAAAAGTGATCGATATCGGTGTGTACATATAACGTTGATAGGTACAATTTAACGTCGAACAGCGCTGATGAGTGAGACATCATTATACTTCGAAATCAGCATGAATCAGCCCTATTAATGAGACAAAATCTCTATATATATATATATATATATATATATATATATATATATATATATGGTATTAATAAAGAAGACAAGAGAAAACTATATTTTGGTTACCTACGTGTTTCTTCCTGTGATGTAGTTTAGGATAGTTTCTATCACAGGATGTAGCGCGTAAGCCAACCAAATATAGTTTTTCTCTTGTCACACACGCACGTGGCCACACACACACACACACACACACACACACACACACACACACACATATATATATATATATATATATATAAAAAGAGAGATAGATGGGGAGAGAAGTATGGAGACAAAGATATGAAGCAGATGAACGAATAGCAAAATATTAATTTACACACAAAATCTTTGAAAAATTATGAATTTACATGCTAGTTATCCAATAGTTATTTTCATAATTATTTACACAAGAGTCTTGATTATTTTAAATACAAGTCTTTCATATTTTGAATCGTTTAATATCTAGTAACATAATTAAGTACGAAATATCTTATATTAATCTGCTCCGTGGGTTTCATTAGTTAAATTGTGAAAGAATATTAAAAAGAATTAAAGTTATCTATTTTACCAGTAAGCATGTGAACTATTTATTCTCTACCTTTACAAGAATTAGATCAAGCCGAATATTGACTACTGTTATATTAAGCGAAAACTGTAAATTACTCCTGTTTCACATGATAGAGTTCTTTTGCACACACTAACCACTCTCTGATATGCTGAATGCGGCGAGCCTTCACGGGTAGTATGCAGCATTAATATATTGTAGTAAAGCATACATAGTCCCTCCATATTGCATAGGTGAGAAGTGGGTTTCTGTCGAACAGCCCCTTCCTGCAAAACACTGACCTGTGTAACCGACTGCCAATAGGATGTTTCTTCCAAGTTCATTACAACCTGACCTTATTCAAGTCTACAATTAACCGATATCTCCCATTCCATATAGACTATTTCTAAAAGTCTGATTCCCGCCATTGTACATGGTGAACATTACGAACATTACTGTAAAACAAATATAGACATTCGTATAAAAAATATTCAAATTGCCTGTAAAATATATATAAGAAGTATAAATTTTTTTTTCACCTATGTTTTGTGGTGCTGTCAAGCCGATGAAAATGTTTTGCAACTGGACACGTATATTTAGATTTTGCTAGCTTTCCAATTTGTAAGATTCCTATCTGAATTCTTTCTCTGAATTCGAAGGATGAAGAATTATCATAATTTGTATTTCTTCTCGTACCATTTGTATTACGGTCCTCAAATTTGTTGATGCTGTTGTTGTTATCATTATGATTTGGTCATGGATAGAACTAGGCCTGCAAATTTGTGCTTGTAATTATTAGATAAGGGGTGACCTATAACTGAGCCGTACAACAACAACAAAACAAAAGAAATATCTAGACTCGATACTATAGATTTGGCTAGTGGAGGTAGAAGAATCCACTTCCGACTCAGATAAAAAATTCTTTATACGCTATTCTCATCGATATACACTTGATGTAGTTCCGATTGCAGAACGGCTGAAACATTACAACAAAGGTTGAAGTATTCTTACAATAAGTACAAAATGAATGCAACTTCTCTCTTTTTTTTATAAACATATCACCCCAAGCAAGGCAGTTTACTGCCACTGTTTTGCAGGGGGCTACAGATAAATTAGGTTATGAGAAAAAATGACAAGTTTTAGGGGGCGTCACGTAGTGGGTAAGAGAAAGACGAGAATATTGATGATCGTGGAGTGGACGGAGAAACGGTGCATGAGAGAGAGGATGCAATTCAGTGAGATAGGGGATGTCTATTCACTTGACATTTAAATATTTGGAGATGCAGCTGTCTGGAAAGCAAGTAAAGGAAAGGGAATTCTACAAGCGGGAAGTCTGAGAAAAGCTGATGGAGTAGAATTTGCGTTTACATTTTATTGGTTTCACAGTAAAAGAATGGGACCTAGTTGCTAATATTGTGGCCCGAGCAAATTCATACATAGGGGTCACCAGAGAGCTAAATCCATCGGAGCAGACGCTGTGAAAGTGTTTGTAGAAGAAACATAGGGAAGTCACATTACGCCAGTGAGAAAGTGACTGTATCTGAGCTGGTAAGTCGGAATCAATCACATGTTTTGAGAACTCTCTTCAGGCCAATCTATATATCTACTGTACATTAGAGAGTGTGAGTAGTGCACATTCCAGCAGTTAACAATTCCTCTCATGTAATTAGATTTTTCATTTGTATTTGACAAGTAACCAAAATATGATACAAGAAACAACAAATAAGAAACGTTTATTATACTAACATGTTTCATTTTTATTAAAGTTTCATCAGACTGAGTTAGGGAGTAAAAGAAAGAAATAAACTTACTTTGTGCTGTTTGATTTTGATTGGTCTATCATGTCTCATGCGCATTCTACATTTTATAGCAACGTTAGTATAATTTATATTGTTCCGAATTTAAAGAGATACGACGATCCGAAGTTTCAGGAAAACATTGGATTACATATCTACATAAAAATTTCTTAAATACTGCTATATGTGAGTAATTGTATAAACATTCTGCGATATATTCGTGATTTTTTAGTTTTTGTGTATGTACTGTTTAGTTTAGATACGTTAGATTGTTGAAGAATGAATTTAATAAAATTTGCTGCTGTAAGAATCTTTTACCGTGTGTTTTTAGTTGGTAATGTCTTTATTATTAGATTCTCAAAGTATTCTGTTCTTCAAGAACTATGTTCGTTTTCAATTAAGATGGCCACATTAAAATGAAATAACGAATATATCCCTATAGACGGAATAATCTTCAATAACCAAGAAACGATTTTTCGTTCATATTTTTTTCCTTTTCTCTCGTCTCTAATTTTGCTCTTCGCTTTCTTTTAAATGTTTGCTCTTTTCTTGCTCTTCTACTTCAATGTGTTTCTTTCAGGAAGTTAGCGATCATGGATCTCCACATTGTTTGTTCTTTTGTAATACTTAATAGGTTTTGTCTTTTTTACTGTCTCCTAAACTTTTCTTTGCTATCCAATTACTCAAGTAGGATAGCTAGATTATTCGCTGCTTTTTTCTGTGCATCTTTATTTATTTTGTCATGTGAACCTGGTAGAAAAAAATTTCTAATCCTTTTTTTACTAAGAAATTTTAACTATCTCTTTCTGAAATAAAGTAAAAGTGATCTTTTTGTGATATTTTCTCTAAAGTTTTGTTGTTGCTACGTTGTTCAGTCCATGATTTACTCAGCATTCTTACGTAGAACAATATACGTCGAGTGATTGTCAAGCATTTTCTGCCATATAAGAGGAACAATAGTAGGCAGCACTTAACTGATCTTTCTTTTGTTTGTAATGAATATTTCCATTCTTAATACTTTGCTAAATTATGGAAGACAAGTTTCGCTATTCCATACAGGGTGTAAACGATAAATTGGCAGTTTAAGATCTCAGATTTAAACCTTGATAAAGAAGGGACATTTAAAGACATTTAAGATTTGCGTATGTTTATTTAACTGTTTTATTAAATACAAACATTTTATTCTATGCGTCCACCTTCTGCGTCCACAACTTGCTGAATGCGAGCCCTAAAAGCACGACAGGCCTTGACAGCTAACTCATTCTTAATATCGCGGAATGCTCGCCTTACGGAGGTCTTCAGTGAGGCCACACTGTTATGGGGGCGAGCATTAGAGACTTTCTCAACATCGCCCCATAACCAATAGTCGCAGGGGTTCAAATCTGTCGAACTAGAGGGCCAGATATTTGAGGGCACAAAAAACGGCAACTCTCTCTTCAAGAAGGTCTGCACTGTTTTTGACCCATGAGCAGGTGCAGAGTCCAGGATGAATATCATTTTGTTGGGATCATCGTTCTTCTTAATCCAGGGTAAGAGAACTTCCTCCAGAATCTTCAGATATTCCGCCATATTGATCTTCAGGCCAACTTCAATGAAGTGACGGGGCATGACTTTCCCATCGCTGGCAATAGCTCCAAACACCATGACAGAGACAGGGTGTTTACTCTGTATGACTGGAGGAACACAAGAAGGGTCAATGGCGATAACTCTTGAGTTTCTGCAGTTGGCGACTTCGTCTACCACGAACTTTTTCTCTCCACAAAAATGCGAACGGTACCACCATGGTGTTTCGGATGATTGAGTAGCAAGTGGCTTCTCTCTTTACGAATGGTCTTAGATTTCGCGGTAAGAATGTTACGATATCGTCTGCAATATGACTTCATCCCAAGATCTTTCCGTACTGCATTAGAAATGGTCATTTTGGCTACATTCCGCTTTTTCGCCTGGTCAACCATTGACTGTGATGGATTTGCTGCAATGGATCATTTCAAACCTTTTGGTGGGGATTTTATCACTTCTCGGGCTGTGAACCTTCCTTTGCATGTCTTTACCTTCCCTTAAGTTTGCTACAATACGATAAACAGTCCTAGGAGCATAGCCAGTGTCTCTGATAATGTCAGATGTCTTATGCCCGGCGAGGAACAATTCAGCAATAACCATTCTATGGTTAAATTCTACACTGGCACTCATTTTGTTAGTATTTTTAGGTGGCTAATCTGGACATCAGACTCTAAAGAGTACAGAAACTAACATTTCAGACTGATAATGCCGCTTTAAAAAACCTAAATTGCGGATTGAAATTACTGCCAATTTATCGTTTACACCCTGTGTATATATATATATATATATATATATATATATATATATATATATATATATATATACATTTGAAAATGGCATATAAACGCACAGTATTGCCTCACCATCAGCAGAATCAGCAGGCGCTACTTAATATTAAGCAAGTAATGAATATATATATATATATATATCAAACAAGGATATTTCAAACTTTACTCCGAAATAATTACCTCTTCCGAAAGATTGACAGACACAAAATAAGAATTGAGTTATGATAGTATTCAGAAACAATTAAAAAGTTTTGCTATTCATAATAACACTAAATTTAATGTTATTTAATTGTTTTGCTGAAAATAATCTGTTAATTAAGGAATTATTTTACACATTTGTTACATCTTACTCACATCCAGGAAAGTATCAACTGCGGGTACATTTCGACTACAAACTTTTATATCAAAACTGTTATCATACAAAATCCGATAGAATAAAATATAAATAACTGAGACCAACAAAATATGTTTTTATTCATAATAGTTTCTACAATATATTAAGAAATAATAAATTGGAATATTATCCAAAACATCAAAATTAGTGCTAATATCTTCTGAAGGAAAAAAAAAACTCAAATTAAAAAAAATTAAAAAAAGATTATTATTGAAATTATTTCTGAGTATTAGAGAAAATAATTAGCTTCAAATGTTGCAATAGGAGTTTCAAAGTTTGTAATATGAGATCTGGTAAGAACGACTACTGAAACATTGGTTTTTAAGTCAGTTGAATGTCATATGTGATACACGCTGGGGTGAAAATATTTGAAACGAGACATGGCTGTCTGGGCAGAAGTCTTTACAGCAGAAGTTTAGAAATACGTTCTGAGCTAAACTTGTTGCTAACTACGTCTATAAAACTCAATATATCTTGCCATTTAACCTACAGCTGGTGGCTATAAGTGTTGTTTAGCTACCTCTGTCTTGACCCAAAGAGTTGTGAGTGGAATACCAAGTTACAGGGAGATATCTGTAATTTTTTTCGCACAAGGAGTGAGAATGATACGCCTCAGTGATCGCATAAAGTTTTCAGTTAAGAGATTTTTACCTGGATAATGCCAGAGCGCACAACGACTGAAATATCGTAAACATGGTTATAAGGATGAGAAAAAAGTCCGGACTGTCTAAATAAGTAAATTATCTCAGTTAAGAAAATGTCACTAAAGGAATGATTTTCCTTCTGTTGAAGGCACGACCAATACTCCATTAAATATTTTTATAGAGTATGCTTAAAAGAATTCAGATATACCTAGGAATAACATTCACTATTCTCCATCTGCGAGGAATTTATCTGCGGCTTTGAGCTACGGTATGTGTATTGGGCATCCGATGATCATATCGATACATATATCTTAGTCAGACACTCATGCATACATCAATTTTATCATGCATTTAGTAGAAGCATAACATTTTGCAAAGAAGCAGTTCACATAACTCTAATAAATAATACATTTCAATTTTGAAACACATGTCTATCAATCTCAACATCCAAGCTTATTGAAATATACATAGATTACATTGATCACTGCTAGATGATATAATACTGCTTGTTTAGCTGGCGGCAGTTGGTCTGGCATTACAAAGACCTAAATGCTAGCCACCTTCTCTGGAGTCGACCGATATAGTTACAGACTGTTCGTTATGTATAATTTTTTAAAATTAATATTATTTTTCCCGAAAGGTAATTTGATATTAGGAAGGGTAAAAGTAGAGTCTCTCACACCATTGCGAATATAAAATCAAATGTTCTATGGAATACCGCGTAAAACAACATAGGATGCTAACTGGAGTTTGCACAAAAGAAAACTTTCATATCTAGGCTACAGCTGCCCAGTTTTAGCTTTCCTGCTTTGATATAGTTCAAGTTCGTCTATAAGGACTTTCAAACATAATTCTTGCCCACAGACGAGAACTTGGCTGCCTCACCACTACATCACTATTTCTATGGTTCCGAAAAGCTACATTCCTTAGATTCAAGAAGCATTGATCATTCAACTGGGATCAGCCATGACACGTACACAAGTGAGAATTATTCCCATTCTGTTCGTATTCCTATGGTAAGAAAGTATATTTTATTCGGACAGAATTCACAACCACTATAACATTTACTTTTTGACATTGCCCATAATTATGTTCACACAACGACTTATATTATCATACTAGCAGAAGTGGCTCTTGTAGCTTATGTTGTTTGAACATTAGTACAAAAATAACCTAGTTCACCGACGTAAATTTGACGTATTACTGTATAAATAATTATACAGATGGAATTTATAGTCTATTTTCTTAATAGCGACTACTTCCATATCAATACAAGAGGATAACTTACTCTCACTTAGCAGATATAGTGGTGAATTCTTATTTATGTAGATTTAACATATACATCTAACATTCGGCTTAACTGTGAATACTCTTACTTAGTTAATTAATAATGGTAGATTTTTGAGGAGCTCTAAAAACAAATTAAGCTTTTTTTTAACCCGGTTCTTCTAGTCAAAATTCCGAATCGTTTGAAACAGGACTCGTTATAACTGAGCAGTACTAAAAATCACAACATCTGAAATACTTTAGCTATTGATAGCGTGCACTATCTGTATATATAAAAGGCAATCTGTGAGTCTGTGTGTGACTGTTCCCTATGCACGCCTATATTTTTTAAGCTACACCATTTAAAATTTTAGGGACACATATCTCAAGGAAAGCCAGGTCGACACATACTTTTTTAGTTTTAAGTTCAGCAATTTTCCCTTTCGCACTTTATGTCCAATGGGGTCGATTGTTTACATTTGCTCTGAAAACATCTAAGATCTCAGATGGTTGCTGAATTATGTCATAGAAATCAAATCTCACGTGTCAAACGTAACTAAAATATTTTTCAACAAAAAATATAAATAAGTGACTTTATATTTAGTTTCTATTCTGTCGTTTTATTTCCGTAAAACATCTAAGATCTAAGATGGTTGCTGAATTACGTCACAAAAATCAAATCACACGTGTCAAATGCGACTAAAATAATTTTATTAAAAAATGGGCCTTTATATTTAATTTTTATTCCAACGTTTTAAAACTTCATTTAGTCAACATAAAATGTACATATTTTCCCCCATAATCAAGTTCAAAATCGGTTATCATGATTTTCCACACTCATCAAACTCCAGGTAGGTTCTCTGAAATGTCAGTCCAGAAGCACTTCCAGGGAATAGAGGTCATCTGCTAGTATAATAGTTATACTGTGCCCATCGCCGGATTGCTAAGGCTGTTGCGTACCTTGTAACGCCTGGTTGTCATACATCAGTGAAATCACCGGACTTTACTTCTGTAATCAGACGATATTGTAAGATATTCTGTGAGCCAGAGAAATATTATTTAGGACAAAATCAGGAAAGAAGGCTGGAAAGAAAAAGTGTGATTCCATTAAAATAAATTATTTAGGCTGAAAACAGGAATGCACGCTAGTAAACAAAATTTTGTTGACATTAAAGAAATATTATTTAGTTCAAACTTGGGAATGATGGCTGGCAAACATAAGTGTGTTTACATTTATGAAATATTATTTATTACCTAAGCCGGAATGCAGGTAAGCAAAAAGAAGGTTTTTACTCTAAAGTAATATTATTTAGGAATAAAGCCGGAATGCAGCATAACAAAAAAAAAAAAGAAATAAAAGGTTTTTACTTTAAAGTAATATTATTTAGGACTAACGCAGGAATGCAGTCTGGCACAAAATGGCTGTTTACCTTCAACATATTATTTAGAACTAACGCAGGAATGCAAGGTGATAAACTAATGGGTATTTGCGTCAAAAGCAGAGGTTTCAAGATCAGGAAATATAATACAATGACAGAGCAATGCGAACTGTGACAAACCAAAAGTGTGTTTACATTAAAGGAATCTTACTGTATTTTGATGAACTGATACATTATGATTTGGCGTCAGAGGCAAAGGCGAACAAAAGTGTGTTGTGTCAACGCAGTCGTTTTCAAGGTCAGAAGTATAAACAATGGAAAGACAGGAATGTGATGACGTCGAAAAGAAGCTGTCCAAAGTCAATAATCAGCGAAAGTGGTTGGTATGTGTGTCGACCCATAGATGACGCAATAACGCGGAATTCGACTTATTTTAGCTTATATAAGAATCTTTTTTTCGGGTCATAGGCAGAATATAGAAAAGACTCAGAGAGATTGTAAGGAAGAAAACTCTAACCAGTCAGCGCCCACGTATGTAATTGATTCCCTCTAAATATCAATCCGACACTAATGTTATCGAAGTAAATAAAAATATAAGTTAATATTTTCATATAGTCGTTTTTCTGAATACATTTCAAGGTTTTCCTACTACTAACATGGTTGCTACACACAGCTATTCTTCTAGTTTTAACCCATTGTGGGTAGAAAAAGAAATATTTTTGCCTTTACAATACTATCTGTGTTAAGGATAATTCAACGAACTACCATGGAATTTGAACTCGGCTCTTCAATTACGATTACAGTATGAATAGCCGTTACATAACCATATAATATTACAGCAACCAATGGCCGAGAGAAGGACAAGGTATTAGTTTAATATTATGGCCAGTGAACGATCAGGTGTAAATCAAATGCATATATATTTAACAACCTAGGTAGCTATATCTAAAGCAACTGCTTATAAATCTTCAGAAAATATTTGTACACATTTACTGACCTGGATATACTCATCTTCTATGTACCGGGTTTCTTAAGGACAGAGGTGATCATGGCTTTCCACATCTCCCTATTCTCTTAACAAGCTTTCTCCTGTTAGCTATCCCACACTCCGCTCTGACTTTTATTTGCTAAAGTTTTCAAGTATATTTCACGTTGCTTTCCCCTGTCGTTCTTTCTAGCTGATGTGTTAGTGTCAAATTCTCGAAACACACAGTTCTCATTACATTTCCCAAAACCTTGAGGTGTGTTATGGTCATGCTAATTAGTAGAACTCTTTTCATTTCCATCCTACCTAAAACATCATTGATGCTCATAAGGTATGTCTACTCTATCCTTAATTAACACTCTTCCCTTCATATTTGCGGGAATTGTCTTGCATCCAATCAATATGGCAGAACATACATCACAAAACAATCCAACATTCTCTTCTTTTTTCAACAAAATTTTCCGGTCTCTTAGGACTCTACTCCGCTTCTGTATCTGTCAGTCAGTTTCAGCATATCATATTATCAATGATCTTTCAAATCTCACCCCTTATAAAAGGAAAGAGATTAAATTAACATTAATTTAAAACATAATTGATTAAAAATATTAATGACAAAAATCACCAGGATAAGTATAAAAATATCTAAGAAATTTAACAAACTTTCCTTCAGTGAGTTGAGTCTTAGCACAATTTGGGAATATCTGAGATTTTTTTTAAAATTTTCATCAATTCAGGAGCAGCGGGATAATGCCACTAATATGCTACTTGGAAAAAATGAGAATGAAATTCTTTAAAAATCCACACCTCAAAAAGAATCTAATGATAAACATCTATTAATGTTCAAATGACCTGTGAGAAGTGTGAACCGAGAGTTAGGCCAGCCGATATCCTTCTAATGAAAAAAAATAAGATATAAAATGTCACGGTTGAGACGGAACGCTATAAGTATAGATTTAAATAGAACCCAATCTTAAAATGTAAGAAAGCGATAAGTTTTTATTCCACTTCAAAAGACTTAGGAGAAATGGGTATCATTCAAAAGTATCGATGTCTATAGAAGAAGATTGCAAAACCACATTTATAACAAAGTAATTATCTCTAACCTCAGCAAATTCTGATTGAGTTGTGAATGGTATTTAGACGCAGACTCAGTTGAAAGAGAGTTAACAATATCTGTGCAGTATTTTTGTATATTTCTAAGATGAGGTAGCATTTATAGTACTTACATTATTCGGAATATTGTCCTTATCTTTGCTGCCATTGTACGAGGTTTCGGCCGTTGTACGCTTAGACCTTCTTCTGGTTCTAAAGATTTCTAACCAAATCGTTTATTATAATCACTGGTCTATATCATCCTCATTCCTCGCATAAAAACTCCATTAAAAATTATGTGTTATCTCCCTCTAACCTTCTAAGATACTTGTTCACCACTGCTGTAGCTTGGTATTGAACTCACAACTCTTGTGATCAAATCACAGGAACTCTCCATTGATTGTAATAAAAGTTTCGGTTAGAAATTCCTAGCACTTGAAGAAAGAAGTGGGGTAAAACGGCCAAAACTTCGTACAAATGGCAACAAATTAAGGACAATAGTACGAATAATGTAAATAATGTAATAACTGTTCAGTATTTAATACAATACAATAGAATTATAAGAGTATATAAATAGACAGCAGCAGGGGGCAGTGATGAGAATACCTGTTGATAGAAAACATTTATCTGAAAGTCAAGAGATGAAATAATGATTATTCATAACAAAAAGCATTACAGAAAGAACGTTGATATTGTTGAAAAGGCCGAGTACTCCACGCATGAGTTTTCAGCTGAATTAGCATAAAATTGCGACATGCTGAAAAAAAAAAAACGAAAAAGCAAAACAAGATATGATTTATTCGGTACTTAGCGAGATGAGACAAAGATACGCTTATCTTTTATGCAGTGAATATTATCGATCGCGGAAGCACATCATCTGACCCTGTACACCAAAGCGAGGAAATATATAGTCCTGATAGTGTACGTACATAGCTACAGTCAGTCAGTTAAGTAGTGTCATACGTGATACACGCTTGGGCGATCATGTCTCGAAAGAGAAGTGACTGACTGGGCAGGAGATTATCCCGCAGTAGGTTGCCATTGCTTTCTGCGGTAGACTGGTTGCCGACTAAGACTATAGAACACAATCTGTCCTGTTATTTAACCCATAACTGGAAGTAATAGACGGATTAATACCGTTCCCAAGGGTATTTGCGCGTAAGTGAATGCAATGAATTCGGCTGGAATTCGAACCTGGCTCCCCGATTTTTCAATCCGAGTCGATATCCAATGCACCACAACGCACATCCAGCACATCTACAACAGAGTCCGAAACTTCTGAATCCAATACAAACATGAATTGATTCTAACATATTGGCTTAGAAATTTCTATAATTTTTTTTGTCGGTCTCCTCAAAAAGAAAGAGATGTTCACCCAAAAATACAGATATTCTTAAACACAGACACGTTAAAATAAACTGAAATTCATACACAGGCTTATATTTATATATTCATACATACATAAATTTATACTAGCGCTTATATATACATATATTGATTGAGCACTATTGAGATATGGTTGACTTTAAAATCAATAGCTACTCACAGATTTACGCATTGTTCATTCAGTAACGGCTACTGGCGTGTCTTCACATTGTGTATATAACACTTCAAAATCCACCTTCCTTCATTAAGCACCAATGGCTAACATAGAGAATCGCCAAATGATGTTAAATCATTCGGTTTTCAAACCTGACTAGAATCAGACGGACGTCTAACCGTACAAAAGATCTGCGAAACAGAAATGGATGTAGCTGATTATATATATATATATATATATATATATATATATATATATATATATAGAGAGAGAGAGAGAGAGAGAGAGAGAGAGAAAGTCAGAGATAAAAATACATACATATATTGTCGGTTAAGTAAAATCTGCATAGAAAAACAGTTTTTAGAGAAATGCTTAGAAAGCTTTACTAATAAGCATTACCACACAGAAAAATGATTGTATCAACAAATAAAGTTATAGAAGTTCAGAACATGAAATATTTATTTGGGGAAATTGTTATTAGACAAATTATTTTTAGTAGTAGTCGTAATAAGGGAAATATATTTGTTCTTTCAAATGAATTCATGTATATATATAGAGAGAGACAGCGAATGAGAGAGAGAGAGAACGAGATAGAGATAGAGAGAGAAAGACAGAAAGAGAGATGGAGAATTAATTATACAGACAGACCCACGCATACTAATCTCTATACTAATGCAACAAAGTGTCGAATACATTGTGGCACTTGGATTTGCCGGCCAGACATTGTTTCGAAAATAGCTTGTAGAAGATTCTGAGAAAAAATTGTGTGCAACTAACAAAACAGTGCCTAATCCGGTTGAAGTAATCCGTTTATTTCAGCGTCAGCACGTATGTGCATATATATATATATAGACAAATATATATATATATATAATCATATATAGTATATAATTATATATATATATAATCATAGATACATCTTTGCTACATAAATATATATATATGTATTAATATATATATAAAAGTCTACATACATAGTTTTATATATATATATTCATATATATATACATTCATATGTATATATATATATATATATATATATATTTGAACATTTTTAATGCATACTCATATTTAAAGTAGATGGTCGATTTTACATATATATATATATATATATATATACATATATATATATATATATATAATGACGATGATCATTCAGCCCTAAGGAAGGCTGTATTGAGACTGATGCACTGGTGGTTTCATGAGAGGAGTGTTAGAAGTAACAGAAACAGTAACAAAGCGTACTGAGAAAGGAAAACAGAATCGTGGGAATACTCGTGCCCAGGGCGTTACTTCAGAGTAAAGCGAGAATGAAGAAGAAAAAGAGAGGGAGTGGAGTGGAAAGGATAAGAGAAAGATAGGAAAGAATGAGATAAAAATGGCAATTGACATTTCACTTAAATCTTGGAGATTGTAGCTTTCAGCGCGCAACTATACAGATTTGATTTCTACAAATGTGAAATGCGGGAAAAGAAACTGCTTGGTTAAAATTGGCGGTTACATTTGATTGTTTTGACTGTAAAAGTGTGAGACCTATTTGCCAATTTAGTAGACCGAGGGCACTATGGAGAAAGTTTCTCAGAGCTGAAACAGTGTAAATATTTGAAGAAGAAAAGACAAAGTGATGTCACCTCTCGAAAGTGTGAAAAAGTGACTGAATTAGTATTGGATTTCATTTGGACTATGTCTAGAACCTCGAGATGAATAACATAATCTCCCGACAAGATATGGCAACATTATTCATTAAACGCAAGAATGAAGGTTTTGATTTGATGCAAGATGGATCTTGACTAGAACAACTTTCCGAAACAGTGACTCGACCTTACTAACAGTAGCTGTGCGTATTTATTCGATTTACTTGTTCTACTTGATGTCGATTAAAAATTAGGCCAAGAAGACAGCGTAAATTGCTTTCTAGGAGTCTAGCGAGATCCATGCTAACGGGAGGTAGGAGAGTTAGTCTTACCGCAGTCTAGAACAGACTGGAGGACCTTTTCAAGAACAGCAAGATTTCCATTGTAGACATCGGGTGATTTTTATTGAGACGGAAGTTTAATAGGAAGTTTTCAGTGTAGATAGCTATTTACTAACTGATTACATCATTATCATAATTAACATTTGGAAAAAACGTAAGACGTAAGATAGAGCCTTGAGGGACACCTGCGTTCGTGTGATAAATAAAGAATAAGATAAGAAACATATTAACAATTAGAATGATACAATAGATTACCAACAATGTATGACTGGCCTTTATACATACAATGTCTAGCAAAAATACAAGGGATCTGGCCGGATGATTGATTTTATGAAAAACAGATTTTGCGTCTAGCTGCGGAATTTATTATCACTTTATATATATATAATTTTTTCGAAACATATGCTGTTAAATATAAGAGACAATGAATGTCTATTATGTTTAACCATGAGCCGTTCTAAATGTCGTATTTTTCTTCAATTTCGGTTGAAAATAAAGACAAAGATTCTCCAACATTTGGACAATTATTTATTGATTTTCTTCTAAGCTTTCGGCTCACATGAGCCATCGTCAGAGAGGTTGTTTAAACTGAAATATTATAACATCCACCATCACCGACGATTTTATTTTGTGTTGACATAAAACTCCGCTTGGCAACGGCCATAGTTACCAAAAAATAATAAACGCAGTTCTTAAGTTTGCGATGCGGTTTTATGACGTCACACCGCGATATAGCTCGAAATGACAACTAAATCATGTAGTCAAATGCAATGTTATTTCCGGTCTTAAAGTTGATTTTATTGAGTGTTGGTTGTTTAGATTTGATGTACATGGCCTCCAATATCTGCAGGTTCCTCTTACTGTGTGTATGAGTAAGGATCACCGTATTGTTGAAAAAAATCTGTCTGATATTACCTACATGTTTATGTTTTTCAGAGAAATGTTGTTTAATAGTACTCTGATCAGAAAGATGACATGTAAGTCTACGAGAGAGCGTGGTTGTAGTAAAACCAATATATGTACTAGGTTTTTTATTAGTATCAGATATGCAATCTCTGAATGGGCATGTAAATTGGTACACTACTTTGGTTTTTTGTAGAGAATTAATTTAGTGCTTGTTGGGTTATTATAGACTATGAGGTCAATTGTTTCACTATATATATATAGTGTATCGAGGCAGCATATAATTTTCTAAATATGTACTGTTAAATATAAGGGACAATGAATAACTATCATATTTAATCATGAGCACTTCTAAACATCGTATTTCGGATTAAATTTCAGGTGAAATAGAAACAAAAATTCTCCAAAATTTGGATAATTTTTAAGTTGGTTCTAAGCTGAAATACGATGTTTAGAACTGCTCATGATTAAAAATAATAGACATTCATTGTCTCTTATATTTAATAATATATATATATATATATATATATATATGTGTGTGTGTGTGTGTGTGTGTGTGTGTGAGTTAATATATTATGAGACATTCGATATTATTGCAGCTATGAAAAGGGATGAGCCTGCGTTATTTGATTTGGCAACACTTCGGTTTTGAATAAATGTCAACTGTAATATCAGTGAACTTTATCTTTATATGTTAAGATTATACAGCTTCGTTTGTTATTTACGTTACATTTTATCAAACTCCGTTTTATTTTTCAATCGGAGGAGAAGTAGGAAAATTTCCCGGTACCACGTTGAACGACAACCTTGATTTTATTCGTTCAACTGAATTAGTATCCTTGCAAATGATAAATGTCGACTGGCCTGAGTAATGTCAAGCAAGTCAAACAGACTTAGCGAGTCTTGATGTTAATCAGCGTAAAGATGCGCTTATGCAGTGCATTGGATTTTGTGGAGACCGCCAGTCGGGCTTGTGCCAATCGCCTCAAGAAGCTCGCAAAACTAACTTCTAGAAACCACTGAACAATTCTCCATATCGTTAGATCGAAGTGCTTTAAATAATCTTTTCGGTTTGTGTGGGTTTTAGTTTCTTCTTGACTTATACTTACTATGTGGAGATTTTACGCATACATATAGGCGCGCACACATACATACACATATAAATATGCGCGTGTGTTTGCTTATGATTTTGAGTATATTGTATGTTTAAAGATAGAAAGACAGAAAGAAATATTAATATATTTATGTGATGTTATCTAGAGTTATCATCCAACAATTTTTCTGTCATTATCCACTTCCCAGAAACCAAATCAATTTTTCTGGGAATGTTCCAAATCATCAGATTTAGAACTGTTCCTTCATTTCTATTACACACACACACACACACACACACACACACACACACACACACACACACAGAGAATATATATATATATATATATATATATATATATATATATATATATATATGTATTCAAAGTATGAATGCGTGTTCATAAGCACAATTATTCTGGTTTTGTTGATCGGAAGAGTTAAATGGTCCAGCGGTCTAATACACGTTTGATCTGGGCACCTCGGCGTAGTGTGATGGTTAATAAACTTGTGTCGCTAGGGTATTTTACAACAAAATAATGAGTTCGATCCCAAATGTGTACTCCCTAATCGGCCTTGTGTCAGATTTAAGCGCTGCTAAATAAAACGTGTAAGAAACGTGCAATCCAAAGACCGTTTTAAATAGGGAACGTAGGTTTAAATTCTGCCAAAAACATAACAAGATTTCTCGATAAATTAGCTAAAACTATGTACTATTTTATAAATAAAAAACGGATATTCTACTCAAATAAGATTATTCAATAAAAAAATGTTTAAACCCATAAATTAAAACAGTGTCGGATTTAAACCATTTCGTAACAGATTGCGTATATATATATATATATAGTCATCATCTGACACCTCTGTTTCGCTGTATCACAGCTCATCAGTACGATTAGACATCCGATTGATATATATATATATATATATATATATATATATATATATATATATTTTAATTCAGATATTTAATCCAAGGGAAAAAAGCAGGAAGGTAAATACCAAAATCCCGATCCTAATTAATATAAAAATTTTATTTTAATATTAAAAAATGATACAGGAAGAGAGCTCCATGTAATAAAATATTACAGAGCAAATATAAATTAAAAAAGGATCAATTCAATGATGTTGAATGACCATTTCGATATGAAGATCTCAACGGGGGATAACACATCACCTCAGCAACAGAAAAACAGGGTTTCTGTTGCTGAGGTGATGTGTTATCCCCGTGGGGATCTTCATATCTAATGGTCATTCAACATCATTGAATTAATTCTTTGTTAATATATATATATATATATATATATATATATATATATATATATGCAAGATTTTTTCTCTGTCTAGCTAATGTAGGTGCTAAGCAATTTTATTTACGGAATCGGTAGGTTTTTATAATTAGATTTTTCTTTCTATTTTCAAGTTTTTATATCTGTTAAAAAAGTTGTTAATAAAGTTGATTTTGAGAACACCATCATAGTTGGCTTTTCTGTAATAGTCATACCTCTAGATTTTGAGTTGTATACCTGTACGAAATCGATGGAATTTTAAAAAAAGACTGTTTGAGAAAACTAAGGAAAACCTGAAACATTGATATTAAAACCACTCCGCAGAAAGTACTGGAGACATTCAATACAGAGCTTTGTCTTAGAGTAAATAGGTTACAGTTTATAGACGTTAACGATAAATTTCAAAAGTGGTTGAAGAATATGTAAAAGTGATTTAAAATATCACAATATGTATACAGATGGCTAAATTCATGAAATCTTATATTATAAAGAAGGCGATTTTTGAAGATTTGCTATTTGAAGGTATAAGTGAAATATATGACAAGGTACTGTTGGATGTGCGTTGTGGTACGATGGATATCGGCTCGGAACGAGAAGCTGGGGAGCCGAGTTCGAATTCCAGCTGCATCCATTGTATTCACTTACGCGCAAATGCCCTTGGGAAAGGTATTAATCCGTCTCTTCCTTCCAGTTATGGGTTAAATAATAGGAGAGATTGGGTTCTATAGCCTTGGTCAGCAACCAATCTACGCAGAAAGCAATGGCAACCTACTGCGGGATAATCTTCTGCTCAGTCAGTCATGTCTCTTTCGAGACATGATCGCCCAAGCGTGTATCACGTATGGCACTTAACTGACTGCCTGTTGGATTGCGATGTAATTACCAATAATTAAGCGTCAAAAATCGAGCTAACGAATAAAAGATTATATAATAACAGGGAAGGTTGAAACAAGTAATAATAAGCATCAAAGCTCGTAAAACAAATTTTAGAAGTATAACCAAGTGTAGAACAATTAGGCAAACTGATCAAAGTAGGGAGGATCTTAGAAAATTCGATATCAAGTAGTTCACTTAAACTCTGCTAGATAAGGTTACAGTTTTAGCGAAAGATTTTGTAAATATGAGTGAAGAAGAGAACTAATCATCTCTGCTTTTCAAGAATAATGAAATATGAAGAGAAAAGAAAAAAAAGACTTTGATTTGGGAATTGGCAGCTATAACAGCGCGTATGTTGTAGTGTGTTGTCGAGCATGTGATATCTGCTTGGAACGTGACATCGAAGATTCACTCTCACGCAAATACAAGTGGGAAATTATTATGCCGTCACTTCGTTGTAGCTATTAGTTAAAAAACAGGACAAATAGGGTTCTATAGCTTTGGTTAGCAACGAGGCTACTGTCAAATGCAATGGCAACCTCCTGCCGTATATATTCTTCTCAGTCAGTCATGTCTCTTTCAAGATATATTCACCTAAACGTATAAGATATGACACTTAAATGACTGAATGGTGAAGACCTATCTGAATTAGTAGAACTGTTTGTTATTATGGAAGATTTCATATAACTAAAGTGAGAAAATTTAACCCCTTATAAGGATGACTTACTAATGTTAGTAAAAACTGAAAGTGAAATGTTTAACCATACACACCATAAAGATTTATTTTTTTTAATAATACAGGCTCAAAATAAAGACAGAATCTAATCTAGTAGACATCAAGTAAGTGGTATGGAGTGTGCTCGGTTCTTTGATATATTGTTAGCACTGCATATTCAGTCTATTTGTTTCGATTGTGCATAGAACATATTTTTGATCTACCGTCTGCTGATTCTAAATATTACGTGAAGAGTTTATTGAATAAAAGAGAGGTATATAAAAATACTATGCGTAACTGTACGTTTTGCATTTTCGAGAAAGTTATACTTTCATAATTTTTTCCATGTTTTCATATTTGCAAGCTAGTTAAATTTTACATTTCGAATTGAAACTATTTTACAAATTGAGAAGCATAAATAAAGAAATTAATGATAAAATTATTAATAGGAGTAGGCTGAGTTATATCTGAAAAGAAATTTCAAAGCATAATTTAAATATAACTAATAAAGTTGAAATCTCTTCTACATCGACAGAAAAAAATCAAGCAATTTTATAAATATAGAGGGATTTTTAAAAGATTAAATACATATTAACAGCTGTAAAATTGTTTACACCTAATCAAAAAGCAAGTAAAAGCTTTATGAAAAATAGAAAATTGATCATCCTTAAAAAAGAACAAACGAAGTTAGATTAAAGTCAAGTTAATATCGACACTGTGCAAGATGAATAGAAACAAAGCAGTAGAACCAGCTGGTATTGCAGAAGAAATACTGTCAGCCTCAGAAAATAATAAGATAGAAAATATTACGTAATTCAGTGTAATAGTGTAGATATACCAGGAAACCTCATTATCTATATAATAAACGCGATGCCTAAAAAGAAAGCTGCAATCGAATGCGAACTCCAGCAGATGATAGGGCCTCAAAAGTCATAGCATATAATTCAAATCTGTTGGTTACTGTTCGCAACGTAATTAGAGCGGATATAGAAAAAATATAGTCGTATTGTCCTTATCACTGCAACAATCAATATTATTTTTAAAATCCAAATTAGATGAAAGTAACGGATAATTATGTAAAATGTCCAATATTTCCCTTTTGCATTTAAAACAGAAAGAATGGGAGAAGATACAAAACACAGATGTGTTTGAACTGCTTGGAAATTAAAGTTGAAATGCGAAATATCTTAGCGTTATCAGTACGATTTATCATTAAAACCGCTTGCTCGGGAATAGGAAACAATTTTGAACAGTTATACAATAATGATAGAATTTAGCATAAATCACAGATGCGCCTTATTTGGTTTATTCAACCTATATTAGAAAGCAATCTGAGGCGGATTATAAATCTTTTTTGAAGGCTATTCGTAGACACTATCTAACGAAGTTGGTTATGAAGTGGACACTGTTGAAAGCAGATCCAGATAGAAAACAATTAAAATTCTAGAAAATCTTTCACAGGAAGCATTAACTATTATCTGTAACAAAACAGAAGAAACATTTTACAGCACGAAGCGTGTTATGGAGTCTAAAGCTTGAGTTGCAAACTTTAGTATCTAACTGGTAAACAATATATAGTTGTAATTAATGCCCCTGAAGATTCTGGAAAATGTTACATATAAATAAGAAGGCGCATGGAAATATCGAAATATTATCAAAACATGAACAAGAACAACTTTGATAGTATCGGAATAAGGATTACTGCATGAATATATTACATAGAGAGTGCCTATTTTAAATTGACATACCAGGCGAATGAAATTAGTCTTTATGTTGAACAATAAGACGTATCGATCAAAATTCCTATACGATATTCAATGTGATATATATTTCATAAATACTTTCACAAAGCTTCACAAATATTATATATGTTCACTAGCACAAATAACAAGAAGGAAGGGCAGATCCAGCCGAGCACGCTGTAGATTATTTTGCCCAACATTCTGTAATATATTTACAGATGATGAAAATATATGTCGCTTTTCTACAAAAAGTTATTAAGACTATCATTGCAAAGAACAACTAAAATACGAGCAATATTTAAGAAAATTCAGAACAATCAGGGTATTTAATAAGCAATAGTTAACCGGAAATTTTCAGGTATTTAATGAATATGGAAGTATTGGGAAATTTATCACGCTCATATATCCTACTCAATATAACAATGTCAGAGAGAAAAAATTATAGCATGAATTTATTTGAAAGTGTTGGAATGATGAAAAAGTTAAAATGCTGTGAAAACTGCGGAAAGACAAGCTCTTACGTATCTTGTATGGAAACTAAACCTAAAAGAATAAGTATATATTGATTGTATAAATCTTTTCCTACACATTATGAATTGTTTGCGGGTAATTTAAAGTTAGAAAATTATTTTTAGCTTGTAAGAGTTAGTTTTTGTTAAATAATAATGATTTAGTGATACACGTGGAACTAATGAACACATAGCTGGAAAGAGGAGAAGAGTTGGATTCATAACATTTCAATGTTTTTGGTGCGTAACTGAATATATCTAATTCCCCTGGAATTGGAACACGGTTCGGATCAATTACAAGGCACGCTCTTAGTATTAACAAGCATTCACTGTTTTAGGTACTGATCAGGCTATGCATTGTTGAAGGGATCTTATGGGAAGTGATGTTTCAACCTGATATGTCCGTAAGCCTAAATTAAATTATATGTAAGTGAAGAGTTCATATAACTAAATGCAATTCTTTATTTAAGATATATCTCTTAAGTGTAATAGAAATTTTAAAAAAAATTAAACCCAATAAATACCAAGAAGTCCCATTGAATGACTGAGAATATAATATTGTATAATCCTAAATTACTGATGGACTAGATTAATATAGGTAATTACTGGTTCTTGGTTTAAAATAGTTCATCAATTAAATTATCTAATTCTTGTGCAGATAATGCAGAAAGATAGAGCATTTAAATACAGACTTACATATTCAGCAAAAGTTTGTTTTTACCATTTTCATTTGAACATATTTCATGGATGATAGGAAGTGAAAATTATTTCTTTCTTTCAGTTTCGCTACAGTTTGTATATCGAAATGTCGACATAGCAGAGAACAACTTCGTGGAGTCATCTTTTTTTTTAACTTTTTAAAAGAAAAATAGTTTGTTTAAATTCATTAGATACATATTCTGCGTACACAGTTACACACATTGGTGTCTATTAAAGTGTTCACATTCTTTTTAATCTACATTATATTTCTACTTATATGGCGAACATTAATCCTAAAATTACCCAGACAAAATATTGGATATAATCTAATACAAAAGTTAGAAATGTTTGCCTTTCATACTGTGGTGTATCAACACAAGTACGGAGATTATTAAACATACGCTATATAGGATAATAAGTGACTTTGTAAGATAACTAACGACGTAAATGTTCTTAACTAAAACAATTCACATTATCATGATGTTCTACAGTTATAAATGTAATAAAACTACATTTACTTCTTGATTTCCCATTAAAATGCAATATTTAAATGATTTATATTACATTAAAATAAAGCTTTTGTTAAATATAGGTACTTATGTTGCTTTCACAAATATCTTGCAAGAAACAGATATTAGGTTAATAGTGGAGTAGCCTCAGCTGTCGAGATGTGGCTGGCAAACAATATCAGATAAGAATTACACTGAATTTCAAACAAGGTGAAATGTGACGGTAATAACTTATTATCATTCTCAAGAATTGATATGTCCCAAGTAATAAGGAAAATGAGATATGTAGATAATGATTATAAGGATAATATACCAGGAAAAACAATAAAGAAATACGTTAACCATTATTAGGGGAAAAAATTATTTTGTATTATTGATATCTTATTTCGCATGATAATATCGAATCATCAAAATTTTATAACTTCTTTCAGTCTATCAGTATTTCAACAACGGATTGTTTAACTTATTTTCTGCTACAATTTATTATAACATGAAATAATTTTTCAGTTGATTTACAGTGATCTATTTTGCATGAAAAATATTTTACATTCACATAGACTGGGCGTAAAAATTGAATAAGGATGTGTATTGGATTAATATCTGAGTTATTTCAGAGTCAATTCCGTAGGTTATACATTTAAGTTGGGATATTTAAAATTAATTTTTGAATGACGGTAATTCAACTTCTAAATAGTAACCTGTGACATGTACAATTATAAATGTTTTTAAGATTTTCACCCCAAGCAAGATGATAATGCCACTATCTTGCAAGTGATTGCTGGTTGAGAAAGATAATGATAAATCTTTAGTAAGAAGAGAGAATAATAAAAGAACAGGATTCGCGAATAACGACGAGTGACGTTATATCAAAATTTTAAAGCTTGGAGGTGACAGGGAAGCATGTCATTGGATGGAAATGCCACAAGTAAGATAAAGGTTTAATAGAAGATAGGAAGTTAAGAAGAGCCATAATCGTCTACTTAAATGCGTCGAATAGATATAGAGAAATAAAAAGAGAATATGAACAGTAATGATTTTCTAATTCAAATTGATTGTCTGCTTAACGTAGACCTACATTCGTGAATAACAATGAATGTCTGAAAACAGATTTCATGCCCTTATTTGGTTAAAGTAGAAATTATTTACATTATGTGTTCTTATATGTGATAGTTCACGTGCTTTCCAGATTTATCTAGTCTGCTTAGTATTCTACCTACACTAACGTCTTTAATACTAGGCAACCTCAGTTATTTTTTTTTATGTTTAGTATTTATTGCCAAGTGGATAATTCTAAATGAAAATAGAATGGTTCGTTTGTTAATACTGCACAATAATAGGTGCATCAAATAATCTTTCTGTAATCCAGTTTTTTGCTCCCTTCCCCATAGTGATCTCTTTTTCTTATTGGCTGGCCGAAGCAAAGACTTCCTGGCTACCTTGTAGAATTTTGCAAAGTAATAATAACATGAGAACCGTTCTATTTTCATTTAGTATTATTCACTCGGCAAAAAATTACTAAAAATATTATGATATACATCATTTTTTTCAAAAGCTGGGTAACATAATAATTATGAGCAGTAGTGTATAGTTTGCGGTTTACATTGGTAACGTCAATATTTAAAAATATTTTCACTTTGATCAGTTCAGACTATTTACATGCTATATTTTATCACATCTACTCCATTAGTATTTATTGATAATTTAACTGTCATAACTTGAGTCTCTTATTTAATTTTCGTTCTTTTTTATTTTGTTCAAACTTTCTTAAAATTTCTAGCCTTCACCACTTATAATTTTACAAAATATTGTTTCATCTTAAAATCTCTCTTTCTTATAAAAAATCGCAGTCTATACACTATATTTTTATTCATTTAAATTTTTGTTGATGCTTCAATTTTACTTAGAATTACGTCATTGCTTAAAAAGCCTGTATTCTTTAGAAGAACACCAATAACCAGCATTCCCTGTCATATTGAACGTCTATTGAACAGGTTAAGAGGCTCATCCCTTGTTCCCTGTTTAGAATGTCGTTTCCGGCTTTCTCTTTTCCAATATTTTCATTATTACGTAGCCCCTGCACATCAGTGGCGTTACCGCCTTGCTTGGGGTGATACGATTAAAAATAATATTAGAGGATAGTTAATACATAGAATTACCTCACACGTTTCTTTCTAACAAGGTTACCTTATTTTAATACATAATTAGATATAAAAATGCAAGTTAGGAATTAAAGAAATATTAATTTTATATATTACTGTTTCTCAGTAGAAAAACAGCTGAGAACTGAGACCCGGTTTGTCAAATCCGCAGACGATGTGTCTTTGTGATTGGGAATTCTGCTGATGCCGACTTACGTTACTATAAGACAACGGTAGTCAAATAAAACGGGTAATGAATAACTGTGTATATATTAAGGAATGTTTATTCAATGTTCTCTCTGAATAATAAATATATGTCAAATATAAAAATTATCCTAATATGACATCAACATGCTTTTAACTTCAAGGTATTTGATTAGATCTGCTAAGATTGCATATGGGATTTAAAAACAGCCCGTACTGAAAAAAAAAAGGCGCATCAAATCTACATTTAGAGAATGAAATATGAATGTGCTTTGCATATCGCAAATAATTTAGTTCAGCTATTTTTCATTGGATTCATATGGAAATATTATTTACCTCGTCTGATTGCTTCATAAATTTAAAGACATCTTATGCTGTATTTGTGTTCTCTATATATCACGGTTCGCTATCTTCTACGAAAATGGTCTTGTTTTTTCTCCAGATATGTATCAGCGAGCATAAGCAGATATAATTTTGCAAGAATAAATATCTACTCTTCTGAAAGGAATTGATATTTTTCAAGCATTCTAGACCGTCGCCAGGATAAGTTCTCTGATTTTCTTCATTCTATTACGGCAAATACGCTAGACTTAATAATACATTTCAATAATTGGAGTGAAAATTCTTCAAAAAAATTATAGGGTCCACATTTCTCAATTTTCTGAAGGTAATCAAATGAGGACTCTTTTGAAAGATAACAGCGTACCAAGTATGGGATTCTAATTGATAGAGATCGCCTTCTTTGTTAATTATTATCTGGTATAATGGATTTATTTTGTTTGGACTGATATTTTTTTTAATCATTTCACCGCAAGCAATGTGGGACCGCCATTAGTGCATAGGGAGTTACCATGTGAGAGAAGAGGTTTGGTAAAAAGGGGTAAAAATGGATAAAAGATGAACGGGGTTCAAGAGAAGAGAAATGACAACTGACAACGCAATTACATTTTTGGAGATAGTAGCTAACAGGGAAGCAAGTAAACAGAATGGAATTCCACAGCCGAGAAGTGTGTAACTTGGATGCTAGTCTAGTAGTACGCTTAAATTCACGTGTCCGAGTAAACAGGAAAAAGAATAGTTGTTATTGAAGATATTTGTAGAAGAGACAGAGGGCAGACACCTCACCCCAGTGAGTATCCAACACAAGACTGATTATACGGATCCTATCTACAATTATGAGAGTACGAGAATTCAGTTCAGAGTTGAATTGTTAAATATGATAAATTTTTCAAGGTAGTGGTAAAGGTATGTAGAGAATCAGTTATATTTCAGGGAAGAAGTGATCATAGAGAGATGTCGTGCATTCTATAAGAAAGCACTAAATGAGTCTCCTACGTTTTAAATAAATGTTTCCCATCTGGATTGGCTGCAGGTCAAAACATGACAGCCTAATGTCTTCAAATACATGAGATATAGTTAAAGAAAAGAAATATATATATATTTCATTAGTATATTAGTCTGAAGTGAACCAAACGGGATCCAATGTAATCTAAAATATACTAGAGGATTCTAATTCCCTGTTATAAACTGATAAAATGTTCGCATTCCGTGTATCTTGTTCTTTTCTTTTCCCTCTACATTCACATCTATCTTCACTTATATATATATTATTTCCAATGTCTGAGCAAGTATATCACAATGCGATATGAAAATTGCGATAGAAATACTAAATGGGAGATAAGTAGTAACTTTATAAGGAGGTATTCGGCATTCCTTGAGAAAAGAACATTACATTCGTTTTCTATTTAAAAAGTCGTTTTCTAATAACAATTATTTTAAAGAAACGAAGTTTGAAAGACCATTTATTATTAAATATTTTTTAGCACAAATATGGGTATTTATACGCAAGTTTTTGCTTAATTCATTGTGAAATATCAGCATATTGATTACGTCTTTAGTTCCTCTTTGAGTTACTTGATGATCGGATTTTTGAGATCATTTAAAGATCATTTCTCCTCTAACCATAACTATGGCAGAGCCATAGGCGAAAACCTTGAACAAGAACTTAACGCAATAGCAATGAAACTACAACTTACTCCATATATAGACGAAAGCTACACATTCTTTACTTTCGAGGCACGGTAGAGTCGAAACATATCTACGTGTTCTTGTCGGTGGCAACTTGTTTTATACACTGCAAACGCTTTCTCACAGAAGAGATGTTGGAAGCCGCACCCTGCTCTATTGCTATTTCCATGAGGAGTTTTCCCATATACTACATTATTTAGCTCCATTAGTTCAAATCTTCACGGCTAAGACTGGCCATTTTATTCACACTGTAGCGAACCACTATCATGACAGACATATTTCCATAGTGAGATATAAATTCCAATCAAACAGCTTCGTACATCGAACTACTGCATTGAGAAATCAGTTCTTAAGCGGCTGTTTTGCGGATCACTATAATCTTAACATAATAATGTTGGGATTTAACGGTTAACTCGAAACATATACACATAAGCTCTAACTCTTACTTTGCATTACTCTACATTGTGATATCTGCCGGACTTCTTCACGGTGGACACCACTTTTAAAAAGTGCTACCTAATCTATTTTACTGATGCTTATAGCATATGTAAAATTTTAAAGGGTATAATGTAAGTTATTTAGTGAATTTATTTGTTCTTAAAACCTTGTAATACCTGTCTACGGTATCAAACCAATGCGTGTCCTCTGTAGGATTACAGTTTATAAATGGAGGACATATTTAGACATTGATTTGAGAAGAATGCAGTATTTGATGATAGATTAACTATATTCGAATAAATGTAACGGCATGCATGGTATTAATATGAGGGTTTAGACCTGATGGTACAAATTAAGTGAATGTCCCTTTCATAATAAATCATATGATCTCAGGTCTCATGATTCTAAGGTACATCAAAATGCTGCTTTCATGAACTGACTCTGATGAGTAGTCTACCCAAATAACAAGAATCCCACGTGTTCAAATCTCATTCTACACATATGCGTATATTGTGTATCTCTTCCAAAAAAAAAAAAAAAAATAAAGAACCTGTATTGGCAACAAACTGCCTGCATACAGACAAGAAACGAGCTCAACGAATAAACAAAGATAGGAAGGGGTGAACTCCGTGTAAAACAGGATGTTTCTTCTCAGCAGACTTATTCAGCCTGCACAATGAAACAATTCTGAGAGCTCTAGAAGTCCTACCGGTATTCGCCATTAGTGGCTGCATTCTGAACAATATGATACGCATACGATATTGTGGTGATGGCAACACAGAAAAGAAACTACAAGAACTCTTTCAGGAACTAGTTAAAGAAAAAGAAAAGATCTACATATAAACTAAAAAGACACTGAATGCATTACCATCAGTAAAAATTGGATACCCAAATGCAATTTACAAGCTGAGGATACAAAAATCAAACAGATGCAAAATTTTAAATACCGCGGAGGTGATCAAACTAAGATGTAAAGTGCGACAGGGTGATCTGAATACGTATTGTCATGGCCAGGGATGCATTCCAGAAACTGAGTAGAACATCAAGAAACAAGAAAATCTTGCTGGAAAAAATAAAAAAATGAGTACGAGATTTTAATGTTATGTTTGTGCATCAATATGACAGTGAATGTTGAAAAATCTCATCAAAGACGAAAAAGGGTTGAAGCGACTGAAATGTAAGAAAGATGCTGAGGATACCATAGACCAAAACTATGAGCAACGACAAGGTTTTCGAGAGGATGGACACGAAAAAGAAGGTGGCATTTTAAATCAGGAAAAAGACAGCTATCTATTATGCACTTCGTTTGTGGAAATTCAATTTTAATTATTCTATATATTGAATTATACGATTTTAAATATTTCAACGCGTCGCTATTGTCATTATATATATATATATATATATATATATATAGGTTTAATCGATACCTGTATTTGATTGGATATTTTATGTTTTATTTAGAGAGTATATATGGCTCCCGCTTTGTCAGGTCTACTGCCGATGTGCTAACAACCATCACCGAGTTCATATACCTGGCCCTCGATAAGTCTGGCGAAGATCGAACGTTGCCCTGGATATCTCCAAAGCAGTTGACAGGGTTTGACCCGCTGAACTTTTGCGCAAGCTACACGGTTATGGTATCGCTGGACTCTTGCTTGATTTAATCCAATCTTTTCTTTATATCAAACCGCATAATTAAGTTTGTTTTGAACGGGCAAAGATCCACATCCTAGCATGCGAACGCTGGTGTACCCAAGGCTTTATCCTAGGCCTGATTCTCTTTCTAATATTCAGAAACAACCTCGCTGACGTGACCAAATTCCAAGTAGGCACCTTAGCTGAAGACTCTACTATTTACTCCCGCCTTTGTAAGAAATCCAGCGAAGCGTCTTAAGATGACATTGCCGGTGTTCTTAAGAAGGACCTTCGCGCTGTGGCAGACTGGGGTAAGAAATGGCTTGAAAATTTTAATGTTTCTGAAAAGAAGCTACTATCTGTTAACAACCATATGCAGTCCTTCCTACCCAACCATCATCATGGACCATGCGAGTTTCCTCGAAAACAATACACTTCACGTCCTCGATCTAAACCTCTCTTCAGAATTCAAGTGGAGCCATTATATCGAATCAATAGCTAAATCGAGTTCTAGGAATGTTGTTCACTGTGTCGGTTCAGAAAGTCTTTCTCATCTGAGTCAATCTTGCACATATACAAATCAAACATTCGGCTGTGCGTTGAATGTCGTCATATCTGGTTGGCGTCGCTGTAATTCATTTCAGGGTACTCCAGAGGCTTTAAAGAAGACTCTGTAACGTGATCTGTCCCGACCTGGCAGACTGATTCAAGACACATACTCACCGGCGTTATTTATCGTCCCACTGTCGATTCTACGAATATTTTCATGGCTTCTTCTCCGATACCCATTCCACAGGAATTTACTTCGGTAACTATACAGGCCAGAAAGCCACATCTTCTTAAAGTCAAGTAAAGTAAATGCAGCTGCAACTTCTACTCCATCAACTTCCTTTGTTGCATTTCCCGCCTGTGGAAATCATTTTCGTATACTTGGTTCGCTGAAGGCTACATTTTTCAAGAATTTAAATGCAATGTAAATTCCGATCTCTTGTTTACTTGACACCAGTTTTTTTCCGTCCTTTAAGCTTCACCTCGTGCATATTCATTCTAACCTCGCAACTCTCTTCACACTTGTATTCGCATCTTTCTCAGACAGGGGCAACTTTAACTAGTTAGTCGTTTTCTTCGCCGTCGTCCTGCTTCAATTTTCTCTTTTTCTTATGTTATCCCTTGCGCACTAGAGTCGTTATTGCTTTTCTAAGAGTGAAACGATTAATATATATATATATATATATATATATATATATATATATATATATATATATATATATATATTGACCGGCCTGAATATGAGTCATTTTGCAAGATTCGAACCTGTGACACATAACAAGACACGGATCTGATGCGTCTGAGGTACAGCATATCAAGTTTGATTACAGGGTCGACGAATGATTAAAATCGAAATATTTAATATTTTTGTTTTAACATCATTTTTAATCCATGCACGTATATGTGTGGATATTCTGTTTTTAATTCAACAGTATATTTTTGTATATAATCTATGTATGTATGTATGTATGTATGTATGTATGTATGTATTAAACGGTTTCACCCTATGCAAGCAGAAAAGCCTGTAAGGCAAAAGTAGTAACGGGCTGTGGAATGTTTAGGGACAGAAACATTAGTAATGATTGGGAAGAGAAAAGAGTATTCAAACGGATCGATCTTTGCCGATTAAAGTTATTTTGAAAGCGTGCAGCTTGAAAGGAATTCCACAAAGATGAACAAATAGAATGGATGTCACAGTTACATCAAACCAGCTGAACAATAAATTGATGATATATATATATATATATACATATATATATATATATATATATATATATATATATATATATATGTGGTGGAATTTCAAATTTGCTTCGATAAATCCATTATATGACGAAACGCTTCGTCTATGAGAAGTTTTCCATTAGCTTATATATATATATATATAGTCGTGTGTGTTTTTATTATTCAGCATTATTTTGAGTGTAAATGTATTTTTATATGTAGATGTCTGGGCTGAAAGAGTTGTCCTGTGTGTGCGTATGTTTAAAATCTCTCTTATTGGTCAAAGAATGGCAATCTTTTCAACATTGGTTTCTTTGATGAAAATCATTTTTTCTTGCGTAACAATTGAAGTGTTTCCAATTTCCGCCTTCCCATTTTATCCTCTCGACAAAGTACAAGATTATTTTCTGTTCATACCGCCTCTTGTCTCTTAGTCGAACGCTAATGCATTCTACGGAGACATTTTTTTACACACTTCATCAAACACGAGCCGAATTTCAGTTTTGAAGCAAAAATATATAACGTTAGGTTTGAATCTTCTTAAAAATATTGTATAGATTACTTTTGCTCTATTATAATATTAACATAATTTTGCTTTATTATTTTGATTTTACGAGGTGCAGGACACAACTAAAGCCTTATATCACATCTCCTGCAGACTAATTTCGATTTGGTTACCTTTTTTTTTGGAAAATTTGCAATAGAGTTACATATCTTAACGTCCTATAACGTACGTTTTCTCTGTTGGTTATTCAAACCAATACAGTAGATATCAATGAATCAACGTTTTAGTTCAATGAATGTTTTCGTTATTGCTTCATTTAAGTCATGACATAATAAAATGCGTCAAATATTCCGTTATAGTTATTTTATCTGTTTCACAAGTAAGAAATATATGTGTCTATTTTTAATTTAAATTAATTTTAGTGGTTACCTACATTTGGGTACGCGCTATTTTTTTCTATTTTCCAGAAATTTTATTATGGAAAATATGCGCCCTCAGGCAATGTTTAAACTACGTCTGCTTGTCTACCAGTCTTCTTCACACTCTGTCTCATTTACTGATTTTTGTTTTGCCAATCGCTTCCTCTGGTACACATTTGTCAATTTTAAAGGTCATGAAGTCCAGTGTTGGAAAAGCAAAATAATAGAGCATAATAGTTGGAATAATTGGTTTTATGTCACAAACTTTTTGAAAAATAATCTTCATAAATTTAATAAGAATTAGAGTGTCATTTCTATACCTGTCACACGCTAACCCTATATCAGGTTAATGAAAACTGACTTGGCCAATACATCTGTCATCATTGGGATAATCATCTTAATAAATGAGTTCACACCTATTTCTATTTTCATTTTTTAATGTTTTCTGAACTTTCCTTAATTAGAATCAACACCAATACTAAAAAGTGCGTTCTTCTCGATTATATCCAGGAAAACCATAAATGGTTGGTTTGCACTAAGAGAGAAATTATCTATAATCCAGGAGTTTACGCCAAAAATATTATGCTCTGTTATTGATGAGATATTAACACTGTTGACTAACATTGATTTCTATACCCACCAAACAAAAACTATTTAGGAAGTAATTTAGTAAATTAAAACGATCTTTTCACCATTTTAACCCATGTATGAAAATCAAGCCACTAAGATACAAAGTATTACTGAATGTGAAAGAATAAGAAAAAAGTGAAACCTTATTAAAGTGTGAGAAAAACAGAAGGGTAATTAACAAGACAGTAGATAACTATTGTCGTTTTATTTAAATCTTAACATCAAATTTGACTGGGAAGCATAAAGCTGGCAATTTTACAAGTGGGAAGATTGAGACAAGATATTGTTAGCATAAATCTGATGGTGAAATATTGCCAGTTCAGCTGTAAACTGATGAGACGGCGCCGCTTAACTGGTACTGGGTTTAAATTCAGAAAGTAAAGGCACGTGAAACCTACAGTACGGCGCTGAGAAAAGAACTAAAAACCAGCGAGATGCAAGCTCAGGATGAATTGAATTATCATTCGTGTTTCTTGATAATAACAATGATAATCATCTTGTTGGATAATAATAATAAAAAAAACGTATATATATGCAAATATAAACACATATTTTTTTATTCCACGTCGGTGATACTTGTGCTGATTGGTAGTCAGAAGTAGTCACGCACATACGAGGAAGAACTCGGGAGTCGTTGACTTGCGGGAATTGACTTCTCTTTTTCTCTCTTCTATGCGTTTTTTCGATGTTCTTCCGGTGTTCTGTTAATCTTCTGTCGGTGTTCTCTTTCCGAGAAAATAAGCAAGAAAAAAATGCAAAAATTTCAACGTATTTTTGCATCTTCAGTTTTCAATTAATTGTGTCATCTATGTCTATGCGCATCTGCCAATCATTTTCGCCGACTATTGATTTCAAACCGGCTGATTTTGATGTCAACTTACTTCTCTCAGTTCTGTTTATATTTTCTGCCTTACGTCGATCACCCGGATTTTGATGGCAGTACTTCTGTTGCGTCACAGAAATATATTACAAAATAATATTTCTGATTCTTTGTATTTCATCATGAATCTCTAAAAATAATGCAGGAGAACTGGGCTATATATTTGCAAGAAAATTATCAGAAAAAAAAATGTCTTTTATATGTTAACTGTAATAATTTGTGACCCTCGAACTATAATGGAAAACCTACATATTTTTCTCAGTTTTCTTAGCCATCGATTGTTACAATAAATGGGATAAGTTTAATCTCATTCTCTCTAATCTCTTTGCCTTTATCTCATTGATTACATATTTCTCAGTTAATTATAAGGTGTTTAGAATAAATGTTTAAAATTGATGCAGTGTTTAAGTGTATTGTAATATTCTTTTATGAGAAATATCCATTTAGAATGAATAAAATCATTGTTCTCCAAAATTTCATCATTTTGTAGCTCATATAAATCTTTATCATTCTGCTATCACTTCTAATCTCTCTTATTTCAGCCATGTACAAAATGTTTTCTAGCAGATTAGTCAATGCTTTCATGTGTCCATCTTTTCTTCAATATGTCCTGTCCAATTTATAAGCCCTATTTACTTATTACATTCTCTAGAAAATTCAATCGTCTATTTCCGGTGTCCGTTTAAAATTTCATTTTTGCTTCCTTTTTCCTAAAATATTATCCTTCTTTATATGTTCAGCCTTTGGTAAATTCAGCCTTCTTTTGCAAAAGGAAATTTTTCTTGCTTCTAGTCTTTATTTCATTTTTGATAAGATTGTCGCAGTTGCTCGATCATATAAGAAAACAGGCATTTTAAACTTTTCTTTGTTACAGGTGATTTGAACTTTTCTTTGTTACAGACGATTTTTGTATGTTTCTTAAATTTTTTACTTTTATTTTGAAATGTATATTTAGATATCCTAATCCACTTTCGTATTTCTGTGTCACATATTCTGGGTTGTGCTACAATTCGTAGATATCTAATTTGATATACTTTATTTTGATTCCTACAATTGGTAAATCACCCCTTACGCTGTACTTTCGGCTAATAGCCACACACGCTGTTATATTTAAATTAATGTTTATTCATTTCTTCTTACTTAACTTTATACCTTCTTTAGAAGTAAGATTTGCTGTAGCTTCATTTTTGTGTCTGTCAACAATATTATGGCTTCAGCTTATTTAATGTTGTTAATCAATCAAGTTTCCTTGTAATACTTCCCTTTGTGCTGCAGAATAATGGCTGAATATGACTGGTGAGAAGAAACTTTCCTGTCTTCCCTTTTTCTATTTTTTTGTGGATACTGAATTGTTTTTTTATTCTTAGGCAGCCTGTTTGCACACATTGTATTCTATAGATAAATAACATCTTTCCCCAATAAATTAAGCTGATCCAATATTCCTAAGAGTTTTTCGTGACGTACTTTATTAAACTCTTTTAATCTGTTAAAGATAAGTAGAAATAGTATTTTTCGTAATGCTCTTTCTTATATTCTGAAGAACAAATATTGTATTCGTATTTTTTGTGCATTTCATACTATTTCCTGTCCAATTCTGCTTCTGACCCAGTTCATCAGAATTCTGATAAGATGTGTCAGGTATTAGGTTGATGGTCTGAAGGAGATGTATTTGTTTGCACCCGTTTTTCTTAAGAAATGCTATCAACATTTTTTTCTTAGGTTTTTCAGTGTATATTTAATTTCCATATATACAGGGCGCTGCCATGCAAATTGAAATAGAGCCAGAATAAAAGGAAATATTAACTTGAATAAATATAAGTGTTAAAACTGAATAATTATTTGTTTCTTTTTCACCATCAAATATGTTTCTTTTTCAATCATCTGTATAAAAAAATCGAAAATAATTTTAAATATACCAGCGTTTGAAAATGTAATATATAGAAACTTTTTTACGTTATTTATTTTTTGCAGATTAGACATTGTCATATATATATAGTCATCCGCAGACAGAACTATTTCGCTGTATCACAGCACATCAGTACGGTTAAACTCCGATTAGCTTTTTAACCCAGCGATTGAAACCCGACCGAATATAGCGTCAGGCGGCGATTCTACCTCTGGGCTACGGGCGTTAAACAAAGCCCGAAAGTTTATTATGGAAAAAATCAAAACATTTCCATAAACTGGAAATTCACTTAAAAAGAAACAAAGGAAAAAATAGGAAAGAAATGAAGGGGATTTAAAAAAGAGTAAAGATTACGTCAGTGGACAGGCGTCTAAACGCTGTTTCAGCGGGTAGGTAAGAGAGAAAGAAATCAAAAACATAACCAAATGGATTCAAACTTGGTCTTTGAAAAGAACATTCAAAGATTACACAGAAACGGAATTGGCGAAAGGGAAAACGGAAAATAAGGGGTAAAAAAGAAAACGCAAAATGTGGAGATAAGGGTAGAGTTATACAAAAGATAGATGGGGACGAAAAGATAAAAAAGAAGGAAGGTAAAAAAAAGTATTTAATTGTAAGTATCAAATGAGGCAGTCAGTAGAAAATAATATTAAAAATACCTATTTAAAAACAAATTTAATTGAAGATTTCACCGGCCAAGCTTACATATGTCAAAATTTGGAATGTCAGCCAATTACGCAACCGTGGTCTCAAACATTTTTCAGATCTTAGAGATTAACAGATATCCTGACGCTTTATTTTGAATGCACAATAAGAAGTTTAATATACGGGTAAGAGTAAATCAGGAGTAGCGAAATAGTACTAGACGGTGTAAAAATATTATTCATGTGTTTATCTTGATTTAAACGAACCCAGAATGTACATTTGGTATCGTGTCTTAACTGGCAAGGTCGGAAAATTTACGCTCGTCTAGGTTTTGCTCTGTCTTCTTCTATACAAATGGACTAGCTATTTTCTAATTTCACCCATGTGATTCTTACTTTGTTTTCTGTTTTGTTTCTTCTGTTTTATATTTTATCCCTTCCTTTCATAAAACATGTTATCTTGGATAGTTGTTGTTTAAATGTACTAATGTTTAGAATTTGAATTCTTCGCCCTGTTTTATTGTCCATAGATCACAAAATTATTTTAAAAAGTAGTTACTTGAACTCATGATTAGTATTTATATCTTTTCTTTCATTACACAAACTTTCTCGTCTACAATTCAATATTATCATACGAAGACTGGCAATTCTCGGAGTCGTGGTTATCTCGACCTCCTCTCTAATTCTAATCTTAGTGGGATTATAGTGAGTTATCCATTTCAATGGAGAATAGTTGTGTGTTGTCGCAGTTTAACGCAATTTGGCCTCGTTGTAGATACACTGAATCAAAATTCTCACTATAATCGAAAAAATTAAAATATACCTTAAAACACCACCTTATTGGCATTTAATAACCCACAGAGATGGATATGTCGTTAAACAAAACTCAAACTCAAAACCAAACTCACTCGAACATACAGGGGAATTCAATTTCGATAAAAAAGAAGAAATCTGAGTGCCAATTTTGCTTTTCAATCTGCTTCGGTACATTCCCTTACATCTATAAACATTTGGGAATTGCATAAAACCATCTTCTCCTGCATTTATGAGTTAAATAGTTGGATATGTATCTCGAAAAAGGATTGTTATTCTCTAAAAGACTGTAAGCGCATAATTCCTTCGGAAAATAACACTCTATATAAATTTATTTTAATTTACTGATTAAACATTATTATCAAATAAAAACCTATATTTGTGTAAATGTTATTTTAATTTTCATTAAATTAATAAATAGTATTTATTTATTTCCATATAGAATATTTGCGACAACTTGTTAGAAAATGTTAGCTATTTGGCAGGATACTAAACATACGTGACCCAGAGGAACCCATCATTATATCCGACCTGCGTTGATTTTTGGATACAAAAAATCTCATGGTCCTTGAAATGCCCGACATTTTTTGGGGCATAGATTTTTCGCTATTCTCGAAATATACATAGAGATTCATATTTTTATCCTTAAGTAAACATACAGTTTTTAGAGACATATTTCATCTATCAATCCGACATAATTTCATTTATTGGTTAAACGTTATTTACAAGGAATACTCATATCTTTGTAAATGCTCTATTTTGTTATTAAAAGGTAAATATATTTATTTCCATCTAAAGAGAAATATTTTCCTAAAACATTCATTAAATATTCAGACGTTAGATGGACTTAAAAAATGAAAAAATGTTGTTCGATGTCAGGAAGTTGTCATGGAGTAAAAAAATGTAGACGGATATCAGGATCTCGTAGGTGGCTGTGGGGCGAACCAGGAATGTTCTGTTTACAAAACCCATCAATCAGGGGAGAAAAATCGGTCCAGATTTTTAGAAAATGTGTCCCGCAAAAAGAACCAATTGAAGAAAAGACAGTCCAGGAAAAAGCGAGATCCTTCGAAAACAACAGAAGACAAATAGCAGATAAGAGAGCTCATAGAAAAGCCAGAACTATCCATGCCTTGAACTTTCCTAAACTATAATATGATCTATCAAAAAATAAATAAATCAAAAGGAAAAAAACGAAAAACAAATATGAATATACTGTACTTTACCCCTAGTACATATTTCTTAATAACTTTTTTAATACTTGTATGAATATATTGTATACGCTCTATTTAGAGAATGTTTTTAAATAGTTATTCAATAAATCGACGTTTTGCCTTCAAAACTCGATCGGTGCAGGGAGACACAAGTGTGCAGAACTTGATTATATGATTCGCCTTAATAGGCCTTTACTCTTATATATATTACTTGTAAATAATGAGATTTAGGTAGTTCTTCATGTTACACCCTCTCAGTTATGTAATATTTGAACTAATGTTATGTCTTTCTGCGCTTGTATTGTTCGCTCTGTTAGAATTTGGCTTGTAGAAATAGCTTATAATGCTCCAAATTCTTCAAAATAAACATCAACTTCAGGTCCCTTTGCGCCCTAATTCGACGATGAAAACCTCTGATGAAAATACTAGTAATGAAAGAAAATTTGACTTAATATGGTGTAGCACATTATATATTAATAGTGAATTATTTTACAGCTTCAAATTTTGCCTAATATTATTTTGGACAGTTTGACCTCGCGCTCGTTTGGAAGGCAAGCATTATTTTCTTATTGAAATGTTTTCCATAACCAGATGCCATGTTGCTAGGGAAATGACCCTTCGTTTTACGTAGAACAGAGGTTTTGAGTGAACACAGACTCTAATCATTTTACAACAGACTGTCAAAAACTGCTATGCTGATTTTCATTCTTGACAAGCAACTCTCAATATGACAATGCAGAATTACTGGAATCAAATTAGACATATGCATTAATGATTTAGCCAGCTTTCAATTTTATTACTTCTAAACGAAATCCAAATTCTTATAATTTATATCGGTAATCGTATATCAATTATTTTTTTCAAACATTACCTCTAAAATATATGTTGAATAATTTGGATGACAATCACTAGTGTAATGCTAAGCCAAAGTCACTTTTCTTTTAAACCTAATTTGAAAAAAATAAACGACAAATATATATTGGAAGAACACGATTTATGAACAAGTACGGAGTATTCGATTTAAGAAAGTATGTCACTGATATAAACCAATAATAAAAGTACTGATATATCGGTTAGTCATGAAGGCAACTGAATCACCCGAAATACAATCAATATCTCGTATAAAATACAAGAAAGCACGCTTAGATATTATAACTATAATTTTTCACTGTTGCTGAATTTATTACAGCTTGTTTTTCACGTTGCATATGTGCTAATTGTAACCTATTACATAGGATAATTTCCGTTATATATTAAAGCATACAAAGATCGATGACATTTTTAAAACCTCTTCCAAGTTTTATTACTTCTAAACGAAATCCAAATTCTTATAATTTATATCGGTAATCGTATATGAATTATTTTTAAGACTTTACCTCTAAAATATATGTTGCACAATTTGGATGAAAATTACTAGGAAAAAGTTAAGCCATATCCACTTTTCTTTTAAGCCTACTTTAAAAAAATAAACTACAAATATATATTGGATGAACACGATTTATGAACAAGTACGGAGTATTCGAGTTCAGAAAGCATATCACTGACATAAACCAATAAAAAAAATACTGATATATCGGTTAGTCATGAAGGCAACTGAATCACCCGAAATACAATCAATATCTCGTACAAAATACAAGAAAGCACGCTTAGATAGTATAACCATAATTTTTCACTGGTGCAGAATTTATTACAGCTTGCTTTTCACGTTGCTAATTGTAACCCATTACATAGGATAATATCCGTTATATATTAAAGCATACAAAGATCGATGACATTTTTGAAACCTCTTGCAAAATGATATTGCATAGTTCGTAAATCATTTGAAGTCTGGTGTTTCTTTAGTAATGACTATCTTTTGTTATATTTATACATTTATAACGAGGCAGAATGTGTTATCTTCCACAAGTATAAACACTAAATAGCATCAGATTTTAAATAGCCATATATTACCACTAATGCAACTATAAAAGATCAAAAATAGAACTCAACACGTAATTGCTTTTATTGTTGCAACTATAAGAACGTCATCAGGCGGAATTAATGGTCCTACTAACGGTATTACATTTCCAAAGAGCACTTGTCTATGACAGATCGTCCAGAAAAAAAGGCGGTTTATCTATAAAAGCACGAAATTCCCATTGACATATGATTGATGCTAAGATAAGACAACTATCAGGGAATAACAAAAAATATTCAAAACCGAGAGTTAATATATACGATAGCATTTGCGTCATATAGACCAAGAATTACTACGTACGATAAGGTAAATAAAGTAGAAAACTGTTTATATATATGCATATGTGTGTGTGTGCGTGAGAAAGAGAGAGAGAGAGAGAGTGTGTGTGTGTGTGTGTGTGTACATATAGTGGATAGCAAAAATATGTAACTCATTGATTTCTCACGTAGTTTACAGTAATTATTTTTAATTCGAATGATATTACTTTTAATGAATATTATCTAATTTACCTAGAGAAAATTGGGAAACATTGTTTTACAAATGTTTACTGCAAATTTTCGAATTAATATGATTCATGTTCACAGTTTGTATTTTATTTCTTGTACATATCACTTTTAAAAGGAGATATTTGAGATCTCCAAATATTTAACTTCATTATTCAATGGTTTGAAACCATCTGGTAATATAAAGTATTTTCTAATGAGGAAATATGTACGATTCAATGATTGAACACTGAAAAAATCTGTCAGAAGAAATGTGTAAATATATTCTTTTAAAACAATGTCTCAGTCTCAGGAAAACTGACTTTTCAGTCTATTGGCTTTTATCGTTTTTGGCGATTATTAATTCTTCCTAGTCATTACTTCAGAGCAGAGTTGAACATCAAAATCTTGATTATATCATTATTTTCTCTTTGAATTAAATGAGCTATCTCTTTTAGCTGTTGTTTATTTTTAAATTCTTTAAATGATGTGGTTTATGTTATGTGGTACAATTCGTTGTCTCTGTTTATGAGCTCTAATCCACAGTGATCAAAGAAGTATTGTTTTTGCCAAGACCCATAGGATTCAGTCGCTCAAAGCCATTTTAAACCATTGTTCTTAGAATTCTGTTGTATACATCTAACAATTTAGATAAGCCTGAGAGGTGCTTGCTCTATGTAGGACGTCCTTATAAATGTCTCGAATAGATCAAGCTATTTAAAAAGATAACTCGACTTCTCGGACTACATTTTCGGATTCTTAGCAATTTAATATGTTGGTCAAAACTACTTGTTTCACAGCCATATCTTAAAATCTTACTGGTATTTTCCTCTTAGTTCTATTTTAAATTCTGTTAATATCAAGCGTCATTCTACAGCTTTGAATTATTCAACCCGTATTGTAAATAAAACTAAGCATCAAATAATATTTGAACATATAAAATAGATCAATGTAATGTACATAATTATTGAAAAGTAGTGTTTATTAGACAGTGAAGTACAAAACGGATTTCCGTGTGCCAAGATTACTAAACAGATTTAAAATCACTAGAGTGCAATTACGAATGTTGAATATTTATTTTGATTTATCTCTACGCAGTAAATAACCTCTGAAAACCATCATCAAATACACAAATAAAAAAGAATATGAGAAATAAATGACATGGTGCAATAGTTCATTTTATTAAATTAATTATTTAGAATGGAAAGTTCTTTTCGAATTCAGGAAACATTTATTGGTGGGAATATGCAAAAACTTACTGACGAATTTACTTGAAAATTTCAAAGCAAATCTGATTTATCTGTAACATTATCAAGTGTCAACTTAAACCTAAACTGACCCAAAGAGTCATCAGGGTCTTCAATACCTGCCCACAGAAAAATTGAACAAAAACTTACAAGAGTTCATCATCATTACTCGCTTACTCTGACTTGGTGCAACTGTGCATCAATATGAGATATTATTTTCAGCTTAATGTTATCAGCTAACTTGTCCAAGCTGGCTCAAAATGTATAGGAAGTGAATACTTAGAGATTTCCAGTTCTTTCTGTGGTAGACTGCTAATTAAATGTATATAACACAGTATGCCCTATCGAAGCTTGTTTTAAATTCAGAGTTTTCCTCTTCTAGAATCCAGAATGTCCTGCTATGTTCCCATACCTGAGGGGTGGCGGGAGATAGCGTCACACCTTTTTCCAAAGCTACGAAAGTGAATGTATTGAATGTAAGTGAATTCGACTGGAATTTGAAGTAGGCTCTACGAATTCTCTTTAGCCATTACTCAACTAGTTGGTTTACTAAAATGAATTAAATTGAATAGCAATATCGAGAAAACATTGAGTTAGGGCAATCTATCCGCGTAGACTAAATTCTATGGATCCCATGGATTAAAGGGTTCATATCGAAATTACAATATATGACGAAGGCCGGAGCCCTCTGTCGCTAAAACGTTGTGAATTTATATTTATACAAATGGATATATCTGTGTGTGTGTGTGTGTGTGTTTGTGTGTCTTAATTCTATCAAACCCTAGGTCAAAAGTCTTGGTCCGATTTCAACCAAAATGGAGTCACTTGTCGATCATGATAACAATCTTTGATGCACGCATAAATTTTTCAATCGATTTACAGATTAGGGCATAAATCATAAAGCGTTTGGCTTAGAATTTACGAAATCTTCTCCTCTGAAACGCATCATGCGAATTCAACTAAAATCGGTTAACGTGTAAATCAATGTCTGAATTATAGACAATTATCTTTCGAATCAATGTAGAGAGTTCGTCAAAAATCATCGACAAATATAATTTCTTGTTGTTTTTTGCGCACTTTTATGCATTTCTCCACGACTAGACAAAATCCTGTCACAGGTATTTCAGTAGTGATGCCTCGATATGCGAAAATAAATTTCAACTGACACAGGGCGTGCGGCAAAATTTATAGAAAATTTTACCTTTTGCGATCCTTTATTTCTCCGAAACCCTTAGTTGCATTCCAAAATTGAAATTGTGTGTTTTTTTGTAATTTGTTCTTTATTCTTGCCATAATAATTTCACATTTTCAACGTAGAACTTAAACCTTGAAGTTGCAGGGACAATGCATTTACTTTTTCTGCGTTGCAACATCATCGCATCCCTTTTTATCCAATTGTAAATACATTATCCCCGTTTATTGGCAAAATTGACCAAGCATTAATTCCGTCTTACAAATACAACAAATACCAATACATACTTCGAATTATTAAATTACGCATCACGGCAGCTTCATACTAGAGCGTCCTGAAAAAAGTACTTAACCTTACCGTTTCAATATAACCACTAAATTCTCCAAGCAACTCCGGGCTATACAACGATAATAATAATAATTTTATTATGAAAATAATCTAATCTTAGATATTTTTGGATATTCCATCTGCATGAAAGATGATGAAATCCAGATGATTAAATCATTGGTATTTTTTAATACGTTTTTCACTGAAATGACGGGGATGTAATATATTGAATCAATTGCTATTGCACATAACTCACCTACAAGTTTCTAATTACAGACAATCGATATTATTTATGAATTCACACATCCCTTAAAGATGTGTATTCCTTATTAATTCAAATCTAAGTTTAATTATACTAGAAATCCAACAAAATGTCGAAGACAAATCTCACTTTTCATCTCTCAATTAGGTCTCATTGAAAAACATATTCAGTGACCTACCAAATTTTATCCGCAATATACACAAAGACAATGCAAATATAATAACCTCATCTACGTGAAGAAAAGATTAAAACAATGAAAACGTAATTTAAAAAAAAACGATAACGTCAAAACTCAGCATCATATATTATCACCACCACAATTTTCTTCAAAATGTATGGCCAGAAACGGAAAAAAAATTAATGAACACAAGAAAAATGAAATAAAAAACAACATAACATGAGTACTTTGTCAGTTGTTCTTAATATATATATAATATACAGATCCGTTTCGCTGTATCAGTGCGCATCAGTACGATCAGGCATCTAATTGCTTCTCGCCAGTATTGAACCAGACCGAATTGACATTAGTAGGCGATTCTACCTCTGAGCTATGTGCGCTCGATAGAGGAAGAGTGTTTTAGCGTGCTATATACACAGTGTGATTTTAGCGTTTTATATACACAATGTGAATACACAATATATATATATATATATATATATATACATATACATATATATATATATATATATATATATATATATATATATATTAGCAGTATACTGACGCTCACGACTACGAGTTTCCCTCAAACGTCTTCCATCTAACTGCCGCACTATTGTCCCAAGTGCAAGAAGGCTGTTTCCGTTATCTTCCCCCTGTATCAATACTAAAGATCTCTTATTGTAACCCTGTACTCAAATTTCCTCCAAGTCCTGTACTGTGCAGACAATACTTATATATATATATGGATATATATATTGTTTGCAAAATAATAATAGAAGGAAAATATTTCCCGTTCGAAAACGCAAATACATTCGAAATAAAATCGGATCTAAGCTGCAACTCGAAAAATCTAATTTACGCTCTGAAATGCGACAGATGCACAAACATATACAGAGGAGCAACACAATGCTTAAATCATCGTATCTCACTTCATAAGAGAAATATCAGATTATCACATAACAGGAAATTATATGTTTCTAAACATCTACATGAATGCGGTGACAGCTTTTTCTCAGTCAAACCACTCTATCAAAATATTATGAAAACCTATTAATGCAGGAAGAAAGATTCATAAAAAAATACAAACCTTCGTTCAATAAAACAACATAAAAAACAAACACACTTAAAAACATACAGAAACACGCATACATATACTCATAGATAAAAAAATACGCACACCAATCTCAAAAGCAAATCCAATTCATACTAAATAAATAAATAAAAACACCCACACACGCAGGCAGACACATAAAGACACACACTCACAGAACATAATCCAACTAACACACACACCGAAAAACACACAGAAACACGAATAATTACACACACAATAAAAAACACCCATACATATAAACACAATAAAAAACACCCACACACACAAACGGACATAAATAAAAGCGGACTTCACACACACACACACACACACTAAGACACAAAATATCACCAAACCTATAAGATAATAAAGAGGCGCCAGAATGTCTTAAGAAAACAGTTGACTCTTTCATCTGTTTATTTATTTACTGGTTAACCCATTAGGACACATGCTGACAGAGAAAAGAGACGATTCAAACATGCCAGCATTGAACTCACATTATTCTGATTTATTTTATTTTATTATATTTTTTATTTTTTCTGTTCTTATCTATTTATTTATTTTTCATATATTTCCTATTAACTTTAAACAGAATGATCAGATACTCAGAGAAACCCAAACATAAAACAACGAATCTGTTCGCCTGAAGAGAATCAATTTTAGATTTTAAACACATGTAGCGCAAATCATGAACAATTAATACTTCATAACTTGTATAAATACCAAAACAATAAACATATATTTTAAAGAAAACGTTCACACTGAGCAAGGCGGGTAACGCCACTGAAGCGCAGGGGGGCTACGTATGAATGAAAAGATTGGAAAACAGAAAGCCGGAAAGCACATCCTAAACAAGGAACAAAGGATGAGCCTCTTCACCTGTTCAATGTTGATGTGGGTGGATTGTGAACCGGGCGATAGTTTAGTCTACCTACTCCAATTGAGAAATAAAAAAGAGTGAAAAGATTGGAAAATAAATAGCCGGAAACCACATCCTAAACAAGGAACAAGGGATGAGCCTCTTCACCTGTTCAATAGACGTGGGTGGAGTGTGAACCGGGAGATAGTTTAGTCTACCTACTCCAATTGAGAAAAAAAAAAGAAAAAAGAAAAGAGTGAAAAGATTGGAAAAGAGAAAGCCGGAAACCACATCCTAAACAAGGAACAAGAGATGAGCCTCTTCACCTATTTTTATATATATATATATATTTATAGTGTATCGAGGCAGCAGACAATTTTCTAAACATATACTGTTAATTATGAGACAATGAATGTCTATTATGTTTAACCATGAGCCGTTCTAAACGTCGTATTTTGGATTCAATTTCAGTTGAAAATAAAGACAAATATTCTCCAACATTTGGACAATTTTTATTAATTTGGTACTAAGCTTTCGACTCACATGAGCCATCTCCAGAGAGCTTATTAAGACAGCAACACAATAACATCCACCATCACCGAGGATTTTATTTTGAGTTGACATAAACTCCGCTAGGCAACGACAATAGTTACCAAAAATAACAAACGCAGTTCGCAAATTAAAATGTGGTTATATGATGTTACACCACGTGGTAGCACAAAATGGCAACAGAACCATGTATTCAAATGCAATGTAATATGTTATGGCCAGATTTAAAGGTGATTTTATTAAGTGTGGGTTGTTTGGATTTAATGTACACATCCTCCAATATCTGAAGGTTCTTTTCACTGTGTGTTTAAGTAAGGATTACCTACATGTTTATGTTTTTCGGGGAAATGTTGTTTAATTGTACTCTGGTCAGAAAGGTGACATGTAAGTCTACGGGAGAGCGTGGATGTAGATGGCTCATGTAGTCCGAAAGCTTAGAACCAAATTAAAAATATTGTCCAAATGTAGGAGAATTTTTGTCTTTATTTGTAACTGAAATTAAAACCAAAATACGACGTTTAGAACGCTCACGACTAAACATAATAGACATTCATTGCCTCTTATATTTAACAATATATATATATATATATATATATATATATATATATATATATATATATATATATGAGTGAGTGTGTTTGTATGTGTGTGTGTGTTGCCTGTTCTGTGTATGGATAATATCTTCTTTTATCCAAATATAATATCCTCTGTTTTTTAATTGATTAAGTTTATTTCATTTCAGCACATTCCCTAACTGAACTTAAAAAAAAAGAAACATTACCATAGTCATTGTCTTATTGATCTTCATAGACAAACAGTAATTTTAACAAAACTTACGCAAATGAACATATCATGTACACTTCAGAAAGCTGAAGTATTTGCGTAAGCATTTATACATTACCTAATCTTGAAATAGAGGTCAACGTGTGTCTTCTTCGGGTCAGTTAAAAAGCTAATTTATTCTGTACTATTCATAATTTATTTTTTTTAGTTTTCCTTTTGAGCTGCTTATTGCTTTTCCGTTATATATTTATATGTTTATACAAGATAAAAGGAATTCAGAAAATATTACTCGATTTATTTTGAACTACCCGTTGATTACACTTTTGTCTTCTTGTTGGCAATTATTCGAAGCAGACGCTGCACTCTTTGTTTAATATCTCCCATGGAAATTGAACACAGCTTGAGGTCGGTACTTTGTTAGAGTGTACTGCATGCTCAGCATAACTTCATTTAAAATAAATAAATAAATAATGGAAGAATAAGATTGGATACATTATTTTACATTTATAAGAACATAAGTAAGAATCCCGTGAGGTTCAATGCGACAGTAATTGAATGGATTGTCTAAAACAATATATCCATTCGTCTGCTGATTTTGAAACAGTGATAAGATTAATTTATTAATGGAAAATAGAAGTACAATGAACGTAGGTTTTATTTAATTTAGACTTGGGAGTTAGATATGAATGATTTAATGTTTTTCACTTAAATTAAACACATTGCTATAAGATTTGCGTTAATGAAGAGTGTAAATTATGAAAGTCAATAACATCGAATTTTCGTAAAATAGAAACGAAGATTCTGAACTATCTAAATAACTTCGAAATTTCGTAAAACAGAAAGAAACTCTTTAACTAGAAAGGAAATATCTCTTTAGATTTCTCGTTGAAAACGAGTAACATAAACGCTTCATTACCTCCTACTTTGTACATATTACACTACTGATAATGTACTTTAAATTGACTTTAAATTCAATTCAGACAATTGGGTCATTCTTCTGTTAATTAAGTAATGCATACGCAACTTTTATAATACGAGGGGTTAATGTTTAATTTTAATCTGGCAAATTTTCTTTTATTAATTCTGCTCGTTTGAATTTAGGCAGTCAGTCAATTCTGCTTTTTTCGTAGTGGTTATGTTCTTCAATTTTCAAGTACATAATCTAAAATCTGTTTTTGAATTTTGTTTCATTCTCAGACTCAAAAGTTTCTGCCGAAGTAATGGTATTTATTATTTTCTTAATTCATATGGAGAATATCTATTCTTCTCTCTTGCATATTCGATACACAGTTACATCTTAAATCCCATATGAATCTTGTTTTCTCTTAGATATATAACAATTCATGATTATAACTTTAGTTTGAATAATTAACCATGAATTTAATTTAATTTTTGACTATTTTTATTTTCTGAAATATTATTCACATTTATATATTATCTGATGAAACGTTTGTTAAAGTGAGTAGAATTTTCTTGTTGATGATGTCACATATTCAAGTGATATTTGCACTAGAACATCCTGGTTACTTTGAATTTTCTTTCATTTAAATGGTTATCTTTTACACGGCATTCCAGCTTTGAAAAAATTACTTTCCTATTGAGTTTTTTTCAACGATTTTTTTCTTTTTTATCATGAAGCTTCAAGATTGTTATCGTTTGCTAAGTGATGTTTAGCAAAATCATCCCATCTCAAAAAATGTTTACTGGTTCTACATCATAACATTAATCACAGCATCTAATAAATGACATGCCGCACTAATTTAACTTTTAATAACAACGACAGCTAAAATGGATAGCACATATAACATGAAAAGAAAATAATGGCATAATAAAGATACTGACGCTGGACATCAATTCAAATAAAAGATTGGGAAAGAATCCCATATAAATAACGGAATATATTACGACAATATTTCAGAAATCTACTTAATTGTTTACTGAACATATACTATATATTTTACCAGTGAATATTTTTAGAAAGAATGGCTAGTATTGCCATTACCATTTAATACATTATAAGGTTAAAATTTCGAGTTCTTGAAAGGAAATATGTCGAAATATATGTGACGTTAAGAGGAATCATATTATACACACTTTGTACAGTGACTTAATAGAAAAAACATCATAATCGAATTGCAGTCAAGTTCTTTACATTCACTTACTTGCTAATACATTTGGAAATTGCATGGAATTATATTTTCTAACCCACAAGCTATGGAGAAAATGACAGGACAGACTGGATAGCAAACGGTTTAGGAAACCACACTCAAATTTGAACAGAATTACACTTATTTATCCCCAGATTTCCACTGAGTTTCCGCATGCCGGATACGGTGTTAAAAACAATGCACTGTTCCATATGGAATGTGAGGAAGGAAATAATTATAAGCAATCATAATTTGGTTTACTTTTCTTTGAATCCTAAAGAAATCTAACAGTTTATTAGTAAATTGACGATCCCACCTTTAAGTTTTCTTCGCAGAATCCATGTAACGTTTAACATCTATGAGCTTGAAACTTTAGATCCAGACCAAAATATATGCCTGACAAGATACTCGCGGATTTCTACTTAATTGTTATGTTAAACAATGACATGTTTTGTCGGTCACGTTTAAGATCTACCAGATCGTATACTAATAGTTCATAAGATACAAATTTGGAGTTATTGATTCAATATTTGAGAGCAATGTAGCATAGAATTATACACAGGTATTTTCTATAACTGAGCCTTGATTTTGTGTCTCTTATTGTTTACAGTGAAATGACTCAAGGGAAATGCGCAGAGATATAAATAAGGAACTTTGTAGATACGGTAGATATGCATAAAGGAGCGAGAAAAAAAGAAACAAGAAAATGCAAAATATCTTGATTTTCATATCTTCAATACGCAGCATGACTTATATTTGTTGTTGACAACAATTAATTGTTTCTTATGCTATATTTATTCACACTTTCATTTTACTCCATTGTCTGCGATGTTCTGTAATGTTCTATCTGTACCAGACATATTAATAGTGAGAGCTATTTTACGTTAAGTTTTGTCCGACAATAATAGGTCCTTCTACGATGTTCTAGCTCACTTTTTTGTGTCACCTTAAAAAAGGCATCAATTTAAGGGGCATATAATATATAAAAGAGAAATACTTAAAAGATGGATGGAACAGTTCGCAAAAATATGGAACGACCAGAAATAATAAACACCGAAATGAGATCAACACTAAGCCAGATGAGCTGAAGCAAGAAAAATTGTCATATAGATGCAATCAGTCGGAGAGGCTAGGCATGCATGAAAACCCAGTCATATCCCTTAGTCAATTTCTCAACAATATAACCACATACATCTACCACCTAACTCCCCGGAATGCAACTTCCTCGATTACTATGTGTGGGGTGCAATTGAGCGACAGTCTAATAAAACTCTTTGTGACACCAGAGATGTACAGAATGTGAGAATTACCGCATTGTTCACGAAGTTTAACAAAGAATCCGTCCAGTATGAATACAGATTTTGTAATTGGGTTAATTACATTGTTGAGGCCAATAGCTAGGTTATTGATTAAATTTACTTTCTTAGTAATTCAAGATATTTGTCTAGTTTTGGAAAATATATCTGCTAAAATGTGATGTCAATTATTTCCATTTTAGTTTAATTTAGACAACAATTCATCCATCTTGTGACCCTACTTATCCATCATGTAACCCTATTTTCAGATGGTTGGCATTAATTTTAAGTGAATTTTAAGATAAGAACATATCTCACTAAAATTGGAGAATACAATTATTTTTGTCGGAAAAAAAGTAGCCGAAGTGTTAACAAGTGAAACAAAACAAGTGCAAAATTAATGAGTAGAGGAATATTTTAAAGCGAATTCCTCAAAATATTTGTTAATTTGTTTTGACGATGGGTGACCACAGGGTCGAAATAAGGCTTTGGCAATTCCCTGTGTGCTGGGTTACCGCGACAGTTGATGTGACCAGGCATGCAAATAGAGTGAGCGTGTTTATTATAGGATGTCAAAATATAAGAGGACCCTTGGCTGCGTTAAGTCAACTCTCTGACCTTTGGCTGATTGCGCCTACGTTGTGTTGTTATTTTCGGATTAACCAAAGAGGATCACTCATTGCCACTTGATGAGGATGGTCCAGACTTGTGAGGGACTGTATTATAATAAAAACCAGATTTAAGAGGGAAACGACACGGCGAAAATTTGTATATATTTACATATATAGAATAATTAGAAAATTAGAAGTCAAAATAAGTGACGAAAAAGAAATATCAGTTGGCTTGTATTTCAGTATAATAATCTTGTCATATTATATCTACGGGACGATCAGTTAGTTTAATTTGCAATCTCTCTCTCCGATTTTCTTCCTCTTATTCCTAGCATCAGACTAGTTTTCAGGCAGACCGTATTTTAAAACACTCATTTCACGATTCGGGAGCCTACTCATTAAATTCGTCTTTCTATTCTGATTTTGTTAAACAGCACCCCAACCGTTGTGGGAAAGAGAGGTGCAATGTTTTCATTTTCCTTCCTGTATAATTTTTACTAGCTCGAATGGAAAACAATTACATTTAAACATTTCGACTTCCAACATTAAGGACAGTGCTCACATAAATTGTCTCGGTAACCTAGTACACAGAATATTGTCAAGACGTCATTTCAAGATCACTTATAGTCAAAACCCATTTACAGATATTTTGTCTCAAAGACCTTTGATGAATTAGTTTTAAAAATAATTTCGTACTCAGTAAATTTTGCACATGTTTTTTTTCACTTCCTAACACTTCGGCTACTCTATTCCTTAATTTGAGAGAAATAATTCCTCATCTTGAAAATTACGTAAGATTAATACCAGACATCTGAAAATAAGGTATAATAGTTTATATAACTCAAAAATGAGATGTCAGCAGTATTTTCATTTTCGGCTAATTTAGATGACAATTTATCTATCGGGACATGTATAGCTAGAATCAAGAAACACTTAAAATACTTTGGACAAAAATCGAGGAATGTGATATTAGATAATGTAATACAGAAAAAGAACACGCTGATGGCATGAGAACATTTAAGTCATTTTTATTGTTGTCATCATTATTTATTTTAGAATGTCGTTGTATTAATATTCTTATATGAGTTTCAATTAAAGACATAAGGTCGGGAATGGCTTAAGAATCACACTATGATACACATTTTACATATTTTACATAGTTAATGCTCACCGTATGCGTCAGCTGAACTTGTGAAAACATTTTTATAGTTTTAAGTCATGGGCTACCATAAATCCCTTAAATTAGAAACTTTTCCAATCAATTCGAGAGTTTCAACTACAACTAGAATTACTGAGGGGCTCATGTGCTACATTATTTTTAGGTTCCTATTTAAAGATCCTTGTATTTTCATAGCGTTTTTTAAGATTTTCGGAGGTACATTACAATCTGCAGCGAGTGACATGTCAATATGAAAGCACATTTGTTCTTGTGGTATTTGATCACAAAGTATGTTCGATTAAGTTTGCTTTTTCTGCCTGCGCATCATGTAATGTCCCGGAAATTGTAATTATTATTATTATTATTATTATTATTATTATTATTATGTCATTTTTCATCAAATTTTATTTCTGCTATGGTCGCACTACCAACCATGTCTGCGGAAAGACCTAAGGCAGGTCGTGGCGTGTTGTTATGGCTTCATTTCATGTTTTTTCTATCTTCCCCATCTTTCTAGCGTTACACAGACAAAGTTCTCCTTAGTGTGTGGGCTGTACTTAATAAGACATTTTTTTATCTATCTCTTAAGCTGGGGTTTCCAGGGATTCTTTCAATGTGTTTTTATTATTATTATTTTTATTATTATTATTATTATTATTATTATTATTATTATTATTATTATACTCTTCTTTTTGTTGCTGATATTTTGCCTGTGTTTATGATCACACACTCTTGTAGCTAAAATTGTAAGAATTTAGCACTGATTCACTTAGTTTATTTTCAGTTAATTCTTAATCCTGGATACTTCTAATTTTCTTCTTATTGTTAGTGTTTCATTCTGTTCGTTTTTATGCTACATTCTTGACCGTTTTATATCACCTTCCGTATATTTTGAAAATACAATTGAAATATTTTCGATAGGATCTTTATAGCAAACGTGAAAACTATATCTATGAAATTGGTCTTAATCCTTTTTGAAGATTTATTGTAATTTATCTGGTCGAATGACTTGAATGTTAGGGTCACTATGTTCAGTAAAGAGACAAGGCAACTTAATATTTTCCCCAATGCCACATCAGCGACATATACATTTCTTTGCAAGGTATAATACAAGATTATAATGATATCTACATTAATGTATTTGTATTTACAGTTTCTGACACGTTTTCTCTGCCACAAGACAAATGTTGCCAATTTTATCATTATTATTTATTCATTTGTTTATTTTTAAAAGGATTCACATATGTTAAGTGTACAAAATAGTAAGAGTAGTTTCGATAACAATAACCGAAAATAAGGAAATCTTTCTATAAATGCACACTATAGTATATCAGTTATATTTTTTGTACTCTTTGATATAAAACTCGCTTCCACTGGGTAACTGTTATGTCTATTAACATTTTGTCTAGATATCGATTTAGACTAAGAAGTCGATACCTCAACAAAAGAATCGGTGACATTGTAGCTTTTCCATGCATTCAAAAATAGTTAGGTGGCTCAAACCTTGTGGAAAACAGGATTCAGACAGCTACTCGAGCGAAGAAGAGATTTGTTGATCCATATGAATAGAACAAAGAAAAGAGAAATAAAAAGAGAATCGATAAGTTTCTCTGTGTGTTTATTGTCAACGCTGATATTGTGATTGGCATATATGTACACACACGCACACGCACACACACACACACACACACAAACACACACACACACACACACACACACACATATACATATATATATATTAGTAAATGGGTCAAGTCTAGAAAATGTTCAGGTCGCTTACTTCGTACAAATAGTTAAATCAATAGATATGCATATGTGACTTCCCTTGGACGAATAGAATCAATACGGTTAAAATTATAGAAAACCTAACATATATATGTTCTTATGTATGGACCTGAATGCTTTACATTTCTCGGCCTACTGTGTCCTTTCATTTGTTCATAATTGTTTTCATCCGAATTTTATGTGATAGAAAGTACATTCCAAAATAATATAAAAATACAGAAAGAAGGCTAAATGAATATAACCTGAATTCAATATAAGGACATGAATATAGATAACACTCTCCTCCCTTTTATTTTGCTTTAATAAAAATTATATACTCTAATTATTTATTGTATTTATATTATTCATTTATTTATTGGTCCAATTTGCTACTCTCCGAAAACTGAAATATATTCAAATGTTAAACAGGTGGTAACGCATCCACTTTTACTTGCAAAATTTAGTAAGTTATTTCTTAGGGAATTCCTGGTGTAGGGATTATTTAACGGTAGCGATAGGTGAAGTGTAATATTTCCAGCCTCTACATGCTTAATCGATACAAAAAAGATGTTGACTTTTTCCCCACAAGCAAGAGCATATAGAATATCTACATCTGGCACAGATTCAATTGCTGTAGAAAATACTTATCCCTCTGTCTGTCTTCCTATCTGTTTTTCTGTCTCCCTCACTCTCTCTCTATCTCTCTCTATCTCTCTCTCTCTCTCTCTCACACACACACACACACGTATATATATATATATAGTAACCCTGCTGCTTCTCAGCTGTTCACCTGGGTGAAAGCCGGCGTACTATCATTCTATTCAGAAAATTCATCGGTTTGACTCTCCTGCTTGCTCGACTGCCATTTTCCACCTGAATCACTTCTTCCCGCTTTACCGGGGCTAGGCGTCTGACTAATATAGGTGCCTTTTTGTCTCTGCTCGAGTTGAATGTTAGCGAGTAGTTAATGATTTTAAGCTGTTGTTTGCTGATAGAATGAAGCGGCGCATAACATCTCGCATGTTTGGTTCCAAAGACCATTCGCGGCTTTGCAAAAGTGTGCTAAATAATCCTCGAACTCACCTCTATTCAATAAATGTGAGGTCTTCACGACGGACATGTTTTAGTGCTATGCCTGCAAATCCTCTTCTACCTGCACACTTGACACGTCTATTGTACTTCCATCCGTATTTCCACTTAGAACTGAGGCCCACCTAAGTGATGTATACAAAACCATGTTCCTTTTCGTTATTATAATTCATGAATTTGATTCTCATAACACTAGCAGATGTAAGTGTCTTCCTGGCATGAACAAAGCAAAATCTCTCCTGTGCACTCAAAAAATTATAACTATTGCGTCACTGCTTCCTGCTTTACTGCTTATTAAAAGGTAACCAAATTCGGACAGACGGAAGTAGGAACATCAGACGTTATATAAAACAAGCCCGGCCTGCCCGGCCATCAGTTAAACCGGACAGCTCTGAGAAGGATGGAAGTGTCTAGAGATCTCGTTCAGGGCTGTTTGCTTTAAGAATTCAAAGTGGGCTTATCAGAAGCTGCATCAAGTCGCCGACTATGTCAAGCCTTTTGGGATAGTGCTGTGGATGAACGTACTGCAAGGCGTTGCTTTCGAAAATTCAAGACGGGAGATCTGTCTTTTTATGGTGAGTCTCACAGTGGACGACTACAGGCCTTGAAAGATCGAGTCCTGAAATAAGCCATTAAAGAAGACCGTAGTCTAACGTGTGGTGAACTTGCAAGACAGTTCAACATTTCCGATGAAACAATTAGACTTCACCTGCACCGCCTAAGTAAGACGTACAAACTGAGCAAATGGGTTCCGCAAACGCTCTTGGAGGTCCACAAGGAACAACGCGTGGCAGCCTGCGTATCGATGCTTTCTCGCCACCGTACCGCATGCTTATTCAGTTGAGCGCTTATCGGTGATGAAAAGTGGGTTCTGTACGAAACTCCCAACCGTTCCAGACATTGGTTGTCTCCTCAGTCTGCTGTCTCTCACACCGCAAGACAGCCTATGCACTTACGCAAAATTATGATTTGTGTCTAGTTGACAGGTTGTCAAGTCGTTCATTATGGACTGCTACCAATGGGCCAAACGTTCACTGGAGACCTATACTCACAGCAATTGAAACGTGTGCAACAGGTATTGCGCCAGAAGGATTCAGCACTGGTAAATCACAAAGATGTGCTTTTTCTTCAGGAAAACGCCAGACCGCATATTGCGCCAGTGGTCAGGGATATCATACACTAACTTGAATGGGAGACTTTGTGCCATCCACCTTATTCACCTGACCTTGCGCCATCTGAGTACTATCTTTTAAATTCTCCAGATAATTATCTTCGTGAGAAATCTTTCACAAATGAAGCAGACTTGCGCAAAGTACTCACGGTTTTTTGCGTCAAAATCCACCGAGTTTTAGCGCAAGGGCATTGAACAGCTGGAGACACGTTGGCAGAAGGGGCTGGACGCCGGTGGCAATTAGTTTGAAGACTAAATATAAGTTACACATACTGTGAAGCGTTTTCTTTTTTTCCCTTTAAAAACGGACAGAACGTTTTGGTTACCTTGTAAAAGACTTCGTCTGTAGTTCCGGTTTTAAAAACTATGGACAGAATTTTGATCCCTGTAATTATCGTCTTATCATTCTCTCTCTCTCTCTCCCTCTCTCTCTCCCTACTTATATATATATATATATATATATATATATATATATATATATATACAAAAATCTAAAGTGAGCCAAAACCTACCGCGGTTTCACACTACAGATCGTCAGGGCAATATATATATATATATATATATATATATATAAAGAACCTAATTTATATATATATATAAATATATATTATACGATAACTGGCACACTACAAGGCACTATCTTGGGTCTTACGATTTACCTTATCTTCATCAATGATTTTTCTGAAGCAATCACTTCACAAGTAGGTATCTATGCAGATGATGCATAGAAAGAACCTCCAATCTGTGATAGATTGGGGTGAGAAGTTGTTCTTAAATTTCTTTTTCTCATCTGTTTTCACAACCTATAGAGAAAGTACCTTACATCTTTATGTACATCGGTACTCATCCAAAAAGCAATACACTGCTCCTTCTTGGCAATTCTCTCTTAACCAATCTTAACAAATCTCATCCAATCTCAAAAGAAACAATTACATTTCATAAATAAGTATACATACTGCTACGAATATTGGGTCATTGAATCGGTTCAGAAGTTTGTTTTTCGACAGAATGCAGCATTTACCTTTATATAACACCAATTCTTCGTGCATTGAATACTGTTACCATATCTATTCGGATATTTCTACTATTCATCTCCAGCATCTCGACAATATCGTATCTGCAATGTAATCGATCACGACTTTAGGCACATTCTCACCGACAAAATGTGGCTTCTATCCGTCTTTTTCTACAATTATTATCACGGCATCTGCTCGGACAAGGTTCTTTGTTCCATCCTATAACTATCAAAATAGTCAAATATAAGCCGCGCTAATATGTTTCCATTTATTTGCTTCCCGAGAGCTATATTCTACAAACTTGTAAGTGTAAAAAAGTCCTAGCGGCAGTATTACTGAAAGCAAAAGAAAAGAAGCCATTAATACATTATTGAATTCAAGAACAAATATTCTTAAAATATTTCTTAAACTTTTAAGCAGTTCGTCAGAAAAAATCATTTTAAACGCACCAAATTAAAATTCGTCTGGAAGAACACATTTTCTTCAAGCACTGAGAATGAATTCATCAGTAATTTTCAATAGAAACACATTTATTAGCACACACTCCCAAAAATACTTTTACTAATTTCATAACATCCAAAAATTCCCTGCCAAATAAATAAATGTTGACAGATATTTGTAATTGTGTGGGCTACATGGTGTTTACTGAATCTTGAATCGGTGATAAAAAATCACTATTTTTTATGTCCTGCTTAAAAAAATATGTAGCCTATCTTTTCTCTCCAGAAGTTCGTGGCATTTGTTGCTATAAGCACCTTTTGAAACATCATAAACCCCTTTAAGTCATTTTCTATCTCGCTTTCACACACTGAGGTTAATTATTTTGCTCGATGTTTCCAATGATTTTTTATTCAGTATGCTTCCTGCAGATTATTTTTTTCAGAGACTCTTTTCTTATTATGTCTCTACTAAATTCCAACCTCTTATTTATCCCTGTATTTTTACAGGGTGAGGTAAAAAAATTGTTGCTAACTTATATTTGTAATATAGCGCATGCGCGTTTTGTTTTTTGATTTGTTAGATTACACAATGTATAAGGGTCAGTTGGGTACTGACTGTGAGAAAAAAAGCACTATTACGCAATTCCGAGAGAAATTTGGAAACGGCACGCTGTATTGCTTAGCATTCGTGCCGGAAGATCAAATACGAACATTTCAAAATTTATGGGTGTCAATCTTAGCAAAGTAGGCCGTGTCCCCAAAGATAGAGAGAAAAAGACGAAAGTCAAATATCCAGTAAACATTATGGTATTTGGAATGATTACTACTCATGGCAACGTTCATTTTCTCACGTAGCATCAGACTTAATACGGAGGGTCTACATGAAGTGCCTGGTAGATTTAGTGCTTCCTTGGGTCATGAAAGTCGCTGGAGGAAGAAGAAATTCTGGTAAAATGACTCTGCACCGTGCTGCATAATCATAAATTTATTTTATGTCGATTTATTGAATAAATTTTCTCTTTAATATTTCCAGTTATTTTGGGTCATTTAAAACAATATTTGTGGAAATGTGATGTCAATTATTTTCAAATATTTAGGTAATTTACTCCAATTTGTAATTTTCATTTTTATGTTTATCCAGCGCACAATGTATAACACATTACTCAATAAGTTTCGGGCCTGACATATAAAAATAACAAATCCATATAATTTTTATGAAGAACTAACCTTCAAAAGGACACGTGACAAAAGTTGAGCACAATCGGATAATTGGTTGACAAATTATAGTTATTTAAGTAAAGCTACTGTTGCAAAGTTTCCAAACAATGAAAAAATCTAAATTTCGTGTGTTGTAAAAGCATAGCTTCTAATAATAAAAATACTGTTCAAGCAAAGCAATGACTTCATGAGTGTTATTCGGTCTCTGCGGTTACGTGGTGGTATGCTGAATTTAGAAGCGGTGGTACTGACACAAATTATTCAGAAGGCTATGTTCGCCTAAAATCGGCAGTAGTCCCGGAGAACAATTAAAAATCCACAAACACGTTTTCGCAGATCATAAATTAAAGTTGCGCAAGATAGCAGAGGATTTGCACATATTAGAAGGGATTCACCATTTTGCATGAATATTTGTCAATGAGAAATTTGTGTTTAAAACGGTTGCCACTTTTGCTTATAATCAATCAAAACATCAACGCGTCGACTATTCAGAGCATTGATTTCAAATGTTTCAACGCAACAGGAAGAGGTTTTTGCGTAAATATGTGACAATTGATAAAACATAGACTCACACACTTCACTCCGGATTCAATACTTTAATGTGGGTTAAACATATAATGTTACGTTTAAGGGGTTACTGCTTATTTTGAATTTTCTTAAGTACTCTATACTCATATTGTGATTAATTATTTTTAACGTCTTCACAAAATGTTATTTTATTATTGTCAAATAATTTAATTATTGCCAACTATTTACTTATTACTTGTGTTGTTAGATATTTTTAATGGAACTTATTTATGTAAATCGATTTGAATTCTATATGTGATTTGATTCTTTGTTGAAATATCTATGCTAATATGAGTCTATTGTATATATATAAAATTACTTGCTGCCTCGATATACTAAATTTAAGTTACATGATGCCGCAGCATTAAATGATCCCACCGCTAAGAAATTGAAATGGAACCTCATAAAACGTCAAATGCACAGAGCCAAACAGGAATTACAAGAAATCAAAACTGAAATTGTACACATTAAAGGAATTTTACAGTCTTCTACCACAAGTGAAAAATTCAAGGAAATATTGGATTTATTATACAATACAACACAAAAGAAACATGAATCCCATAAACAAGTCATCCAAAAAAAGCTAAACACATTATATAAAGGAAAAATACTTTTACCAAACATCAATGACAACTTCATTAACCTATCGCATTACCAACTTACTCCAGATGAAATAGAATTCCTTAATCTCGGACCAAATTTTCATGTCGCACAGAAACCTAATTCAATGTTTAAACAAATGGAAATTGAAGCTTTAAACCAACAAATACTTCAACTCGAACAGGACAACCATATTACTACACAGGTAGGCTTAAAAGAATTACTCAAAGCTGAATCAATCAAACACCGTTACCATAAAAATCCTAATGATATTATAAATATGCCTCTCATAAAAGCAGCCACACATCTAAAAAATAACAAAAATATTGTTATCCGACGTGCCGATAAAACCAATACATTTGTTATTTTAAACAGACAGGAATATCACTCCAAATTACAGGCCATTCTCGACGATCACAATAAATTTAAAAAAATAACTAGTAATACCACAACCCAACTTAAAAAACATATTAATAAACTTATTACTGCAAACAATGCTGAAATAGGATCCTATAAACTTCAAAAGATTATAGGTGATTATCAACCCGGCTACCTTAATGGAAATGCAAAAATCCATAAAAAAGATCATCGCCTCCGACCTATCATTTCTCAAATACCCACACCAATATATAACCTTTCCAAAACACTTAACAAACTAATTACTCCCTATCTTCCTGGTAAATATAGTATTAACTCCACGGACGAATTTTTACAGATTTTCCATTCCGTAAAACCTAATAATCAAATGAGTGCATCTTTGGATGTCCAAAACTTATTCACAAATGTTCCCGTCCTGGAAACAATTGACACCATTATCCGTGATGTATACAACCATGCTACTCTCCCATCAATCAATATTAAACCAACTATATTAAAAAAACTATTATTAGCATGGACCACACAAGTACCCTTTCACGATCCCTTAGGCAATATTTATACGCAAATAGATGGTATTGCGATGGGATCTCCTTTAGGTCCCCTCTTTTCTAATTATTATATGGCAAATCTAGAAAATAAAATAATTAATGACAACAATAAACCCTCTATATATGTAAGATACATAGATGACATCTTTGTTTTAGCTAAGAACATCGATCAAATTAAATATCTTAAAAACAAATTTGAAAGTCACTCCGTCCTCAAATTTACATTAGAACTTAATATTAATAACAAACTCCCATTCCTTGATGTATTCATTGATTCTAGCACACATAAATTTACTACTTCTTTATATAGGAAACCAACTAGCATAAATTCGTGTCTTCTTAATTATAATAGTGAATGCCCCCAACGATATAAGTTAGCTGTTATAAAAACTTACTTCAACGCACACACATGATATCTTCTTCCAAATCTATATTTTATAAAGAATTACACAACATTAAGCAAACACTGGTCAATAATGGATTTCCTAACTCTGTTATTGATCAACAAATTAAAATGTATCTCAACAAAATTAACAATAGCTGTAACATTAATGATAATATTAATAATAATGGTTTACATCAAAATAAACATAACACTATTAACTTATACTATTGCAACCAAATACATAATAATTATAAACAAGATGAAAAAACTCTCAAAAACATAATACGTAGAAATGTTAAACCAGTCGAAAGTAATAATCAAATTAAACTCATTATATATTATAAACAGTTTAAAACAATTGACCTCATAGTCTATAATAACCCAACAAACACTAAACTAAATTCTTTACAAAAAAACCAATGTAGTGTACCAATTTACATGCCCATTCAGAGATTGCATCTCTGATACTAATCAAAAACCTAGTACATATATTGGTTTTACTTCAACCACGCTCTCCCGTAGACTTACATGTCATCTTTCTGATCAGAGTACTATTAAACAACATTTCTCTGAAAAACATAAACATGTAGGTAATATCAGACAGATTTTGGTCAACAATACGGTGATCCTTACTCATAAACACAGTAAGAGGTACCTGCAGATATTGGAGGCCATGTACATCAAATCAAAACAACCAACACTCAATAAAATCAACTTTAAAACAGGAAATAAGATATTATATTGCATTTGACTACATGGTTTTGTTGTCATTTCGCGCTATCCCGCGGTGTGACGTCATAAAACCGCATCGCAAACTTAAGAACTGCGTTTATTATTTTTGGTAACTATTGCCGTTGCCAAGCGGAGTTTTATGTCAACACAAAATAAAATCGTCGGTGATGGTGGATTTTATAATATTTCAGTTTAAACTACCTGTCTGAAGATGGCTCATGTGAGCCGAAAGCTTAGAAGAAAACCAATAAATATCCAAATGTTGGAGAATTTTTGTCTTTATTTTCAACTGAAATTAAAGCAAAAATACGACGTTTAGAACGGCTCATGATTAAACATAATAGACATTCATTGTCTCTTATATTTAATAGCATATGTTTAGAATATATATATATATATATATATATATATATATATATATATATATATATTGACTTGAATTAATAAATATACATACGGGGGTATAAATGTATCTATATCAATCTGGGTCTAAGAATTTAAGTAAGTATTATTGTATAAGCAAGTGGTGATTAAATCATTTTATGTTACTTAAATTGAGATTACTGACATAGTTAAGTTGACAAGTTTTCCCTAAAAGACATATGTTACATTTATCTTCTTTGCCGATATAACGTTTGGATTTAGCTACGTTGTCCTGAATTGTTTCTGTTATTTAATTTCCAGTAATGTATGGATAAAGCAGTATTTTTGGTATATTTACTGTTCATTACCTTTTCTGTATTTACTGATGATTGCATAAGGCGTAGGAATATATATATATATATATTCATATTTTTAGCCGCATAAAAATTAAAGGCTTAGAATCAAGGGCTCTACGGCATTTACTTTTTTAAAAAGTGCTTAATACATCATACATTGTAGAGAATAATTTAATTATGATTAAATTTGTTTTTTATTTAAAAAATAATTTTATTTACCTTGCATCACTGAAATGTCTGTTTCAAGATTTAAAGACATTATTATATTAACTCTTTAATAAGCAATTAATTGTGTTATATATTCAACTGTAACTCATTTTTCCTAAAGTAATTTGAACATTGCCTTATGACACGCTAAATGCTTTAAACATCAATACACAGACATTTCCGTATTGCAATGTAAATGAAATTAATTTTTAATGAAACCCAAAATGTGTTACGCGCTCGCCCGTCTGGGGAAATGATAGACTTTAAAAACAGTAGCTACTCACCGCTATTTACGCATCTTTGTAAAGTAATTGTTTGAACAATCTTGACTCCTGGCGTTTGTATACATTGTGTATATAGCACTTTAAAATCAGTCTTCTTCTAACTTGTGCAGATTGGTCAGATATATATAGCCTATTGATCAATATAAAATTTATTTTTTCTGCTTTTTTAAGTAATGATTCTCCGTTTTTGCAGTTGTCTTATCTATGAAGTAGTAATCATTCTGACCGAAAAATATTGGCCGAAAATCAACATTGGTCTGAGAATGATGAGAGAAGATAATCTTAAAATTTTGAGAAAGAAATAAAAAGGGAATTTCTTCGAAATTGTCTTTATATACATATTTCTTTGTGTCATTTCTGGAGTCTTCATTCCACGTTTCTCCCTGTGTTTTTTTGCTAATTAGCTCACTTTGTGTGTGTGCCTATGTGTGTGTGTGTGTGTGTGTGTGTGTGTGTGTAAATGTTCATATATATTTATGATTTTTGCAATGTTTGTGAGTAAATCTGTTAGTATATCTTTCGTCTATCCATCTGTGCATATATGTACACGTTGCAGTGCGTCTGATTTTGCCAGAATACACACACACACACACACACACACACACACACACATATATATATATATATATATATATATATTGTACTTTTACAAGGAAATACACACACAACAAAGCACACAACACATATATATATATATATATATATATATATATATTCATTTGTGTGTGTTTTTTATACCTATGTTTTAAAATGAACTTTAATATACAAAAGTTTTATTGAATCTTTTCATTTTAAATTTAACTGAAAGTTATCTGTTTAAATTGTCCATTTTTAGTAAGAAAATACCTCTAAATAGCAATTATATTAATTATAATCTGAACATTTTAATATTTTTCAGTTAAATCAAAAATGAAGCATCTTTTGATATAGAGGAATTTGTAAAAGAAATTAATTATGTAGAATAATTACTGAGAGCATGAAGTGCTGCTACGCTGAGTATAGTTGAATAGATATTATGATATGGAAAAAAGTAACATACATTGAAAGTTTTAAGGGAGGATTCATTTGTTAATAAGTACAGAATCTTTCAATAAAATCTGGCTATTATATAATTATTTGCACGAATCCCCAAATCAGTATGTTTTTCAACTTAAAACAAACGGCAAAACAATAACTGTAAATATTACGAAAGCCCACCGACGTACAAAAGAATAGTAAATAATATTTGTAATGTTCTATATAAAGAATATAAATGAAAAACTTACTTTGGTCTTCCTCTTTTAAACGTTTGAACTTTAAAATTTTGTTTTTATTAAGTTTGTTGAAATTTTTCATCATAATATGCGCATCCTTCAGCGAATATCTATCTATCTATCTATCTATCTATCTATCTATCTATATATATATATATATATATATATATATATATATATTGTGTGACTTGTGTGTGTGTCTGTTTTTGCCTCTCTGTATGTGTGTGTGTGCAGATTATAATTGTTCTAGTGTTGGTTTGAATTTTTTCAGTGTAATTTTTGTTTGGAATTCAGACTTTGAAATATAAATAATTATTATGTGTATTTCTTCTTAATATTTATGTTCTTGTGTGCGCAAAAGATTGTGTTTGTGTTAAGATATTCATTGTATGTCTGTGTGTATATGTGTAGATTGCGTGTTTAATTAAAATGTTAGTTTTTGTTAGAATTTTTGTATATATTAATGCATATTTGGTCATCAAACTTTTTTTAAACATATTTCTTCAATATGAATGACAAGAAAAAAATTATTATTTTTATTTAGTTTTTCCTTCATTCTTATATGTTTTCATTTAGTGTGACTAAAGGAATGTAAAATTGTCCACATATTCTACTTTACCAAGCGCTTTCAGCCATTTCAAAACCTTTTAAAGAATATTTGTTTTTAGATACAGTTAATTTCCCTTCATCTTTGACTGTATAAGATGTGTTTCTCTGTTGTTTTAAATGCTATCAGGAGCATTTATCCCAAGCTTCGTGTTTTAAGCGCTGCTGTAATTCAAATAAGCGTCGTTGGATTGTTTATAAATATTAAAATTCAACATCACACTGCTGAATAAAGTGATGTTGTTGGTAGGAATGAGGTGTTTTATACACTGCGACTATCGCACAGTATGTCACCGGTAAATTGATTTTTATTGAATCTTAGAGAAAAACTGTCGTCTCACGTCGTTATTCTCAGTGTCTACTTATATTTACATACTCGCCATACCTTATAGTTATCAATTTTTCCAACTTGAAACAAGATTATATATATATATATATATATATATATATATATATATATATATATATATATATATAATCATTTACAGACAAGCTGGGTAAAAGCTACATTAACTGATTGCGTCAAGCCATGATGAAAACTGTCATTAGACAGATATCTTTTCACTGCGCTTTCGACGTACATCAAAGAAAGACATCATTAATAGCAGTTTATTCACAGGATGTACACAAACAGCCAGTAACTGAGAGTGTTCAATTTGATAGCCGAACCGAACTGCGTTCAATTTATCAACCAAAGAATGTGGCGTAAATCATTAATTAGTTACTGTTTTTAGGAAATCTGCTTCCCTCTTTAGGGCTATACCGACTTGTGAGAACATAAATAATCACCTGCAGGGAAACTTGTTTCGCAGTAGCTAGATTAACCGATAAATCATTTTGAAAATATCTGTTTTTCGCCATGAAATCGAACCTGCATACTTCCAACACAAGAAAGATGCCGGCTTAAAATCAGACGTGTCTTTACCAATCGATCCACGAAAGATTACATGGTAGACAAGATTCAGTTTAACCATTATATAATTATTTTCCAGATTCATTCTATAGAATGATTAATATCTGCTCAGGTTGTACGAAATGGAAACAAACTCAACCGAAGTTAACAGTACAGTATTATACGGAAATTTACGAAACTGGCATTTGTTTACATTTGAGAATACCGGAATGCTATGAGATGTCTGTTCTTTAATATGGCAGCGAAACCTGAACAATCTCATCAAAGATGAAGGAAAAACTTGAAACAACTGAAATGTGGTTCTACAGAATGGTGCTGCGGACATCATGGATCGAGAATGTGAAGAATTTTGAGGTTTTGGAAAATAGGAAAACGAAATTAATATTGAGCATAAAAAACAGCTAAAGTTTCTGGGACATATAATGAGGGAAAACGTCTTAGAGAATATGATACTCAGAGGTCAGTTAAAGAGAAAGAGAAACAAGGGAAAGTAGCGTGTAGCATACTCGACGTACCTGAGCAAATGGATGGCAGAGCGTGGTTTCAGTGGGATCACATGAGAAAGCTCGCTTAGAGCGACCAGGGATACGGAGACGTGGAAAGACATAATCGGCTACGTTTTGAAAAAACGTGACGCATAAAAGAAGATAAAACATGACTTACTATGTCGCCATTTGAAAATTGCATTTTAAAATTAATTATATTCTATTATCAGCGGGAAAATGATAACTAGAATTTTCTTCAAAAATTAGATTTTACACGCGAATCGACGTAAGAAAATGAAAATTATTTCGTCGCTGTTTAAAATGCTGCTATTTTAAAGAGGATCAATGGGATGACATTCATAAATGAAGAATATAGTTCAAATGTTGAACGAGTCTCGCTTACTTCAGGAAACAGCTAAAAAGCTGTCATTTTTTTCTGAACCCGAACAATTCCAGCTACATCATAGGCAATTATCTAAACAGCTAAGCAAGGACTTTGGATTGAAAAAGAGAGAAAAATACAAGTATTTATTGACTAGAAATAGAAGGTCACGTAACAGACATCAAAGCCAAATTGAAAACGTGTCCCAGAACTTGCTTTTACCATAAAATATAAATAAAACGTTCCGTTGTGGTCAGTTCCAAAGTTATAAATATATCGAATTAATTGGTTTATCTGTCGCGAGATAATTCTAAACGTTTGACTGACGGTATATATTGACCTCTACTCTTGTTTTAAAGGTGGAACAATTTAAAATACAGATTCATTCGGAGTGAATGTATCTAATTCGGAAATAGTTTCTGTGTCTTTGTAATCCATTTAGTGAGGCATTCTCCCAGTGTCCACCTGAAAGAGGTGAGTTCTGAAATCGATTTAGTAAGTCTGAAAATATATTTTCTTCATTTATGCACATCTAATATGATTTATATATAGAACATAAGCAAAAACATCCGGTTGGTGAAGACTTAATTTGTTTTATGTGTTTGTTTTATTCCCAGTCATTTAATGTCTTCCTAATTTCTTTTCTTTGTCATTAGCGCTCGACTATCCAATTAGAAGGGAAGGAGAACAGTTCGCCAGCTGTTCGGAAATGTTTCTATTCAGTGATGATTAAGCATTTTGGAAAATTGCCTTTACTTATCGTTCAATGTACTCATAAGGCTGCAGGAATTCACACACACGGACAGCGGGAGTCATTAGATCATTGCGCCGATATTTCTGCAGGATAACATTAGTATACGTATTGTGATATTGAATTGACTGTTTTGCCCTAATAATGAAACTTTTGTAGCTTAAATAAATTTTACTATATTTTTAGGCATTGTTTTCTGCTATACAATAGCAACAATAATTGCACAGAAAATTAAAAAAAACATATACACGCACCACACAAAACCTCTCATGTATAGAAAAATTATTAAAGTATATTTGAAAGTCTTACAGTAAGTGTAATATTAGGGGTAAAACGCATTCAAAAATAAAGGTGAACATTGAGGAGAATAAGGAGTTTCAGTGAAGAGGAGTAATATTTTTCATGTGTTCGTACAAGTAATTACTTATACGGAATCAGTCAGTTAAATACCATACGTGATACACGCTTGCGCGATTATGTGTCGAAAGAGAAGTGACTGACTGGGCAGAAGATTATCCTGCAGTAGGTTGCCATTGCATTCTGCGGTAGAATGGTTGCCGACCAAGGATACGGAACCCAATCTGTCCTATCATTTAACCCATAACTGGGGGAAGAGACGGATTGATACCTTTCCCAAGGATATTTTCGCGTAAATGAATGCAAGGAATTCGACTGGAATTCGAACTCGTTTTCCCGGAATCAAAGGACGTAAAAACTCTTCAATAATTCTGCATATCAGCAAGCTGTCGTGTATCTTTTATCGATTATGAAAGAAGATATCCATTTATTTTATGAACGCTGGGATAATGTGATGGTCATTTTTTGAAAATATTCCCTATATATTCAGATAAATAACAAAACCACATCTTAAACAATGAAAAAAATCGACATTGGTATTAGCTAAAAAATATAGCTTCAAACGCGGTTGCGCATAACGTTTGGACAGTTTTTGCAAACTTTGTTTTCTGAAAAGAAAACGCTTTTTCGGACACAAAATAAAAATGAAATAAGTAAATATTTATTTTAATCGCTATGACTTTTTAATTGTTTTTATTAAAACATGTATAAAAGAGTTTTCTTGTTCAAAATACACCATATATATATATATATATATATATATATATATATATATTTTATTTTTGCCAAAAAATAATATATATATATATACATGTATATAATATATATGTAACTACCATGTAAAATGTGTATATATATATATATATATATATATACAAAATTAAATATTAAATAAATTTGATTTTATTTGAAATTTATTTCATTTATATAGGAACACGGAAATTTCAATATTTCGATATTGCACCTCGTCATAAAGCAATGGAGAGACATTCTTGTGGGTGGGTGTTGTCATTTTCATATAAATATATGTGTGTGTGTTTGTATGTATATGTAATATGTGAGTGTGTATGTATATTGTTTATTTTAAATTTAATGATGAGCTGTAATATCGCGAAACTGACCTGTCTACGGATGACTATAATTATATTATATATAATTCTTATATATTTTATTCCCTATAATATATATGTGTGTAAGTGTGTGTGTGTATGTGTGTGTGTGTTTATTTAAAGCTAACTCTGGAAGTACGTGTGTGGACGTATATATATATATATATATATATATGTATGTATATACATTTATATAAAAGTATGTCCACACAGGTACTTTCACAGTTAGCCACAAATATACACATTTAAATAACTATTTTAATTTAATTTTTTAATTTATTATATATATATATATATATTTATATGTTAGGTGCAAGTGCATTTATGTACTCATATATGTGGAGGATTTATGTATATATTTATATAAATTTGATAGTTTTTTAATTTTTTCAGCTGTTATTTTATTGTTATTTTATTCATATCAATTATCAATTTTTTTTTAATGTGATAGCTTAAGGAAATATATATTCTACACTATAATTATCTGATCTTTAGATATCTCTATAGTAATCTTTCTGTCTTCTGAATTTTCCCTTCTATTTTATATGGATATATATATATATATATATATATATATATATATTTGTCAACCTCGATCAAAAGTCTGCCGATGCTGACAAAGTAATCCCCGCTGCCGAGCTTGAAAATTCCTCCAATGCGTGCGGATTAGAGTAAGAAATGGCTCGTGAATTTTAATTCTTTCAAACGAATCTGTTATCGATTAACCAACTTTGACACTCGCTCCTACCCCCCCCATGAGCATGGATCAGGCTAGTCTCCCTGCAAGCAAAACACTGCACCTCTTCGATGTAACTCACACAACAGACCTCAAGTGGAATTACAATATAGATTCCATAGCTAAATCCGCTGCTAGAAAGTCGGTTCTCATTGTAGGACCAGGATGTTTTTTCCTCTATAAAACAATCCTGCTCAAATATAAATCTACCATCCGCCCAAGATTGAATACTGCTGCCATATCTGGTCTGGTTCTTATGTTATCCAATTAAGGGTACTTGACATAATTCACTGGAGAATATCTGATCAATTCAGACATGGTAGCTGAGATACAGTCACTTTCTCACTGGGGTAATGCGACTTCCCTCTGTCTCTTCTACAAATACGGAATCTGCTACGATGAACATATCTCACTGGTTCCCTATTTATATGAATTTACTCGAGCCACAAGATTAGCAACTCGGTTCCACCTTTTTACTGTGAAACCAATAAAAAATAAATGCAGATTCTACTCCATCAGTTTCCCACTTTCTGCCTGTGGAGTTCTCTTTCGTTTACTTGTTTCCCCGACAGTTACATTCAACAAAAATTCAAATGTAAAGTCAATAGTCATCTCCTTTCTCACTAAACTGCATCCTCTCTCTCTCTCTCTCTCTCTCTCTCTCATGCTTCTTTCTCCGTTCACTCCACTCTCTCACTATTGTCATTCTACTCTTACCTACTTCCTGACACTACTTGCAGCCTGTCACTCTTTCTCATAACTTTCCTCCTATTTAACCTCCTGCAAAACAGTGGCAGTAAAATGTCTTGCTTGGTGTGATATGATTATAATATGTATATAATTTATTATTTATGAAAATTCTCTGGCTTCCTCCAGTAATTTATTCTAGTATTAAAATTAATATAATTTTATCCCTACAATATTAAGACGATATGATTTGAAACAAATCATTTTTGAAAAACATTTGGTACATCTGAATATTACACCAGATTATCTAATTCCCTATTTGCATTTTTTTACGTTTTCTTTTTTATTTCCATTTTATGTATCTATCCCCCTTTTATTTTCAATTCATGTAGCTGACGTTTCTTTCGACAGCTGTATGGCATGATTTGTTTCTACCTTTATCTCTACATTAATTCCTTACATGTCTACCGCGTTGTTTTTTCCTTCATTTTTCATTTTCCTCCAGTTACATTTTTGTAACACGCTTATTTTTTTGTTTTTTTACCTCAGATGTAATCAAAATGTTCTTTTCAATGATCGGGTCTTGAATACCTTTTGCTGTCACTCTTTTCTTTTCCCCTTCTTCCCTACTCTCCTTGTGAAGGTCTAGACGAAAACATTCTTAGAAAATCTAATCTCTATATTAACACCGGTCCCATTATTTTTTCTATTTAATCTCATTTTTTTATTTATGTAAAATTCCGGTTCATGAATTTTTATTTTTGAGTGAACTTACGGTATAAGATTTTTCTGGATTTTGCATAATAAAGAATTTATTGCTGAAAAAGTGAGATTTTCCTTGCTGAAAAGGCCTTACGTCATATGTAGTTTTCGGATATTTATTTGAATATATATATATATATATATATATATATATATAATGGGTTTATAGTGCATAGCGGCAGATCTGTAGGTGGTTTTAAATTACTAGATGTCGAAGTCCGACCGTGTTCATTGGTTATATTTAAGCGCAAATGCTAAAGAAGATTTTATGAATCCATCTTCTTCCCTTTATGTACTTTTCAATCAGTCAAGCAGAAAACCATATTTAAATACAGAGGAAATGAAAATATGTTTAACCTTTGAAACACCTTGATTAACAACGATCAGCCTTTTGAAAATGTTTAATGTAATGTCTATATAATGGATTACGAAATATTATGTTTTTTATATATTGTAACAAGCATCAATGATGTATTGAATAACACAATATTTATAATATATTTTTTCATCTTCGCTCTTGAAAATAAAACTAACAGCCGTTCCTTTCGAAAATTTTAAACAAAAGGGGCACATTTCTTACATTACTTTGCTGAAGTGAGCTCTATGTCTTAAAAATATAAATGTCGCCAGCAATGAAAACTTCATATGTTTTATATGAGGTACTATCCTTCAAATGGCACGTGAAAAGAGTTGGACTCAATCGGTTTATTAGTTTAGAAATTGCAGTTATTTAAATCTGAATATCATGTGTTGATAATGAGTTGCTCTCTGGTGGGAAAAAATGTCAAGCAAAGCAATTGATTCATAAGTGTATTTCGGACACTGCTCCGTCGGAGAAAATGGTTAAGAGATGGTATACTGACTGCGGTTGTACAGACACAAATAATGCTGCTGGTTCAGGTTGCCCCAAATCGACAGATGTCCTGGAAAACACCAACAAATGAACAAGCTCATTTTGGCAGATCGTAAATTGAAGTTGCGTACGATAGCAGAGGAATTAAACATATCAGAGGGCAGCGGATTAACCATTTTTCATAAACATTTAACACTAAGAAAGCTGTGTTTACTGCGAGAGCGGTGTTTGCTTACAGTCGATCAAAATGAACAACGTATCAACGATTCAGAGCATCTGTTGCAACAGTTTTAAAGCAACAAGAAGTTATTCGTAAATATATAACAAGGGATGAAAGAAAGATCCACCCATTTACTCCTGAGTCAAATCGACATTCATCTGAGTGGACATCAGCAAGTGAAAGCCGTCCAAATCGACCAAAATCGCAAGGATAAGCAGGCAAGATTTTGACCTATATATTAAGGGATGCGCAAGATATTTTGTTCAACAATGACTTTAAAAAAGGAAGTGCCACAAAACGCGAATATTTTAAATCATTATTGGTGCGTTTAAAGGAAGAAAAGATGGTCACAAATGAAGAACAAAAAAGTGACCATTCACCCAGTCAAGGCCACGTTTCCCAAAATGATCGTAAAAATGCCAAAACTCGAATTGCACTTCGAATTCACCCTATTTTCCAGATTTGGCCCCGAGCGACTAGGAGCTGTTTTAACGAAATACGCTAGAGAAAGAGATTTGGCTGCAATGAAGAAATGATACTGGAGTCTGAGGCGTATTTTGAGGCTAAAAACAAATCATTACACCAAAAATGCATCGAATTAATAGAGAAGCGTTGGAGCCAGTTTATAAGCCTATTTCGTTATATTCTCATTTGTCACGCCCTTATTTTGGAGTTTTATAAATCCGTTGATACACTTTTTTATTTCTTCCTTCATAAACCTACTAGAAACAAATGTGGCCTATTACACATAAATTCCTTAGTGTCATACTAAAAAAGACTGTGGACAAGTTATCTCTGATAAAAAAAAATAGTGTAATCAGGTGAAATTCTGTCGGATTTATTGATTGAAATATAGCAAGAGTCATCGCTTTTGTTTCTAACAAACATTTTGTAGAAAATCTGGAGAATGTAAATGCGTAGACGTTCATTGCAATAACATTTTCCTTGGCTCAGTCTATCCCGGTAAATATTACAAGCTGCTCTCTATATTCTACATTTCCCACTGACAGATATATCTGTCTATATCATAACTTTTCAGTGCGAGGTGTGGTAAAAGATCATAATATATATATATATATATATATATATATATAGATTTATATATATAACTATATAAATCATGCGTCATATATATATATATATATATGGATATTTTTATATAACATTTTTCAAAAATTAGCTCTCATAAATTTTGAGTATAATGTCATTTTGCCATTCCTTTATTTTTCTCAGATATTCTGGTATTTACCTCCTGGAAATTAAGCAACTAGTATACCAGGGATATCCAAAGGCCAAAACTTGTTCAACTGAATAATGTTTCTCTTTTCAAGTACCCCTATTAAATAAATCAAAACTTCTTATATTTACAGTAGATATCTTAATATGGCAAATAGGTAAGTAGTGATGCAATCAAATGAATCATACATTGGTTTAGACTGCCAATTTTTCTAAATATATTTAGCTTTTTTTATTTCAATTCGCTACAGGTTTTACTTAAGACTTTAAAACTAACCCGAGGATGTTTATTAATGCATAGAAAGAACAATTATCATCTTTCATTTGAAAAATAGGAATATTTTTGGCATATATGAAAGCAAAACTTTTTATTCATGAATTAGAATACTTTATGAATTTTTTTTTTTTTTTTTTTAGAAACACCGATTTTCTTAGAGTACTTCAAATTTTAAAAATATTTTATGAAATACAATTTTGAATTCAAAGGCAAATAATACTTAGGTGCACCCATAATACTATAAATATTTCAACAGAAATAAACGTATTATATATATATATATATATATATGTGTGTGTGTGTGTGTATCCGAGTGAATACAGAAAGAAGAAGAATTCTTACAACTTCCAAAATATTAATTTAAACAGTGCTCGATATATAATATAGAGAGCTGTGAATATTTATTATAAATTATATTTTAGAACATGTAAATAAATTTCTATATATATCTACGGCAAAGGTACGTTTGTTTCGACATTGAAACTTCAATGTCTCATCAGGCGGTGTGAAAATTAATGGAATGTCTCTTTCCTTACATTTGTTTAGTTTTGTCAGAGGTGTTGCTGGGGGGTAGTGATTGGGGAATAAGTCTCTAACCGTTGGAATTTTGGAGAGGGTGTTATTTAAAATGGTTGATTATTGAGTGTCTTTGATTTCTAGACAGATTTAACCTTGTAAGTTTTTATTTTCTAGTGACTAGACTATATCGTTTGAAAATGTAATTTACAGTAAAATCATTAAAGATAGCGGATATCAATCATCAAAAATTATCTTTGTGGAAAAATTCAGGAGTTCAAAAAGCAAAAATAGTAACCGGAAAATCAGATGGTATAACCCTAATATTAATCAATCAATTAGCTTCAAGCTGGGATATAAATTCCTTGATCTAATAGATAAGCATCTCCCCAAAAAATAAGCCTCCAAGCAAAATACTCAATAAAAATACAATTAAACTAAGCTATAGCTGCTACAATAATCTAGAAAAAATAAGTAAAGTCCATAACAACAAAATATTAAAAGCACACAACAAAAATAACTCCAACACTAATACCAGTCTGGCCCATAATAACAACCTCTGTAACCAATGCGCCATGACCAATAAATATCTAACGAAATCCCTTATATATATGTGTTCGATTTCATCCATGAAAAATCCTAAGGATGAAAAAATGTATATCGGAAATACCATGAATGTATTTAGAAAGTAATTTTACAATAACCTCTCATTCTTTAATAACAAAGGAAAAAAACTCATGACATCTCTATCCAAACACTTTTGGAAGTTAAAAGACGAAAATAAAACCCCTAAAGTTAAATAAAAATCCTTAAACAAGCAAGAACAGCTAAATCTATAAAGGAACCATGTTTCCTCTGTCTTCAAGACAAATTTGAAATCCTTAAATATATGAACAGTAGCAAGTTTTTAAACCAGAGGATGAAACCACAGTAAACTCCAAGCACACGCTAAAAGAATACTGCAATAGCCAGAGCTAGAATCCCATAAAAAAAATTCTTTAGAAATATGGAATTATTAAATTCTAAAGTAAGGTTTAATATTCATAATTAAATTAAAAATTATTATCTAAATAAAATTTAGAATTTTATAGAAGTAATCGATGTACTAAATTATAAAATAAGGTTAATAACTATAATTAGATTAATTATATATACTGTCATTGATACACACAAATCATCGTAAATACAAACATACCTATTACCTATCCACCTATTACCTCAAATACAAACATTCTACTTTCTGCTTACATAAATTACTTATTACGCACTTATTACCTGCGTTTATCTATTACCTAAATAACCCTAACATTAAAATGTACCTCTTACACTAAATTTTACCACAAACGGTGATATAATTAAAATTTGAAATTTAATAGAATAAATAGGTATCCAAACTGTAATCTAATTAATATTTAAAATTTAATTGAAAAAAATCGTCTTCCTAAATCCAAAATTATGATTAAATATGCAAAATTAGATTATTTACAAAAACCCTACTTATATACAAAAAAATATTCCGTACTGAATACGCATCCCACCCATAACCTGTTGCCCTAAGAAATCCTAAAAGATATAGTCTCGTCACAAGATATATATAACTAAAACTTACAATCCCCACACAAAAATTCTAAAGGTCAATCAGCATACTTGTTTCCTTATCACTAAACCCCCTACATACATAATTGACAAGATAAAGAATAGATATTTAAAATTTTAGTTTTAATAGAATAAACGGTTTCCAACCGATGATCTAATTAATAATTAAAAATATAAATGTAATAGAAAAAAGTATATTCCCTAAATCCAAAGTTAAGATTAAATATACAAACTTACATCAATCATAAAGACTCTGCTTAAATAAATATATCCGGCGCCACTTACTACCGGATCTTCTGAGAAATCCAAACGATATAGACTAGTCACTAGAAAATAAACACTTACAAGGTTAGATTTGTCTAGAAATCAAAGAGTCTGATTAATCAACCATTTTAAATAACACCCTCTCCAAATATTCCAACGTTCAGACACTTATTCCCCAATCACTAACCCCCACCACACCTCTAACAAACTAAACAAATATAAGGAAAGAGGCTTTCAATTAATTTTCACACCGCCTGATGAGACATTGAGGTTTCAATGTCGAAACAAACGTACCTTTGTCGTGGATATATATGGAAAAATTATGTACATGTTTTAAAATATATATATGTGGACAGTTGCTTTATACGTAGCAGTTAAATTTATATATATATATATTTATATATATATAACAGTTGGACAGTTGCTTTTTACATCGTAGTTATATATATATATATATATATATATATATATATATATATATATTGTATGAAGGGAGCAAATAATTTTCTAAACATATACTGTTAAATATAAGAGACAAAGAATGTCTATTTTATTTTATCATGAGCCATTCTAAACTTCGTATTGTGGCTTTAATTTCAGTTGAAAATAAAAACAAAAATTCTCCGACATTTGGATAATTTTTTATTAATTTTGTTCTAAGCTTTCGGCTCATATGAACCATCTTCAGAGAGAAAATTATCTAAATGTTGGAGAATTTTTGTCTTTATTTTCAATTCAAATTAAAGCCAAAATACGACGTATAGAACGGCTCATGATTAAACATAATAGACATGAATTGTCTCTTATATTTAACAGTATATTTTTTATATATATATATATATTAATCTAATTCACCTGAGAGATCTTTCCGGAAAATATTTGTAATTAAGTAAAAAGGCCTAAGCCCACAAACAGTTTCGTAGATTACAGATTCCACACTGTCTTGGTGTAACGTTTGAAAGAATGAATTATCTTTTTTAAAATGTCAGCATAAAACAAATTTCAATTTCTGTCATATAGTTCTAACTCGGCTACTATATTTACTTATATTCAGTCTGTTCTAATCCATCTACTGCCTAAAGTTTAACAATTCTGGTTCTTCCCCTCTGTAATTTATCTACACTAGCCGGTTATAATTTATAAACACATTCTTACTATGAGAAACCTAACTCCCTTTTCCTTCATCCATTCATTCTTTCTATTCATGTTGTAATATCATTTCTAATGCACACTTATTTTATATCTTCATGTAGGCCCAAATTAAATACATATTGTTCAAAATCAGAGATTCTTTTTATAAAACTTCTTCCTTCCATCCTCTCTTGAACCTTGTCTCGTCCTTTTCGCCTGATAAAAATTTACTTCCAACAAAAACACAGCCAATACGAGAATTATCAAGACAGAAAACTGACATCTACGTCTCCCGATGACTAGATTCTAAATATAATTTTAATAAATATTTGTTCTGTAATTAAATATATATTTGCTGGTTTTGTGGATCATATTTTAGTTTTCATAAAAATCTTTAATATTATATTACTAGGATCCATTTGTATTAGTTACAAATGAAAATTTAATTACCACGTATTTTTACTATCACCATCAGTGCCGAGCTTAGGGCCCCCTCCGACCCCGCAATTTCTTGAGAGAGAAATAGATTTTAGATATCTGTTTCAACATACAAGAACGTAACCGGTATATTGAAACATTCCGGATGTCATAAAACATTTAAGAAAATGTAGCGACAGTGTAGTTTATAAAGAACTGAATATAAATACTATGACCGCAAAAACTCGAATCAAAACACAATTAACTCCTATTCTGCATAAAAATAAAATAAAGATATAACAAAAACTGATAACAGATTGGATCGAGCGACCGGCGACAGACATTAGATGTAGATATCTTCAAAGGGACAATATTGTTTTACTCGGCTGTTTATTTCATTCCTCCATCAGCGACTCCCTCCTATCGGTTAATTCTACCAGTTAGTCTATGTAATTTGCTAGAATCTTTCAAAATGAAATGAAGGAAATTATGACGAGTACGTCATAATTTCATCCATTTCACTGCCGTTTTTGTTTTCACTCTGAAGCATTTTTACGTCCTTTGAGGAAATAGATTTTTTTTATTTTAGATTTTCTTTTGGTTTTCTTATTTCTTAATATCTATTTGTATTATGGTTATAAATGTTTAGGCTGACTGGTGTCTGCATGTGTAATTTTACTTCATTTTTCATTAACGGCCTTCGTTCGGCCTTCGACTCGTCATTATAAGACGATCCGTTTACATTTTACATTTTTTTCTAGTCGAGTCAACTTTTTTCAGACTAAAACCTGAAAAATAAAATTAATTTGGTTTCAACATAATCGTATGTAGATCTTTCTTTTCTTAACTCTATTATAAAGAAATTTGAAATGTGTTTTAAAAAAAATTGAAAGATTAAATACTGGAAGTAGACGTTCTTTTTGCCAATACGAAGCTTTTTTTCTTTTTATTGAACTGTTTATTTGAATCTTCAATAAAAATCTTTTGTCACATTTTTGTCACGTTCCTACAAACACTTTTTTGACACACATTATTACTGTTCTTTTTCACCTAGAAATTAGAATTTACATACCTCAATTACACACTCGGTCTGTAACAGTAGTGATGGTACACTTTTGTTTAAACACTTTGTTACCTGTGATATCAGAAACATTTATTTAACAGAGTTAATTAAGGACCACATGCTTGTTTCCATTTTCGGTAGTGAGTAATTTTGTATTGCTTGATTGTATTTTAATAATTATTGAATACTGAATCTAATCTAAAGTAAAACGTTCTCACGAATTCAGTGGGGTGGGGCCAGAAACGGAAGTTGAAGCTGCATAGAGTAGCAAATGCTGTTGAAAAGACTCACAGGTTATCTGAATTTCGCAGTTAAATGTACGTGATAACCCTGGGGTTAACACACAATTCATTTCTGATTCTGAGGATGAAAGTGCAGTGCCAGATGAGCAATGACCAACCCAGTCAACGTTCGAACATACTCATCCAAGGTATGTCCCGCCTTGTTGTATCCCGGATGATCCTGCTGATTGGAAAGAATTAAGTGAAACACAGCGTATTGATTTAGTTTCGAATGGTCCACTTCAGCTGACGGACTATGATTTCCCATTAAACCAGGAAAACTCACCGCGAAAATTTTCTGAAAAGAACTAATATTTGACACTGAAAAATAATGAAACTGTTTGTCGTTCTTGGCTTGCTACTCGAAGTCTGCTGATCGAGTTTTCTATTTTACCTGCCGTTTGTTCAGTAGTGAAAGTAAAAGTCTTGGGGGCCTTTGTTCGTTCCTATGATTTTGTAATCAGTGGAGCTGTCTGTCGAAAATTCTGAAGATACATGAACAATCAACTCATCATAAGGAGTGTATGATGGTGTGGAATGTTAAACGGTTTGATTAATATAATTCAGTTTTTGGCTGAGAGAAATTTGGCCTTCCGTGGCACAAATGAATAGCTTGGTGACACCAGAAATGGAAATCTTCTTGAAGAAGTGATGCTAATAGCAAAATTTGACCCTGTATTTTCTGAACATGTCAGACGCACTAAGAGCCATGTGATCATTATCTCAGCAACTGCATTCAGAACGAAGTTATCGACCTTCTTGCTAAGTCAATACGGGACAAAATCATTTCCAAAGTTCTTGCATCAAAATATTATAGCATAACACTAGATTGCACACCTGATATCAGTCACACAGACCAACTAAGTATTGTTCTTCGGGGAGTTGAATTTACAGAAGCATTTGGAGCAGAAATCTTTGAACACTTCGTTAAGTTTCTTGATGTGTGTGATACAACCGGAATAGGCCTTTTTGACAGGCCTTCCTGTCCAAGTATGGCATTGCCATAGAAGACTATCGGGGCCAGGTTTACGATAGCAGATCCAACATGCGAGGAAAAAAACATGGTGTGCAAGTATTGGAGAAGGTGAAAAGTTTTGTGCTTCAAAACCCCAATTCTGCGATATCTTCTTCTTTTTTTTGTTATCACCGAATATCTGCGTTCCAAGATTATGTTATTTTGTTTAAAGTAACATTTATTGTGGATTCAGTATGTTGAAGGAGCGCACAAGTTGAATTTTGTCGGTAGTGGCCGCAAAGCAGAATCTGCGAGGGGAGCCGCGATGTTTTTAAGCACGACACTGATCACTATATATATATATATATATATATATATATAACGAGAGAGAGAAACATTTATAGAAACAAAGAAATTTTACATACCAATCCAAAACTCTATATCCACATTCATCTATGCGTATGTTCATTCTCTATTTTCTGTGATTTTTATATGTAGTAAATATGTTATTTCAAACATTATTTTTAGTGGATAACCTTGTTTGAAAAGAGGTTCGTTTTTAATTTTAAAAATGAGCTTCGAACATAAAATCAGAATTTTGAGTTCGAATTCTTGTTCAATTCGTTGCTTTCACTTACGTAAAAACCCTGTTGGGAAATGCATTAATATGTCGATTCTTTCTCCAGCAATGGGTTAAATAGCAAGACAGACTGGGTTTACGTCTTTGCTTAGCATCCAACCTACTGCAGATATTAAGGACAAACCACTGCGTGAAAAGCATCCGCAAAGTCATGTTTGAAAGACACATGATCGACCATGCATATATCACGTGTGGCAACCTACTGACTGATTACACATCTCAGCCTACGCATCAATGAAAACTTCATAAAAAATATGTTCTCTGGAAATGTTTGAACATCTGTCGCAATGTGTAAGTGAAACCACTGCGATATCTATTTAAAGGCAGAGGGATGAGAAACAAAGCGGCGAAGAAACAAATATTTTAGAACAAGATAGTGTTGTCTCTAGTCTCTCTCTCTCTCTCTCTTTCTGTCCGTCTCCCTCTGTCACTTTGCTCTCTTGATATATAGAAAAAATCAAAAAACCCTTGAATCAGCAGATAAGAATTGACCATTTAGATAGAAAATTCATTTAAATGCAGCTCGTTGATCAGAAGGATTAAGATGATAAAAATAATTATAATAATCGAGTCATATATGTAGATTATTATGCATGAATTAAACCAAATTTCAGTACAGACAGCTACCTTAAATTTTCTTGCAGTTGAATTGATTGAAAAATTGATCTGCAGAAATTTACAGATTGCCATTTTCTTGTTAAATCTTCTTTTATGTGTTGCATCACAAAAAGACGTAAGTGATCATGGTTCTCCACATATAACTTGTGGCTCATAATATTTTTCCTACTGGTACCCCAAACCATTTCTGCCATACATCATGTATATCTCGCGTTGGGTCTTCCCCCTCATTTTCTCTCGTCTATACCTCTAATGAGGTCTAGTACTTTTGAAAATGGTAAACAGTTATCAATCTTAAAAAAACAACACACACTGCGAATCACTGCAAACCGAATTTTGTACCTTAAATACCATCGCTCGGAAACAAGAAGGAACACGTGTGTATAACAAAGTAATATTATATTTTTACTGTTCGTCCGTGATGCTTTGAGAAGCAGTAGAACAGTAGAAGAATTTGATACACACGAACGAGTTGTCGGGAGTCAGAATCTAGAAGGTTTTTTTTTCTTTTCAGCCAAATCTTTTTTTAATAATCATACAATATTCACATGACCCACACAGCCACACATTCTCACCCATGTATTTTTGGTTTTTCGAGCTGTCACTTGATAATTTTATCTAAGGCCGGATAAATCTGCCAATCACATCCGCCGGTTCAGCCTTTTCACCGGCTTTCATTTTCCTTGATCTTATCTTCACATTACATCTGCGTGTAAGGTAATGTATTACACATTAATTCCTATGGTAGAGTGGTTGCCAGCTGTAGTATTCCTAATTCAATACAGGAATGCGATGTTCCTATTCTCTTATATACATGGACACTATTAGAATAAAGTGTAAATGAATTATATTGACTAGCACTTACGAGCAGTGTATCATCATTACGCAGCATGCGAGCCTTGTATTTTCGAGATATATATCCCAACCACTATTTAGTGATTACTCACACAGTAATATTTAGGCTTATAACAACAACCAAGGTTATAAAACCTGTTATATAACCCGTAGCTGGAGGAAGGATCAACAGATTAATACCTTACCCAAGGTTATGTGCCTAGTTGAATGCAACGAATTCAACTGGAATTCAAACTAGGCTCTCCGATTTCTTGTTCCGAGTCAAAATTCACTGCACCAAAATTCACATATACTAGTTAACTGTCATAGAACATGATGTCTATATTTGATTTCCAATGTAGTTACAATAAAAACGAAAATCTTCAAAACCTAGCAAGAGATCCGTGCAACTACACACGCATAATGACTCATACGTTTTATAAATGAATATCCATTACATTGGTTACATTATGATAATGATATGTTATTATTGCTTATTTTGGAAAACCGAGAAAAGCAAATAATACATTTGTGCACCCACATTCAACGGTATTCAAGGGCCAACACGAATTAGATTAGAAAAAAACACGTAAGACAATTTTAAGTAATGTAGTGTGATGCCAAAAAAATCCTCTTTTTACAGAGCTGAACGCTTGGAAAAATGGTCAAAAATGATATGAATTGATGAAGCAAAATTTAATATTTTTTATGACCCGATCGAATGTATTGCACTAGAAAAAAGTATCGATAATTTGATAACAGTCACGTCATTAGTTCAACATGGAATATATATTATATTAAGATGTATGTTTGGAAAATCACTGTGCAATGAACTGAAATAATTTTATTAGGAAATGTATCTGGAAATATTTGAGGCGGTAATGGCACATTCCAGAGCAAAGCAAATGAGTCCAATGTGGGCCTATAATCAGTAGCACAACATCCAAGAGCTACAATGAAGGAAATAATATTGCCCCCGGAACAATGTGGTTTCAGCAATAGTACAAGAAAAAAACCTTTAATATTCTATTTTAGTAGTAGTAATATAACCGTTTCACTCTTTAGATGATGCAGTATTAAACTATTTGATTTCTACTATACGTTAGATTTTGTTTAGTGATGAAAGAATTGTTCAGAATTTTTATTGCGTTCGCCTGTACAGGGTTTTTTTTAGAAATCTATATTGTTATTTCAGCAATGTATACTAAGATTTTTGCATATTTTATACTTGCTTTCATGGCTTGATATACTCTTAAATTAATTTCAATAAATTTAATATTTCTTTTCATAGGAATAGGTAATATTAAAAGATACTTGTATTTTGTATTTCTTAAATTAAAATTTAAAAAAATAAAGATTTACAATTATACCTCAGGAAAAGATAGATAGCTAGATAGATAGATAGATAGATAGATAGATAGATAGATAGATAGATAGATAGATAGTTTATGATATGATATGCTTAGTACCAAGATTTCCTTCGGTAGCTTTGCCGATAAAAGAAATTTTGTCAAGCAGTTTTTTTTATCTTAATAGGCTGAATATCAGGGCCGGTTTTTTTATTTGTAAATGCAATCCTGATGAATAATGATACCATAAGTATGCCTTTAAGAAACGCCATGTATCTGCTCAGTTAAACAGACAAATCATTTGACATAATTCTATCTCTCTCAATATATATTTATCTATTTATTTATCTAGCTCTCTCTCTCCCTCTTTCTCTATATCACTCACGCTAAAAAATGAAGCTATCCAAATGAAAAAAATTATAGAGAATAAAAGAATATTAGAAAATAAAACACTATTAAATTAAAGAGTTAGATCAATTAAAAAATATAAACAGAATATAGCGATTGACATTAACTTTAAATCTTTGAAGTTCAAAATTGACTAGCAAGCAAAAAGCTTGAAAATATGTACCAGTGATTAGTGAGATAGATGAACATAGCAGCATAGAACTTACGGTTATATTTTAGCAATTTTAACTCTCAAGTAATATTTGCAGATGATCCAGTACTGTGTTTAAATTCAAAACATTTAGATATCATCAAGGAGAAGTTATCAGAACCATTACCGAGAAAAAAGTTGTATAATGGCATAAGAAACCGACGTAAACCCCGTGTGAAAATGGCTGAAGCCCTGATGATAGCTCAGAACTACTAATATGGCAGATCCCTTGTTGACGTATTTAATGAATCTTTGAATGCATCTCAACAGACTAGATGTCGCAGCAACATACAAAATAAGGCGGATGGTATACTTTTAAATATGTAAGAAAAATTAATTATAAATATTGTTTTATCCCACAATGTAAATCAACCTTCATAGAAGATGCCCCAGAAATTGATTATATGCAATATTTCTATTTATCTTAACGTAAAACTTTAACAGGTAAGGGATAAATTTTTCAGGACTTAGGCGATCAAAAAATATGAGAAAAAATTGTGATGTATTTTGTTCAAATAATGAAATTCATCAGATATTTTCAAGTATAATAATAGAAATCATTTACACACACACACACACACACACACACACACACACACACACACACACACATATATATATATATATATATATATATATATATATATATATAGCTAGGAACAAATATATAACAGATAAGTAAATAAAAATATTGGATTCGGTTTACATCAAAATGTTTACGATACCGAAATTTAGTCTGTAAATTTGAATTTAGACATTTGATCCTTCTAAATTTAGTTTTGTCGATCGCATCTATATTATATCGATTTCATTTTCATTTCATAATAATTTGTTTTAATGGTAAAATATTGCCTGCTGACACCTTTATTGTGAAGATACTGAGCGCGTCAATTAGCTTCGTATTTGTCAGACATTTCATAAATGATAAGTTGCATGCGTAGAATTATTTTGACATTCCATCCTGAACTGACTAAACTTTTATGTTTTTTCAATATTCCTGAATCTGCGTGAAGATAAAGAAAATTTGTCAAGATATAGCTTTGCTGACATCATTATATCTAATGTTTGAAATCTGAAAAGAACTAACATTAAAGTCTGACTACATTTATCCTTTTACAAACAACCTGTATATACGCGAAAAAATATTTTAAAAGGATGAGCGTGTACATGTATAGTTGTAATTGTTTCCGTCATGAAATTTTTTCCTGGCGTAAATTGGTCACCATCATTTTTTAAAATAATAATAAGCACAGTTTGTTAATTAAACACAAGGCAATATTTTTGAGTCTTCACATGGCTATATACGCGAGGGATACGTGTTTTTCTTTTTGCTGCTTTTGTTATATTTTTGTTGTATTTTTTAATATATTTTACTTTAATTTAACAAAACCAAATACATAAAATCAATGAATAAAACCTCCAAATAACAAATGAATACAAATGACAAACAAATGTTAAACATTACTAAGAAACATTTTATGTCGTATAAATGATGGCATTCCCCAAGTAAAGACTATTTATGCCAGTTTACAAAAGCCTTGAAACTATTCTGATTGCTTTTTTATTCTGCTTGCTTGCAACGACAATGTCTGCATTTATGATACTTTTTGGGATTCGTTTCGTTTTCTCTCATACGCAGTACACATTTTATTTGCCTTTATTTTTATCATTCCCAAAAACAAAAAGTAAAATTATTTTATATTCTTCGTAGATTTGATTTTAAAAAAGAAGAATAAATAGTTATCCTCACACTCTACCTGATTACTGAATTGCCAAGGTCACGTTTATATATGAAGAAAAATTAGATTGAATTCTTTTACTCTCTCGTTTGCACTGTATACGAACTCTGCTATGCAGATGTTGGATGTGGAGGCCAATGTGTGGGAGGACTCAAAACGTTGCTGTCATGAAAATTGTCCTTAGATGTCAAGAAAAAATTACTGAAAGCAACATTTCTTTGTAGCCCGTTACCTGAAGTTATTTTTCATTTATAACTTGTCCTTTTTATTGTAGCTTCGTGTGTTTCGGAGATGAAATAATGGTGCAGTATTATTTTTTATCAAATGTCAACGCAACTACATTATAGAGAGAATTGTAAATGATTAATATCTGAGATTTTTTCTCATAATATTCAGAAAGAAAAAAACGTATTTAGAAACAAAGAGTGCTGAACTGTTATGTGATATCAGTCCACCTATACAGCATGGAATGCAGAAGAATATCCTCGAAGATGAAGAGATCTGAGGTGACAGAGACGTGGTTCTACTAGAAAATATCGAGAATCCAATAGGCAAAATATTTGAGTAATGAGGAATTTTTAATCATAATGGTAACAAAAGTTTTAATTATACTTACAATCAAAAAGAGTCTCCTGTAATTTACTCCCCACATAACGAGAAAAGTGTTAATGAAATATTTACCACTCACAATATAATGAAAAAATAAACAAAGTAAGTAACCTAGTGTTATTAACATCCAGAATATCTACGATGTTTTGGAGAGCCAAATCAAATCGCATTCGAGAATGGGCACCACACATAGAAGAATATTACGATTAATATTTTCCGTATACAAAAAAATCAGTATATTTAGAAACCATTTTTGGGGTTTTTACATCTAACTCTTCCTCTTTCAATTCTGGGTATGACATTAAACTACATCCTGCAAATCGGGAGATCAGAGAGGTTGAAGGGGCTAGAATCACCAGGATGGACGTGAGAATAAAAACATTTTTGTTATTTTCAGGTCTATACGGACCCGGACGAAAAGCATCTATTAGTGGGTCCCAGCTATCTGAAAATAAGGAATTTCTAAACAAGAAACAATGAAAGAAGGATAAAAACAATTTTTTCTTTCCGAAACAGAAAGTGATATTCTGAATTTTGCTAAGTGAACACTTAGTAAATTTCTTTCAAATTAATTTTTCCTAATTGTAGTAGATAGGCCCTACTATCACCTAGATCAAACTACTCCCACTTTATTGAAGGAGAATTGAGGTTTATCCTTTATTTCTTGGTTAGGAAGTGGTTGCTGGTCCTCTTTCTCTTCTTAGACCTCAATATTATTTCTTCCGTAAGTTTTCTGAGTTGTGAGTTGTCGGTGGCAACTCACAACTCAGCGTCGAGAGCGGCTGTTCTGATAAAGAGTTGCATAATATCGGCGTTTGTGCAATGACATGACGCCCATAGACAGGTGTTCTCTCAAATCTGAGGCTACAGTATGCAGCTGGCTGCGCCAGCTCCCTTCCAGCATATATCGTAGTCAAAGAACGCTTGCTACATATACTTGAAATCTATCCTCACCAACAACACGGTAACTAACAATAGAACTTCAAAAAAGAAAGCTAAACCAGACAAAGTAAAATCGCCTAAGCACCTGAACTACTGCAGCGTGAAGTATTTCTTCCAGAACAAGTCCCCTGACATCCATGCGATTTGCAAAGCCAATGTTAGCCCCTCAATCTCCTCCTCTGACTTATCGATTTCTGGCTGCATTTATTAAGGACTCTATTGTATATATGCAAGTTCTGTGAGATTACGTCAATATACAGCGATCTGACGCTTAGATGATTTCATGTGAATCCTTTGACCACTCATGTGTCTTCGTCTTTCACTTGTAAAATCGGTAAGCTATATTTTCTGATAAAACTAAAATCCTAGCACAGCCCAATACTGTCGTGAAAGAAATGCGTGAGTGACCCGAACCTGCAGGCAATGTATACGGGGAGCGTGAAAGCAAAATACAAAATAACAAATTGGAGACAAAAACCCAAAGTGGGACGCACTAAGTCTTGCTCCAGTAAAAAGTAAATTGAAGAAAAGAAAAACGGTTGAATCATTAAAGAGATTCTTGAGATGGTGCAAAAAGATAGCAAAATATGCCTAGTTAGGGAACGGAATATAAGAAACTGCACAAATAAATAAGAAGCAGATTTAAAAGGTTAAAGAAAGGTGACTTAATGAAAATTCGCTGAAGAAGGTAGACTGCTCAAGACAAATAATGGTGGTATGTTTTATGCATACCATCATTATTTGAAACCAACAGAAAAGAATACCTGCTTAGTAACAGGATGTATAAAAAGATGGTATACTTATACCAGAAAAAGAAATAAGCATACTTCAGAGATCTGATGTGTGTATTGATGATCTCTTCCCTGACAAGAGAAAACAGTAGAAACTAACAATACACAAACACACAAGTGGTATTGGGAATTTCCCAATTTTAATTGGTAACACTATTGTGACGCCGGAAAAAACAAAAACAAAGATGAAAATATTACAAACTTGTATTTACAGTAAAAGAGAGAAAACAAGAAAGAATAGTCTCTGGCAAAGATTCGAGTTGGCGGAACTTATCTGAAAGATACCTCCTTTTAACAGTTTATATTTCCCGTGTCGTTATCGCTGAGTTGAAGAAATAAAGCCATCGCTTCTGTGCTTCACTTGCTGTCAAATCTCCTCACGTATCCTGAGTATAGGATGAGAGTTTGTAAAACCCGTTCACGTGGAGAGTAGCCCGTGATTGGTTGTTTTTCATCCAATCACGGTGCACCCAGTTGACGACTCCGTAATAATTTCGAAAGTGGAGCAGAAATACTAAAAACTAAGAGAAACCGGCAATGATCATATAATACAGAAAAAAAGCAGCAAGAACTGACGGGAATGTAATAGAGATGTTGGTGTCTATAGAAAGCTCTGTCGTAGACAAGCTCCCTGAAATAATAAACGAAATATACAACAGCGGCAATGTAAGATACACAACTCACATGGTGCAGATAGACACAGAAAGAAAAATGCAAACCTCTTCCAGAAGAAAGCGAGATGTAAGGACTGAGCATAAATTTCAAAAAATCTGAATGTATTATCTACATAAAAAAGAAGACCCCATAATGCAAACTACAGGTTGGAGATAGTAAAATAAAACTAAAAAATAAGTAAGGAAATTTCAATACCTGGGAATCTTTTTGACAAAGAATGGAAAGTGCGATATTGAGATCCAAAGACTCATTGGACGCATAGACAAGGACGCATTTCGAAAGCTAACCAGAGTACTGAGTGAAAGGAAAGTCTCATTGGAAACAAATAAATCAGTGCTGGATTGCTATGTGATAATTGTATGTCTGTATGGAAGTGAATGCTGGAAGGCATCAAGCATGAGGGAGAGTCTTGAGGCAGCAGACAAGTGATTTTACAGAAGCATGCTGAGTACGTAATCAACCATGAGGTGTTGGAGAGGATGAAAACGAGGAAAGAACTCATATTTAACATCAGATAAAGACAGTTGACTTCTCTGGGTCATGCAATGAGGATGAAGAGACTAGAGGATTTAATACTCATAGGATGGATGAAATGAATGAGAGAAGACATATTTGATAGACATGATCTGCCGGGTTTAGCAGAGATACCAGGAGGAAGATATTGATAGCCACAAGAGAGAGGGCCAAGTAGAAGGCATTGATCGCCTACGTCCTAAAGAGACAGGACTCGTGAAGATCTTTTCTTTATGTACCATTCCGTTCTCTGATTTGCTCTCTGCTAGACAATATCTCTGGCAATATAACCGATGATACTTTCTCCTACGTGTTCGGTAACATATGTTCGTTAACTCTGATGCCCACTATGCCAAGTGGCAAAAAAACAATGATCATGTTGGCATCCATACCATGAACATTGCAATTACTCAATATCTTAGGCAAATAGTAGTTTTCCCATGTGCTTCCCCATTATCCCCACAGCACAAGCTTCCCTAGATCTCTGCTTCACTTCTCTCCTTGACTCCTGCCAAGCCATGCAATTTTGCCCACTTGGAAACTCCGATCACGTTGTCGTTTCTTATAATCTCTCTCCACTCCCACTGCCTACATGAATCACCTACTGACAGAATGTTTTAATGCTATCAAATAGCAAACTGGTATACGTTCGGCGTTAATTTATGCAACCACCGTTCTGTAAGAGGTCTTGCATGTTACTTTCTGTGATTGCTCTCAGTGACATGTCAGCTGCGTATCTTATATTGTTGAGACTGTGGCTACTAATGCTTAGTCTACCCGTTGAAATCTGCACCTCTGAGGTATCATCTTCAAAGCTAGCATCGCTGCTTTCATCCTAGCCAGGAAGTTCCGTCCTAAAACTTATTCGTTCACCTGGTTCTCTAATGCCTACTAGGCTGCCCACTGGAATCTCTTCTTCCGGCTATATCGGAGCCACGAGTCTGATAATAAAAGGCACCTACTTTTCTTTTCATGTAATGAGTGTAAGAGAATCTTAAATAACGCTAAACTGTTGATTGCTGAGAAAATGAAGCAGCTTATAGTAGCCTACAATTTCGGTTCCAAAACTACAGGCGACTCTGTAAATGGGTGTTGAACAAGAGCAAAACCTCCATCCCTCTTTTAATAAATACATCTGATGTCCTCAAAGCTACAGTTTACAAGGCCGAGTGATTTGCCGACAGATTCTTCTCTAACTCCAAATGTCACTCATCTGGATTATTCGCACTCGGCTTCCCTCCTAGAACGGAAACTAAGCTGGGCGATATTTACATTAACCCCTCTCTGGTCTCTAATATAATATCAAATATAGTCCCTCACTAAAGCAATCGGAGGCGACGGAATCTTGACCATTGTCTTAAAAAAATTTCCACTGAACATTAATCTGTCCTGTCCAAGCTTTATAAAAATGTCTCTCTACTTCCTGTTTTCCAACCTGCTGGAAGTTCTTTTCTGAGCTACTTGTATTTGAGAACTCTCAATAACCCTTGCCCTTTCTAAATATTGGCCTTTCAGCTATTATACCAATTTTTGACAAAGTACTCGAAGTTATCGTTAATGCTGAAGTTGTTGAACAACTAACAGCACATAAATTATCTTCCGAAAAACAGTTTGGCTTCCGTTTCTTCAGGTTTGCTTCTGATATACTAACCATCATCATCGGGTATATATACCAAACCCTTGAAAAGAACGGCGAAGTTCGAGCTGTTGCCCTGGATATCTCCAAAGCATCCGATACGTTCTGACTTCTGCGCAAGCTTCAAGGTTATGGCGTCAATAGACGCTTGCTTGATTGGATCTAATCCTTCCTATCAAACGGCATCTTAAACGGGCATGCCTCTAGATCCTATAACACTAACGCAGGTGTCTCCCATGTCTCTATCTTACGTCAGACTATCTTCATCAACAAACTTTCTGATGTTATCAAATGCTAGAGAAACATTTAAGCTGACGACACCACCATTCACTCCCCCTCATTAAGAAATCTGTCAAGGTGATCAAAGATAAACTCCAATTTGTGGTGGACTGTGTAGGAAATGGGTCATAACTTTTCATGCTTCAAGAGTGAATCTTCAACGTTAACTACCAGAGAAAGTCCGTCCTGCCGCCGTCATCATGGAACAATCTAGTTTCCACGATGGTAATACATTGCATTGCCCGGCCTCATCCTCTCAGTCGGATTCAAGTGGAACTAGTACATTAAATCATTCGCAAACTTACTGTTGGTAAGTTTGGATCACTGTGTCGGGCCAGGAATTTTTCTCGTCTGAATACATCTTACACATATATAGATCAACTATCCGTCCATGCAATGAATATTGTTGTCAAATCTCGTCCTTCGCCCTTGCTGTTTATCTTGGGGTTCTCGATAGGATCCAGTAGAGAATCGTAAATGTAATAAATACCGACCTGGCAACTCGACTCCAGATCTTTACTACTCGATGTCTGTCACTTCTACAAATATTTTCATGGCTTCTGCTCCAACGAACTAAGATCCCTTGTACTCCATCTACAAGAATTTACTCGAGGAACCAGACTGGTAACACGGTCTCACCGTTTTACAATCAAATCAATCAAATTCAGCCGCCATATTTACTCATCAGCTTCTTTATTCCCACTTCCCGCTTGTGGAAATTCCTTCCCTATACACCCTTCCATGATCGCTACATTTTCCAAGGCTTTAAATGCAAGGTTAATGGCTATTTATAGCTCTCATCCTTCTTGTATCCTATCCCCAACAGCCCCGGTAGCTTGTTGTCCTCCATTTTTCACTGTACTATCACGCAACTCTCTTCACACCAGTATTCCCATCCTTATTTTAACCATTCTCTGGCAGCCCTCATTTTTTTTTGCTCTCTGCTTACGTAAATTGTTACTGTCTTTTTATTTTGCCCCCTGCTCACCAGTGGCAGTGCTGCCTTGTTACAGGTAAAACGATTAAAATAGATATAAAATCAATATAAAAAAGGAACAGCAATACACACTTTTCATCATATGACCAACAACACTTTTTTCAAAACAACATAATCATCAGTAGATCGAATCTGAAGTTGAATGTAGAATATTTAACACTCCTCTAGCGCTCTTAAGAATTAAATAGACTGGTGTAGCTATAAAAAATAATGAATTATATCAGTCTGGGAATCACTAGTGTCATTGACACGCTGAGGAGATCCAATGCTTACGTCAGCCAATCAATTGATCGAACTCTCTGCCTTCGGGCTGAGAGGAAAACAAACGTGTCTCCGCCAAAGGGCTGAGTCCTATCTGGGGAAAAGAAGAGTAGAACTTTTGTTCGAGTCTACGAGCTCGGTTTTAACCACGATAATTGGCTTTATGCCGCATCTACCTCGGACTTCTCCCCACAAGTGGAAGGCGTAAATAATTCGGAGTGTCTTTGATGATTATTATCGGACTTTGCCCTCTCTCCGACTCTAACAGCTTAACCTCTCTTCTTTAGAATTTTAGATTTACTGTCGTATAGTGTTGTCTTGTGTTAATATCCATTGGTACTCATACTGTGTAGTAGATACTCAGCACACATATTCTGGATATCGTCCTAACACTTAGTCGAAAGGAAATACTTGAAAGTAGACAATTGTGCTTCAAATATATTTAGTTGAAACCATACAATTGTGTTTACCTTATTTCGATATCAGCAGAAAATAATCAGGTGATATGCTACTAAACAATGCATTTACTCAAATCTCTCTCTCTCTCTCTCTCTCTCTCTCTCTCTCTCTTTACATATATATATATATATATATATATATATATATATATATATAATGGATATGTCTTCCTTAAAATGAACAAACTTGTTTATATATATTGCGTTCAAGTTTCTAAAAATCTAAAGCGATAATTGGTATGCAAACTATATTACTCTGGAAATTGCTATGACATATCATTATTAGATTCGAATGTGGGACGATTTGAATTCAAAGCTATTGTTTTAATATCTCTGAAACTCAAGTGTTTATTGTCACATTAACATGTATTTGTGTTCTGAAGTAATACAGTCAAATTTAGTCGATCTCTTAGAGAGAAAGTGAACAGATTCGGCCGGCATTTAAACTTACTTTAACCATACCCAATGAGCAAATAAATATATGGATTGTAAGATCCATATATTTTTGTTTCTTTCTCTACAACCCTTACTTTATTAGCCATAATTCTTTCTCAATAATATAGACTTATTCAATGGCTGCCTAACTGCTTCGCTTGGTTTAATATTGTCTTCAATGTGTATTAAATTATCCAAGACTATTCTTTCTACGACCTAAAACAAACTTTTTAAATTTTTTTTTTATAATCATGTCGCCCCAAGCAAGGCATTTTAGTGCTACACTTGTGCAGGGGGTTATATAGGAGGACTTTTATGAGGACTGAGAGGTTGCAGGGCGTGTCAGGAAGAGAGTAGGAGATGGAAGAGAGTACTGATAAAAGCGAGGTAGACGAATAAAAAGCTAGAGAGAGAGGATGAAAGTTAGTGAGACAAGATGATTATTGACTTTACTTTTAAATTCTTGGGGATAGTAACTGTTGGGAAAGCAAGTATGCGGAAGAGAATTACACAGGCTGGTAGGGCGAGAAAAGAAACTGAAGGAGTAGAATTTGCGTTTACAATTTATTGGTTTCACAGTAAAAGGGTAGGACCTAGTTGCTAATATTGTGGCTCGAGGAAATTCGTATATACCGGGTACCAGTGAGCTAAGTTCATCAGAGCAGATGTGAAAACATTTGTAGAAGAGACACAAGAAAGCCACACTGCGTCGGTGATAAATTACAGATTTTCCGTTGGATTCAATCGAGGACACCTAAGTGGATAGCAGGAGCACCGGACCAGGTATGGCAGCAATACTCAATGCACCGGCGGATGGTAGACCTGTATATGTGCAGGATTGTTTGGGACTGGAAAAACTTCTTGGCCCTACACAGAGAACCGACTTTCTTAAGAGCGGAGTTAGCGATGGATTCTATATATTTATTTCACTTGAGGTCTGGTGTGAGAGTTAACCCGAGGAGGCGCAGTGTTTTGCTTTCATGGAGAGAATCCTGATGCAAGTTAATGGGCGGGAGAAATGATTGTCTGTGGTAGTTATTAGATATCCGCTTTGATTTGGAAGCATTAAAATGTACGAGCCATTTTTTTTACCCCAGTCCACCACGAATTGGAGGTCCTTTTTAAGCGCTGCAGCGAAGTTTGCTTTTTCAACCTCGGTAGATTTTTAAACAAGACGAGGGTAAACCGTAGTAACGTTAGCATTGAGATCATATTACATCAGGGAGATCGTTAATATAGATAAGGTAAGCGTAGGATTTAGAATAGAGCCTTGAGGGACACCCGCATTCATGTGATAGTATTGGGAGGCTTGTCCGTTTAATACCACCCTCATTGAAGTGTTTGAAAGGAAGGCCTGGATTAGGTCAAACAATTGTCAAGTTATACCATAGACCTGCAGCTTGCATAGAAGACCAGCATGCCAGACTGTCAAATACTTTGGATATGTCAAGGGCTACAGTTCCGGCTTCGTCGTTTTTGTCGAGGGCCTGGTATATATACTCAGTGATGGTCGTGAGCATATCAGCAGTAGTCCCGATGACGCGGCAGCTATACTCTTTGTCAGAGAAGAGGCTATGAGCTGGGAGATGTTGTACCACCTCGGCGTTGATGATGGCTTTGAACATTAGTCTAAACTATAAGACAAATTATAAAGCTAATTCGTATTACATATATTTATTTCGAATGTTGACAGTAAACAGTTATTCAACTGGCATAACAGTAATTGCCATTGGTTATTTGTAAAAAAAAAACTTATATTATACGAATGCTGAATTATTTAATTTCTAAATGCCTATTACACGAACAATTCAATATTTATTCATTCTGTACACGAATTATTTTTTCATCGGCCATTATCATGTTTGTTATAGTATCTATATTTATACAGTGTGTAATTGTCAGTATGTTACCATATTATACTTTTAATTTCCCGCAAAGTGCGTTGTGTATTTTTATTTTGTCAATTGCACAGTATACTACGATCAGTTGGGTCCCGTACGTGACAAAAACTCACAGTGACGAAATCAACTCCACCAAAAATTGGTAAAGGCATAATGTATTGTTTGAAATTCGCGCCAGAAGCTCAAATAAAAAGATTTCATAGTGTATACGTGTCAATCATGTGACAGTGCTGAAGATTCGAAAGGTATTTGAGAGTGATCCCTAATGATGACGACTTTATGCTACAAAATTATGTTTCCACAGGGCACCAGACTTAACACGGAAGCCTACATTAAAGACTTTGTTAAAGTAGTGCTTACCTGGGTCAAATAGGTGACTGCTAGAAGATCCTATGTTTGGCAAGATGTAACTAAAGCAGAATCACGCAGTCATGGTTGTCAGGCAATTTCAGCGACTACATGACCCCTTATAGCTTGCAACAGAACTCTACAGACTGGAAAACCCCTTGACAATTATGTGTGGCTCCGAGATGGGTGAGAGAGAAAAATAAACCTCGTTCTAGGGCAAAAGAGAAACTGAGGTTTAGTATTATACACCATATACCAACTTTAATAAAGAGAAATTTTAGAAATGTTGCAGCAGATTCCGACGTCCTTTGAAAGCTTTGATTAAAACCATCTGCGACTTTATTGGATAAATTTACTAGTTAGTAAAATCAAGATATTTTTTGTAATTTTTATAAATAAAACTGATAAAATCAGTTGTCAGTGTCATTTTCTTATTTTGCACAATTTAAACAATTCATCCATCGCAACCTGTATGCAAACACACACACACACACACACACACACACACACACACATCTATATATACATATATATCACACACACATACATCTATATATGCATATCACACACACACACACTCTCACACACACACACATCTATATATACATATATATCACTCACACATACATCTATATATGCATATCCCACACACACACACACACGTATATATATATATATATATATATATATATATATATATATATATATATATATATATGAATTGAATATATGGATCGAAATCCGACTTGATAAACAGAATAAATAAAAAACAAGTACGAAAAAATCTGTGTTAATCAAGCATGTCTCACTTATAACAAGTTTGTTCAAAGATTTAATAAGGACAAATGATTTAAAAATCCGAGAGATGGTATTTTTAAATGTAGTATAATTTTAAACGTCAATTACGTGTCACGTGCGATAAAGCAACGAGTGAATATTAAATGTAGAAGATAACACTTGTGTTTGTTCAACTGTATTTGTGAACGCGTTCTTTTTAAATAAAATAAAGAAGATATTTATAAAATGACTATCATAAATATTGTGAGAATTATGTATGAATCGTAAACAAAATATATTTCCGTTTAAATTCTAATAAAATAATGTTAACAGAATCTTTTAATGAAATAATAAATTGCTAAATAACATTAACAATTACTACATTTAAATGAAATTAAAATGTATTACAATTATTATATTAACATAATTAAGTAATATTATATAAGTAAAGAACATATACTTAAATTATCTTAAATATATTAACGGTTAGAATCTTTCAATGAAATTACTAAATAAAATGTTATATAAAAGAAAATAATGAGAAATAAGAATGATATTCATATACAAATCTAAATCATATATAATGGTAATAAGAAAAGTATTACATTGATAATAATTTAAGGAAATATCTGTAAATTATTCATTAATTACTTTGAAAACATATTAATAACATTAATACCAACTATAAACACACAGCCAAAACATTACATTACTTCCAAAATTTCACAAAATAATAATTAATAGATCCAAAATACCAGTAGCTATTATTAAATAATTTATAGATAGTTCCTTATATTCTTAACAATGTAATATTTTTTAACTTATTATCATTATATATAATTTAGAGTTGTGTATCATTTTTTCTTTTTCATTATTATTAGTGTCAGAAATAAAATTACTGTAGACATATTAGATGCCCTGATATAACTTATAAACCAAAAGATTCCATCCAAAACATTATTCGTAAGCTGATGCTGGTGTCTGTATTTTACCCATTGGGATTCCGATCCTACCAGAAATATTGGTTGTGCAAATTTGTTATTCCTTCCCTTCAAAAAGTTTCCCTCGTCAATAAATATTACTGAAGAAATAAACAACGGATCAGTAGTTTGTGCAATAAATCATCGGCAGAAGTTATTTTGTTGATAGTGATGTAAGAAGGGAAAACCCTGTACACGTTGCAAAAGATACGGACACAGGAATATGCACTATGTGGTAGTATTAGATGCAAGGTTTGCTAGGGACTCTTGGTGTGTATTGATAACTGGAACGTCGATGACGGCCTGTAGAATGTGTTTTTTTTGTGGTCAGGCGTTAATCTTCCTTGATTCCGAGCCACGGATTCTGTCTTTGCAACGCGATGAAACACAGAAGCAAATGTTGGATGTCTCGGATACTTTCGATCTGGAAACGCAATCTAATACAAACAAGCAATCTCACATCCCTTATCATGTGCGCTTCCTTGTGTAAAAAAATCATATCCTATCATATTAAAACAGATTACTTTTCAGTCAACTCAGTACTACACGCGTTAAACTTTAAAAAACTGACTAGCCAACGTATACCAATGACAAATGTAAGCACTTCTATAAAGCAACATAGAGCCATCTAACATAAGCGTTGATTGAACTTAATTAAAAATTCAAGGATTTACAGAAAGTACAAAAATTTGAATACCTGGGAAGCATTCTGACAGAGGATATTAGATGCTACACTGAGATCCAAATGCACCTTGGTATGGCCAAGAAAGCTTTTAAAAGCTAAGCAGAATATTGAGACACAGGAAGATTTTATTGGAGAACAAGGTAATATTACTGGAATGTGAGGATGTATCTGTTCTTCTATATGCCAGAGAAATATGGACGATTTCATCAAAGATGAATTGGATACGCAATGCAACAGAAATTTTGTTCTGCAGCATAAGATACCATGAACAGAACATATAATCAATGAAAAACGTTTAGAGAGGACGCAAACGAAAAGAAAATTTATACTTGGCATAAGGAGAAGACAGCTGAGGTTTCTGGAACACTTACTACGGCAGGAGGGCACAGAGAACCTAATACTCACAAGACGGATATAAATAAAAGAAAGACAGGGAAAAGCAGTTCGAGACATACTTGATGGGATTTAGCCGGTTGATGGCGGGGTGGGTTATGGGAGGGAAACTAAGAGGAAAAATATTAAGAGCGACAATGGAAATCAATGGAAATATATGGAAATTCATGATCGTCTGCTACCTGAACTGACACAGCACATTAGGAAGAATAAATATTATCGTTGATAAGGTGTTTATATAAGTTAAAATTTAACACTTGATTAATAATACAATATCGTACTCGTGGACGCCGGATATTTAAATATCCATTTCACTGATTTAAATGTAATGAAAATGCGTATATTTACCATAGTAACTTATTACTATCTAACTGTGAACTCTGGTGCCTATAGAAAGATTGAAATAAAGCCTGGTATTATTTTTAATGATAAAACATTAAATACAGGCTTATAAAAACGTTATTAATTATGTTCACAAATTTCTGTTCTCAATTTTATATTTTTACCTGTCTTTAATTGATGCACAAATAGACCAAAAAATCAGACAGTATTTAACTACTCAATATTTTTTCTCAATCGGTATCCGTCCCAAGCAAATATGCAAAGCGTCTGTTCGCACTATTCTCCGGTCTTAACTGTAAAATGTTTATCTCTTGACCTGTTTTTAGGGTGATGGTTCTTTCCAAAGTCTATAAATCTAGCTTTGGTATTCTTTACATACAGCATCGCTAAAGAAAAAGTCTCCCTCTCACTTTGCGCCTGACATGCTAAATTTTAGAAACACTTCACTGAGATTGAACGATGAGGAAGGTAACAATTATAAGGTCACTTTACTATAGCTACATATTTCCTACGTAAAATAATTTAAAAAATTACGTAAAAATATATATATATATATATATATATATATATATATATATAAACAATTACGTAAAAAGTGTAATAAAAATTACGTAAAAAATAAAAAAAAATAAACAATAAATAAAAAATTTGTTAAGGTTAACATTCTGGACAAAAATAAACTAGGCATTTCGCCACCATTCAAAATTTTGTTGAACTAATCACTACACTCTTAGTGAATTTTTAATTTCCTTTCATACTTTATTTAATTTAATACAGTCTATCATCCTCTTAATTCTTTCATTTTTTTGTCCATATTTGATGTTCATGTGATGTTCATCCTCTCTTTTTCTGCATGAATTTCATTGATCTATTAATCTTTATGGTCCGTACATTTGTTTGTCATTTCTATGTTTAGTATTCAGAAAATTTTACTATTTCTTAGTATTTTTATTGTCGACTTTTGCTTATCTCAAGCAGTTCCTCTCATTTTCCTGTCCCTTTTTTGTCTCACTTTCTATAAGATGATATCATTCAACCGCGTCAGTAATGTTTTTCTCTCAACATGTTCCACTTGGCAGTATAATCTAGTTCATATTCATAACTTTTTTTATATATTACTTCACAACTTGTGTTCTTTGGGAGCTTCAGAATTAAAGTTGCTTTGATTTATAGTCTCTGCAGTTTTACATTACGTGATGAAGCACCGTCCCGCAGTCGACGCTTGCGTATGTTTGTCAGTGTAGTACAACATTTAAAATGTTTTGCTGTTATTTATAAATGTGTTATGATCCCTCCTATATAAATAGAAAGATAACCTAGGCCTTTTAAGAATAATGTTTAATATCGTCTTTTGAAAGTTATCATTTTTCTTAATATTATGTAGTTGTCTAATATAATTTTATATATTCTAATTTGTTTTAAACAAACAGATCTATGTTGCTATTATATTCAAAATCTCTTTTAAACCGTAACACGCAAATTTCATCTTACTTGATATTACTCTCTGGTATCAATTTTGAAAACTAAGACTACATTAATTTGATTAATGACAGTCATTTTAGTTATCGAAAAAGTATCAATGAGGTTGCAATGAACTTGTTAGCTTTTTTGTTTTCCAAGACACTATTGGCTTTTTTATCAGATTTGTGAAGCAGTTAATGAAACTTCTGCGAAAAGCAGAATAAACATTGAGTAAAAAATGTCTTAAAACATATTTGCTTGGTTCATAGAAGACAAGTAATGAATATATTATTTTCATTTGTTGCAATAAAACCTTAATATAATCAGAAAATATTTTTTCAATATAAATATATGAGCAGTATCAGCTGCCCTGACTGGTCATGAATAACGATGCACATATGGTAAGTACATATCTAATTAATTTTTTCTGATTAGGTGAGTGCTAATGTAAATGAAATATTCTTGAAAGCAAGTAAGATAATTGAATAGATCACGGTGATTTAACCGATGAACAGTAAGCACTTTCGAAATATAAGTCGATTGCAGTAACAGATAACGAAAGTGATCCTCTGTTCTCTACTCAGCAGCCTCACCAGAAACGTGCTTACATTAACTGTATATTCCTGATTACCTGCTAAGTAAATTCTACTTAGATAGAACTTTGTTTCATGAGTTGTAACTTGAAAAGTAATCAATAAATAAATCCGCTGCTATGAAAGTCGGTTTTCTGTGCAGGGCCCGGATGTTTTTTTCGTCTGAATCTACCTTGCACATTTATAAATCTACCATCCGCCCGTGCATTGAATACTGTTGCTATATCTGGTCGGGTGCTCCTGCTATTCTCCTTGGGCTTCTCGATAAGGTACAGCGGAGGGTCTGTAATGTGATCGATACCGACTTAGCAGACCGCCTGCAGTCTCTCTCTCTCACCGGCCCGACGTGGCTTCCCTGTGTCTCTTCTATAAATACTTTCATGGCTTCTGCTCCGATGAACTTAGATCACTGGTGCCCCCTAGGTTCGAATTTGCACGAGATACTAGATTAGCAACTAGATCCCACCCTTTTACAGTGAAACCGATAAAATGCAACCGCAGCTTCCCCGACGGCTACAATCTCCAGGAGTTTAAATGTAAGGTCAATAGAGACCTCCTAACAAACTAACTTGCTTCCATTCTTTCAAGCACTCTTCCCACCCACCCAACTATCTATCACCCCACTTCTGACATTTCTTATATCTAACAACTCTTTCTATTTACCTTCCCCTATGTAGCCCCAAGTGCAATAGTGGCAGTGGAATGCCTTGCTCGGGTTGAAATGATTTTAAAAAAATACGCTTTACATAATTGCTCAGATTTTAGAAGAAATAACGAAAATTTCCTCTTCCCATGTGTTCTATGTGTGTGTTTTAGATTCTTGTTTTTTTTATCACTTATCATGTTGAACTCCACGTCCATCTGTTGTTTTTGAATTCTTTTCAAAATGCTGAAAAAAACCGAAAAAACAGCATAAGAAGTAAATGAAACAAAGTTGACATGCTGGTAATTTAAAACCAGTAACACGTGCGTTTGGGTTAGAATCAGCTTAGAAATATTCTTAAAAGTAAGTTATAATTTTATTTTGATTTTATTTTGTTTTATTTTCTGTGGCTAATTTTAAAATAGTTTCATGGTTTTTTGAACGAGTGTTCTTTATCTGATTTCAAAGTAATTTCTTTGACCGGACTTTAAGTTAAAACTTAGTTAACTCACCACCGTTAACTTTTTATTTTTTTCTCTTTCTTCTTCAATTGGAGTAGATAGTCTAAACTATCACCCGTTTCACAATCCACCCACGTCTATTGAACAAGTGTAGAGGCTCATCCCCTGTTCCCTGTTTAGGATGTGGTTTCCGGTTTTCTCTTCCAATCTTCACTTTTTCATTGTTTTCAACTGGAATAGATAGACTAAACTATCGCCCGGTTCACACTCCACCCATGTTTATTGAACAGGTGTAGAGGCTCATCCCTTGTTCCCTGTTTAGGATGTGGTTTCCGGTTTTCTCTTCCAATCATCACTTTTTCTTTTTTTTTCAATTGGAGTAGATAGACTAAACTATCGCCCGGTTCACAAACCACCCACGTCTATTGAACAGGTGTAGAGGCTCATCCCTTCTTCCCTGTCTAGGATGTGGTTTCCGGTTTTCTCTTTTCCAATCTTTTCACTTTTCTTCTTTTTTTTCTCAATTGGAGTAGATAGTCTAAACTATCGCCCGGTTCACACTCCACCCACGTCTATTGAACAGGTGTAGAGGCTCATCCTTTATTCCCTGTTTAGGATGTGGTTTCCGTCTTTCTCTAATCTAATCTTTGCACTCTTACGTAGCCCCCGGCACATCAGTGGCGTCACCGCCTTGCTCGTGGTGATATGATTAAAAAAATAGCAGAGACAGCTAGATAATTTTCTTACATATACATGAGAAATTTCACTCAACACGTATATAGTTCTACAGTGCGATTCTGAAAGTAATATGGAGGGAGCTTGTAAACAATGTGGAAGTTTTGATGAAAACATTAAGGTTACATTTATTCACAATTATAAAATATAGTTCGAAATTGGCGACACAATGAGAAAAGCAGATTTTCCCTATTAAACATACACATAATATATATAATATAATAAGACAAAATCGTGTAATTGAAACAAAGTGACGTACCTAAAGCTTTGTGCTAATGGAGTAACAGGAAGTAATAATATGATTAGAATATATAGGAAGCCATGACCGCCTGCACGCCGACATTTTTAGCCATTCAGATTTTCTAGGGACACATATCTACAGGGAAGCCAGGTCGACACATAAATCTTGAGTTTAAGTTCAGCAATTTTTCCTTTTGCACTTTTTGGTCAATGGTGCAGATTGTTTATATTTGCTCCGTAAAACATCTAAGATCTAAGATGGCTGCTAAATTACGTCACAGAAATCACATCACAATGTAAAACTCGACTAAAAAAATGAGACTTTTTATTTAATTTTTATTCCGACTTTTTAAAAATTCATTTAATCAACAAAAAATGTGAATATTTCTCCAAGTAATTTCGAAACAAAAGAAATATTTAAAAAACAACTCCGAACTGACAGCGTAATAATTTTTATATTTCTACATTTTTAAATATTTATCGAAAATTTCTGAACTGAGAGAGTAATAGTTTTTATATTTTACACTTTGAAATACTATTCGAAAATGTCTGAACTGAGAGCGTAATATTTTTTATGTTTCTAATTTTAGTAAAAGTATATAATTTTTATTTTTATGTTAAATTCATTTAGTCAACAAAAAATGTAAATATTTTTCCTCGTGATTTTGAAACAAAAACAAACGCAATGGTGTTTACAATGTCACACAAACATCAAATCCTGTTGACGCAGAACAAAAGAAAATAGATTTTTTTAATATGAAATTTTTAACAATTTTTAAACAACAATTATATAATTATTCTTTTAGATAACCGAGTCCTACTACTAAAATCTTCTGAGTTGCACGGGCAACGCTGGGATATAATGCTAGTCGTTAATAAATGAAGAATTTTCAGATTTGCTTTCACACGCATTCACTTTATATTTAGTATCATACAAATATTTCTATTATCTACTAATTCATAAATATATAATTTTTATCGTAATATAGAATACTTATTGCAGTATGGGACACGATAGCCTCACAGATTTTAATAGCAGTTTTTATCATCTCGCCAGAAGTAAGTTAAAATATCCACTAAGACACAAATGGGAATTGAATGTGAATACAAAAGAGAAAAATAAAACAAACTTTATTAGAGTAAGATAACAATTAAAGAAAATAAGTACACATAATATTAAATTATTAATTATTGAAGATTGATCCTGACTGGAAAAGCGGAAGCAAGTGCTGCAAGCAATGAAGGGAAATTAACATAAAAGTTACATATAAATGTATCCACTTCATAAAAATATACAAACTTACATAGCTGCAAATTTATAAATTGGCAAGTTCGATGTATCAGGGAGAGACATGATGCCAGGTCAGAAGAGATGATATTTTAAATTAATTGTTGGATTCTCTAAAAAGTTTCTAGTCACGCAGCAGAAATATGTAAACATATATGGCAGTAGTGCTCAATGTATGAACGAATGATTAACTTATATAACAGATAGATTCTTGCAAGAAAAAGTATAACTTACATGACTGAATTACCAACATTCCGAGTAGCAAACCGAACATTTAAATCAATATAATATGCCTACTTCATGTTAGCTCGAAAACGTTAGCATGCATTCTCATAAATCGTATCCTTTATTATATTAATAAATTTTATGAATTTATATTAATTTGCAAATGGTAGCATCCCATTTAATCCCCTAACCTCCCAGAAATTGTAATAAAGTCATTCTTAAAATAGCAATGTTCCCTGAATAACATTAACTTATTGTTTATTTAACTGTCTCACTTTTGATAAAAGCCTAAAAGGAAAAACTTCATGTTCAATTCAAGTAAATCATTTTAAAATGATTAGATGATTGTGAAGTTTGAGTAATAGTTTGTATTAAACAATGAATTCTTCTCCGTTTATTAATAGGCATATATTTTTTATTGACTGATTTTCTTCGCATGAAACATTTTTTAATCACAGATAGTATAAAAAATAAGAAAGATGATCCATTTTTTTAAATATTTAAAGTCACATTATATAGGTAAAAGTGTTATAGTTGTTTTCATATTGATGAAAGTCTTGGCTAGGTATCGCTTTTTCTGGACAAAACAAGTTTCTTATGACGGCATGTATATATCTGGTGAAATTGATATAGAAAATTATAACAATCTTTGATGTGAACTAGAAGGTAATTAGGTATAATGTTTTGATTATTTCGAAATCAGCTGTATTAAGTAAATCGCGTTTTCAGTTACCGTGGTTCAATGTCTATTTGAACGACATCAACGCCATTACACTCAATCTCAAACTAAATTATTATTGTGTCTGCAGACTGGCTTGAATTCAATCACGCTTCATCAATAGATCTGTAATGTAAGAAGTGGTCTGTACCGGTCTCAATCACTTTATGTGTCTTATCGCGGTTGGTTCTTATTTAACTTCCATTCAACGTACAGATATAATACGCTGATTTTTCTTCAAGCATCACATTCCATTTCCAGTGAATTCGCCCATCAATGTGTTTTCCGTCAGTACAGATTTGTTTCGTAGCCAATAGAGTCTTGCGAAAAATTCTCAACTATCGGTATTTTATTTTAAGACTTTAAGTTATTAGCACACTACTATTTATGATATAAAAACACACAGAATTTGCAAATTCTCTTTGAATATTAATTTTATTCAACTTTTTGTGCAATATTCTAAACTACATATAAGTGCAAAACAATGTTAGAAAAATAATTTTAATCCGACAAATAAGGCACATATTGAGGATGTATACGTACGAGCGCGGGCTGAAAAGTTCATAGACTAATTGCGAATGAGTGATACTAAATCTATGGAACCTTGCATATATTAATTCCAACTATTTATTTAATAACCGCAAAATACTGTCCTATGTAAACTGATATCTTAATCTTCAAAGAAGACTGTACATTTTGGTAACAAAAGTCACCGACAAAAGATATGACGTCATAATCACGGCGACATTTGTTCCCAGCTAGGTGTGTTTTCATGTAGGAGAATACATGATAGGAATATCAAGATAATAATGAGAGTGCTGATCAAACTCAACGCCACAGTGGCGCACAAAAGCTATAAGAACTGGTGTGCTAAATTATTTTCTTGATCAAACAAGACACATTTCTTCATCTTACTGTGTGTTAGTTCTTGATTACCTTTCAAAATTTCCTCAACATTTTGACATGAAACTCTCTAATAATGGTGCGGATCTTTTGATCATGTGTCGGAAAACGGTGGTGTTAGATGAAGGAGATCCAAACATTGGCACAACTCTAAAACTCATCTTCACCTATATTCAGCTACCCAATTTCGGTGGAGATCAGCATAAATTTCCTTGGGTTGGAAATCCTTTCTTTGCAGTTATGTAATAGAAACAAGCTACCAAAAGTTGTCCAGTATAAAAATGTGTTGATAATGCTTCTTTTAATTTTTTTTCTGAGCTGTTCGATGTTCATTCACGTGGGACAAAACAATTCATTTATAATAAAAATAACTGAGACGAATGTAGACAAGGTTACACAGCTGTAGTGTCACTCCATAGGATAAGCCGACCAATTTTTTCTCATCTTTGTACGAATAAATAACAATATTTTTTCATGGTTAAACTACTTTTGAATGAAGGGTATAGTAATCAATCAAAATTAATGATGTTAACCAGACGTTTAGTATATATAAACATCCTTATCAATCATGTCATATGGCAACTCATCCAAAGTTTCCTAAGCCTCAATGAAAATTACAGAAATGGGGATATATAAACAGACTTTGAAGAGAGAATAAGCACAACTGTCATAACTTTTCTATTCAGAAAGAAATATATTTGTGCGCATCAGATATCTCGAATATTGTTTATCTTTTGTTTGTTTCAATTAAATAATTTTACCAGAGCTATGTTCAGATTTTAAGAAACATATATTCCATATTCTTGACCAGATTAGGATTAAATATATGAGCAAAGTGGGTATAATTTCAGATAGATTGTATAAAAAACTGTATAGAAGGCTAGGTAAGCAGCCATACATCTACACACAACAAACACTAGCAAAATCCTTTCACAAGATACAAATACTCAGCTGGAATTTGAAGCAAATATATAACAATTTCATTTAAGGTCCTTTTAATTGATGGATTTTTTATAGCATAACTAATGGAAATAATACTCAATTATCATACAGTGCCAAAATTTATGTAAACATTTTAGAGGCTAAGAGAAAATATTTAGGTAAGGAACGGTAACATTACAAAATTTAAGTCGTTTGTTTGAGTAGAGACAGAAAAGAAAAGAGATAGAGAGATACACACGGATAAAGAAAGAAAGCACACGCTCAGCGAAACATACAACACTCAAATAAAAACCAAATGTATAGTTAATAATGAGCAGGTAATTTTTTTTAAACCAAATAGTGCTATACGTTTAAATGTAGTAAAATACATGGAAAGAAAGGTTTTCCAACCTAAGGAAATTCATGCTGATATAGTCGCTAATATAGGGGATGAATCTCCAGCAAAATTGCGCAGCTGAATATAGGTAAAGATGAGTTTTACAGTCGTGCCAAGGTTTGGATCTCCTTCATATAACATCACCGTTTTCCAACACATGATCAAAAGAGCCGCAGCATTGTTAGAGAATTTCATGTCAACATGCTGAGGCAAATTTGAAAGGTTATCAAGAACTAAAGAACAGTGAAACTGAAGAAATGTGTCTTGTTGGTCAAGAAAATGGTTTTGTCACACAAGTTCTTATAGCTTTTGTGCGCAGCTGCTGCATTAAATTGGTTGAGCACTCTCATTATTATCTTCATATTACTATCTTCTGTTCCCCAACATGAAAAGAAACCTGTCTGGGAACAAATGTCTCTGGGACATATATGTATATGTATATATAAAAGATTTTCAAATGTAAATCTGGTTATATATATATATATATATATATATATATATATATATATATATATATATATATGTATGTACGTGCTAAGAGATCCAGAGGGTAAAAGCATGTGAGAATCAGACTGAATGAAACATGATGTAAAACTGAAATGTTACCTATATGCCATAAGAATCTGTAATGTGATAGGGCCCGACTTGGCCATTTTCTCACCGGCTGAATATTGCTACACAGATAGATCAACCAAACGCAGCCGACAATTCTACTCTAGCAACTACTTTACTTGCATTTCCCGCCTGTGAAAATCCCTTTCATATTCTTGCTTTCCTGACGGCTACAACCTCCAGAAAGTTAAATGCAATGTCAATACACTTCTCTTATCCACTTGCTTCCAGTTCTTTCTACAACAGCCTTTATCTTGTTCTTTTTCTTTCTTTTTACTTTCACAACTGTCTTCACCAATGTATTCCCATCATTCCCTTGCCCTTTTTCTAACACACCCTGTAACTGGTTCGACTTCCTCTTTTACTCTTTTCCTATCTAAACTTTTACTTTTATGTAACACCCTGCGCTACAGTAGCGGTATTGCCTAGCTTGTGGTGAACCAATTAAAATGAATATATATATATATATATATATATATATATATATATATATATAGTCAACCGCAGAGAGATATGTCTCGCTGTATTACAGCTCATCAGTATGGCTTAGACTCCCGTCGCTCCCTAACCCAGGATTGAAACCCGACGGAATTCTACCCTAGGACACGAGCGTCCAGTAGAAGAACATGCCCAATAGCTAGAGTGCTCCAATTCATTATCGAATGAGCGGTACGTAAATGCCGGAGTAGCTACTGTTTACAAAGTCTACTACTCTTGCAGAGTGCTCAATCAGGGTGTGAGAGCGTAAATATTATAGTCATCCGCAGACAGAACGGTTTCGCTGTATTACAGCTCATATATATATATATATATATATATATATATATATATATATAATGTATTTATATATCAGTAGGTTATCAAACCCGAACGAAAGTCGAGAATTCAAAGTCGAAAACTTTTCTATTGAGCTTGCGTTTTAACCTAGTTAGGCTTGTGTCTTCAGAAGAAGATATATAGATAGATAGATAGATAGATAGATAGATAGATAGGTACAGAAATATGAGTAATAGCGAGACACAGAGAGACAAAGACACACAACAAGAAAGTAACAATGGTGATTTATATTAAAACTCTGAATATCTATTCTCGCAGTTTTTGTCAGTTATTCTCACCAGGAATCACCAGCGTAGCAGACAAATATTAACGGTTATGCCTTTTCTGTAAATATCACATGTGTGTGTATTTAATTTTGAGCTGAATACGTTTAACTAACAAAGGTAATAACATTTGTTAATTTACATTTTTTTAAATAGATGACCTTAGCATTCGAAAAAGCAATTTCAGCATTAGTATAAGTTGTCTCTACTTTAATGCTGCAATATAAACTGTAATGAAATTGAACGTTACTATGTATACCAGAAGAGATCTTCATCATAAAAATATATATCCCTCCAGAATTGTGTAGGTTTAGATCTAAAGTGAGATTGTTTGAAAGTGTCAAATAATAAAACAATGTGAAATGGTTTGAAAACTTGGTATATGACCGCCAGTTGCCAGTTTCGCCAATATGTCTTATGTATGAAGTGTCTTCGATCATTAGGTTATTAAGAAAATAATAAATATAGGTTCTGGTGAAAATATTTCGACTCGAATAAGAATGTACAACAATCTAAACCTTGATCTAGATATATTCTATCATATATTTGTAAATGAATCGAATCGAAAGCATTTAAACGAAAGCTCTTATATATATATATATATATATATATACCTCATGACAAAGAACAAAATTTCCCTTGAAAATGTAGCAACAACCCACATTATCTCCGTGTGAAACAGACTCTCAAGATGTTTCCCCGATCACTATATTCTTAACCCCTTCAATCTTGATCTACTTGTTATCTTATTACCTTATCCGTATAAACTAACCTTTAACGTCACCCTCTACTCGACTGATCCCTGGTTTTTGTTCAATGTGAACCTTAGTGTAGAAAACAAATACATTAAAAATATACTGAAAGTTTCAGCTAAATTGACCAGCACTTAAACAACGCATACATAATTGCAATTGTACTGCGACCTTGGTGGGAATTGCTTTTAAATTTGGGGTGTATTTTAACAATCTTATTCGAAAGAGATAATGAGAACTATGTGATAAATTATTTTTCATGCATTTCAATTCTTTTAGTTCGCATCTAAAATTTCCTGCAAAGTAATTCATAAAGTTTTATTAGAAAAGGTGACATTGGTAGATTAGTATATAGACAAACCGATGAGTTTAAATTAAATTAGTTATTGTTAGTTCCGATCAAGTATCCAGACAATCACATTATTCTGTTTTAATATGTTTAATTTAAACAACAAATCCGAATTAAAGTAGCATCACTGACAACGTAGTTTTAGTACTTGTCAAATTTAGCAAGCACATCTTTCCATTTGGCTATTTTGCACGAGTTTCCCAGAAAGTCATTTGATGTCCTTTATATCTAAATCTCATAAAACTTAACTTTTTATTCTTCTGCTATAACTTTCCAGACTGTGATCATCCAAGCAAATCAACTTATTCTTCAAATACACGTAAACATTTCTAACCACTTTTCGGTTGAATGAATTTGGTTCTAAATCCTGGATTACTTCGGAACTGTATTATTTCGAGTGCTTCGCTTTTGCTTAGTTATGGCGCTTGTCGCTCACGGTTCAATGATAATAAATGGAGCGAATATCTGACTTCTGCATTTCCAATCAAAATGCATGGCCCGTGCGCAGAATTGAGTTGAAAATCAATTTGCTGCAGCACACTTTCTTGCATATTTGTATAGATGTGTGCATTCTCACTCATATACGAATGTGATTTTCGGCTACAGGATTTGCTAATCTCTATTGCAGACGTCTGCTCAGGCGTATTTAAATTTCTTTATTACTTACAGAGACAAAATTGATATATATTGCAAATAAACTGAATTGAGCAGGTTTATATTATATGTTAGAGAGTGAATTTTGTAGTTTGATCAGGAGTTTGAAGAACTCCTGTTTGATAAAAATTATGACTTCATGCTTGCACAACAATCAAACGCGTTTGATTATTTCCAGTGATCCAGCTGAACACACAAAGCTTCAGTTAACCACTGGTACGATTTGCAGGTACTTCACAATGAGGATACAGCTGGTATCGTCTCCCTAATCTGATATGATCAATAATTCAGCTCCCTAACAAATATAATATACTGTGATTAATAATTACCTGTCACATTTTTCTGTCTGGTGGGGACCAAAAATCATCTATCATTTGCGTCTTCCTCCTCGAAGAATGAATGCGGGTCAGTTGTAGATCTATTCGCGATAGCTGATGTGCATCTGAGAAAAAATATACTGTACAGATGCCCGATCCCCGGGAACAGTGTCTCGCGGCCGCGCCACCCGATTGCACCAGAGGGGTGGACCGGGTGTTCGTCACCGGGACCTGCTCAGTCGGTGGTTGAGGGCACGGGTGAATTTTTGCTCCTTCGCTCGTCCGTACGCGGTCGGGCACCTCACATTAAAAAAGACCTTGAGTCACATCTCACTCTAGTGAGGGAGTATAGTAAGTATCTACTATACTATGATTAATATGCAATCCTCATTATCAGAAATGCTAAACAACTTACCAGTACTGAAGTGTTTGTTTATTCAATCAGCAAACTAATTAATAAACTTTGAATTTTTAGTTTGATTGTATAAGCATATATAATAAGTATGTTCATTAAAACATAAAATATAGCCCAACAGGATTTTTGTTATATAGATATGTAAGATTCTTCTTCCCTTTATATGCTTTACATTTTCAACTGAATGCTGATAACGAAAAAAAAACAAAAAAAAAAAAAACAGGTCGTGCTATTTTCTAATATAATTACTTCAATTCTCAAAAAATACTTTCGCACATTTATCTATTTCAAACAATTACCTTTAATTTATCGGGAGTTTTTAAATTTCATAGTGACAGAAATATGTATTTCTGAAGATTTTCGAAGCAGTCAAGGGGAATAAGATTATATTTATCTTTTTAAAGCAAAATGATGCCAAATTATATTCCGGATGACATTACGTTTGGATGTACATACTTGAAGTATTTGATGAAAGAATTCAAAATATGCTATCAAACTAATCATTATTCTGAATTATTTCAATCTATAAACCATTAGCTGCTAAGTGAATACCCTATGACTATGTTTTGTTCGGAAGTATGTCTAACCTATATAGTGGGGACTGAGAAGATCATAACTTCTCGCTTTGGAACTCTTTTGAAATCATGTTTCCAAGTCAACTTTGATCATTAAAGATTTAAATATAATGCCAATCGTCACTCTTTGTGTTCATAATTCCTATTCTTTTATTCTTATCCTTCCTTAATAATATTTTGCTTTTTATATTCTCTAACACCCAGTAACAACTTTCGTCTTTATAGCATTGCAGATGTGCGTCGTGGTGCAGTGGATATCGGCTCGGAACGAGAAACTGGGAAGCCGAGTTCGAATTCCAGTCGAACTCCTTGCATTCACTTATGTACAAATAACTTTGGAAAAGGTATTGATCCGTCTCTTTATGGGTTAAATAATAGAACAGATTGGGACCTGTAGCCTTGGTCTGCAGCCAGTCTACCGCAGGAAATAGTGGTAACTTACTGCGGAATAATCTTCTGTCCAGTCTGTCATGTCTTTTTCGAGACATGATCGCCAAAGCGTTTATCACGTATGGCACTTAATTGACTGACTTTATAGCGTTAGTGCTTGTGTCGTGAGAATTGATCAAAATATACCCTTTTATTCTGCAGGTTAGAAAATCTGAACCTCGTTCTTCTTTCAAACCAGGTAAATAATTCCAGTGATTCCTATATGTCAATATTAATAACAGAATATTTTTGTATTTGTCTATATTACGGAGATGAGGTACTACGTACTGTATTTACATTTTTCGGACAATTGTTCTCATCTTTGTGGCAATTTGTACAACGTTTCGGCCGTTGTACGCTCCGGCCTTCTTCGGGTGCTAGGAATTTTGAACCGAACCCTGTCTAAAAATTTCTGCGGTTTATGAACATAAGTGCTTGCGTAATAGTGTCTCTTACACATGCACATATACAGACACACAAACATATGTGTACATAAAAACATATAATCAAGTATATATATACTGGGCGTCCATAGATTTCGTGTGCACTTTGAAAATTTTATAACTTCATTTCTATTTGTGATAGAAATAATTTGTAAAGCATGTTATAAATCAACAATATGGAGTTCCTTGTCACTTTTTTCTGTGAGTTAGACAGTTTTTAAATCAGGAATTTCTTAACAGATGGATTGAACAGGGTGGACCATTTTATTGGACACGTTCGCTAGATTTGACTCCATTAGCTTATTTATTGGGACATGTGAAAACTATTGTGTAAGCAATCAAACTTAGTTTATTAGCAGATTTGAAAGCTAAAATAACTAATGTGATTTCGGGCATTATTGTAAATCAGTTGGCAAATGTTTTCTGTGAACGGCAAATTTTATCGACATCCTTTATATATATATATATATATATATATATATATATATATATATATATATATGTACAATAATATTTCTTTAGATGTATCCATACATATATTCCCATATCTGTTTATATATATATATATATATATATATATGCAAAAAATTAAGACAGACACGTTATTCCATGGTTAAGCGGAAGTTAAGGCCTATTTCAGGCGAACCATCGTACAGAAGATTTTACACGATTTTATATATATATATATATATATATATATATATATATATATATATATACAACATCCTCATACTTATATACATGAATACATATTTTTATCTTCTTATCGAGATGAAGCGTATATATTTGTTGCTATACTTGTACACACCTTTGAGAATCTCACTAAAATACATTTCGCTCGATTATAATCTTTTATTATATTTCCTTCTCTGAAAAATATCTCTAAATATCGTTAATGAAAAAAACTTTTTGCCTTTAATCCATGGTGAAGATATTAGTATCACATTATTAGTTTTATTTTTCTTAGTTTCTGTTTTGTTGGTTGAAATTTGACACCTGCCCATTACATATAGACACTAATCTAATTTTTTCCGCAAGTTCTTACTTAAAAGGATCTAATATCTACAGGATTCGATTAACATTGAAATTTCATCATTAAAAAAAGAAAAAACAAAACGACTTCTCTTTCTTTCTTAAAAAATATTTTTCTATGTATGATGAGGCACAGAAAAGATGTTCACTAGATAAAACCGAATAAAAAATTCTCATTATTCGTACCTTTTGAAGAAGGTTGGGTCAACTTTTGTTTAAACTCTTCAGTAACTGTGAGAAGAAAACTGTAGTTGGTGCAAATGGTTCGTTGTATCCAAGAAAGACTCCAGTTGGAAAATAATTAAAAGATAATTTTATGTAAACAGAGTCAATAGTTATTTTTTAAAAAGGTATTCGACGTGTACAAGGCACAAAAATCCCCCATAGTAGATGGTCATATACAAGAAAAAGTATTTAGCGAAACCCAACTTCTAAACTAAAACCTTATTTTAAAACGTTACACAAGTAACTGGCACAATCACAAATTTATCGTAAGAATTTAAAAAGAACCACGAGGAAAAGACTCGTAATAGCTACTTATATACAGTGTCTGTTTTGGTTATTTTTTTCAATCGTTTCATGCCAGGTAAGGCTGGACCGCCACTGATTTGTAAGGGGTTACAGTGAGACATGATGATTAGGCAGAAGTTTATCCGGCAGTAGTTTACCATTGCTTTCTGCGGTAGACTGGTTGCCAGCCAAGGCTATAGAACCCAATCTGTCCTATTATTTAACCCATAACTGGAGGGAAAAGACGGATTAATACCTTTTCCAAGGGTATTTGTGCGTAAGTTAATGCAAGGAATTCAACTAGAATTCAAACACGGCATCCCAATTTGTCGTTTGCACCACAATGCACATCCTTAAAGATAGTAGCTATCTGATAAGCGGGGAGTTTGGGAAAAGAAGCTGGTAGAGTAGTAGTTGCTGTTACATTTCAGTTTTAAAGGTCAAATGACAGTCTGGTTATTTTCATTTCTTTAGGTTTTAACCTTGGTGTCTTAGATAATTTTTGTGGTATGTGTGAATAGTGGCAATGTACCTCTATGCTGATGATAGCAGGTTGGCAATTTTTCTGTTTTCGAATGGTATTGATGGCAACCAGAGATCCTTCATGTATGGTATCTAAAAAATAACGCCGATTCACCTCGGTCATAGCAATTTTACATCCCCCGACCGAGAAATTGCCTATTTTGAGACGAGACGAATGAGAGACGTGGTGCCTCCTGACTGCTTTCCTGAGTGGCACCTCTGACGTAATCCTTGTGCCAGATAAACAATACTATAAAAGTGTTACATTCGATAGTAGTCACGGTTTCCTATTATATTTGTATGCTTGGAGAAATAATAGAATTTAACCAAGAAGAACATCTGTCTAAAAAATCAGTTTTTTTTTCCGCAAGTATGTTTTCTTAGTTATTGTTCAATGTGACATTTCACACTATACTAAGACCACTCGAAAGATCATATTCAAGCTGGCAGCGAACAAATCGACCTCGCGATCAATCAAACAACGTTGGATAGGGAAGAGTTTGGATCGAAGTGATCAACCATCGATTTAGCGGAAAGATCGGATATCGTTATAGTGACCCGAGTAGGTAAACGTCACAATACAATATATTTACAAAAATACTAAGAAAACTTTTTTAACATAGTCTTTAATACCATAAATGTAATGGTTGAATAAACAGGCTTACCAGAACTCAGGGAGTCCAGCTACAAATTTGAATAGTTTTCAACTAAATAAAGAAAAATTTAAATCTATGAAAATAAAATAAAAAAACAAGATAAGATGTAAAACTTACACTAGTTCCTATGGCGGCAAGAAGCTACATTTAATAAGAGAAGCTAATAACCAATATGTTGACCAGAGAGAGAGAGAGAGAGAGAGAGAGAGAGAGAGAGAGAGAGAGTTGACAGAGAGGGAGGTTGACAGAGAGGGAGTGGAAAAGAGAGAGCTATGCTAGGATCCTGTGAGCTAGAATATTATCCGTAAAATGTCCAAAGAAAATATTTGGTCAGCATGTATTCAAAATATCGCAGATAAAAAAAGAGTGAAATTAAACCTAACCACATATCAATTTTGATATGAGAGTTTTGCGTCATTTATATTAATGTATATGACATTTGATTTATTGACATTCATATTTTAGATTTTTGTATAAATTGAAATACGCTGTGAAATATATTGCATCTTAAAAGAAACCTTGTTTGTTTTAATAATCTGAATAAACTTTCTAATTAAAAACAAATGAACATGTTTTCTGACAGACTAAACGAAATGGATCATATTAGTATGGTGAGAGCAATACAAAAAGACATGGAAGCGTATAAAACATTTTCGGAACAAATAATGTGCCATCGCGAAAAGAATTGTTTAGGTAGTGTGTTATTCTTGAAGTTATTCTGTCGGAGAATGTACACAAAGATAAATGATGCAGAATATTGCAAATATTCGCAAAGAAAGGATAAGAAACCGCCTATGAAATTAAAAAATATTACACCCAAAAAGTCCATTCTATATTGTCGGCAGCAATACACGAAATAGTTCTCACGAGGAACTATCTGCATCAAGCTATCAACTAATGTCATTATATTCGAGGGAAACGTATTCCTAGCGTTGAGCAAATCTGGTTATTGAATTCATTGACAAAATAATTTTAATAGATCTCATATTGATGAACTGGTCTCGCGCTTCTTAAATAATTATCTATTAAAACTTATGGATGATCATTAAAAAGATATATATGAAAATAGGAAGATACTGAAGCAGATGATACAGCTAAAAAATTATAACTCTCTGCTACAATAGTAAAAACTTAAAAATCAGTGCTTGAGAGTTCGAAAACATCTTAAAATTTCAACAACAGCGTATAAACAATACTAGTCATTTTTTATATAGACAATTCTGATATAATAGTATGTGTTTGTGACGTATATATTTTCAATTTATTGATTTTAAAAATTTTATCAAAAACTTTGTGAGCAATGTATAAAACGATACTTGCACATCATGGTTTATCTGAAAACAATTAGTCTGTTTACTTAGACAACACTAGAAATCATACGTTATCTTCTAACACCCACTATATATATATATATATATATATATACGAAACCGTAGACTGAAAGAAAAATGAATGAATGTAAGTCAAATTTTGATTTCCTTGTATCGATATCAAATAAGTGTTTTTCGTCGTAAACTGAAATTTGAAGACAAAATAAATGTGCAGAGTAAATGGTAACATGGCTGAGACTAAGAACTACAATTATACCTACTTAGAGCCAAACTCAAAGCAAAAACTAAAATAAAAAGGCTGACAAAAATACAAACATACATGCAAATGAACAGACACACACACATATATATATATATATATATATTATCGATTTTCTGCACTAATGTAAGAACTGCAACCTTGAAACATCTGAATATCGTTGCTTATGTCTATGAGTGTATCAAATTTGATTAAAATCGGACCACTCCTTCTATAACCCGATTTTTTCGATTATCGATTTTCAATATTTATCGGGGGTACCTCGACACAAACCACAGCTAAGAACACTCGCAGAAGCTTCTAGTACAACTCTGTAAATTTTCAAGAACATCGGTTCAGCCGTTTTGCAGTCTATAGGTAACGGATACACACACACAGACAAACACATGCAAAGTTCCATTCATAAATAAGATTATATATATATATAAACGTATACGTGTGTATACACTGCTTATATACAACACGTTAAAATTTCTAATCTGTGATTCCATGCGCTTATGGCTTTGGTGATTAGCAACTCTGACTGACACCAAATAGCTCGAGTTTCGATCCCGGCAAGAAAGAAGTGGATGTGTTTAACCACACTGATGCGCTGATGATGATTATATGCAGATAACTATATATGTATATAGTGTAAGTAATATGTATAGCAGTTTTGAACCATTCGCTAAACATAAGAATTGAGTTTGTTTCCAAATGAGTCAAAATTAAATGGGCAAAATATTTTCACGTTATAGGTTATTATTACTTTTTACCATAAATTGGTTGCCAACTAAGTCTATAGGCACTATCTGTGCTGCTATCTAAACAATAATAAGAGGGTGAAGAAACGGAGTAATACCATTCAGAAGGGTATATGTGCATAAGGGAATGCAACGATTTCAATTGGAATTCTAAATCGGCTCTATGATTGCTTTGTCCTAGCTGATATTCGTTGCACCACAAATGCACATGTTTAAATTAAATGGACTTAAATTTCATCAAGAAATAATGTAATTGTCGAAATATCGCATTGGAATTTACTTTTCACTTCTTTGTGGCAAAGTTGCTCAAGATCATATACTTAGATTCATTCAACGTAGAAATAAATGTGAATCTTGACTTTTTTCGATACATATTCCAATAAATAATAAATAACCGGAACTCTATTCGCAAAAGCACACTTTTCGTTGCATGTGGTATTTATTTCCCCGATGCGAACTGTAAGTAACGAGAATTCTGTACGCAGTGTTTTTAATGCTCCATCTATTCAATGCTTTTAGCAAACATGTTCACATCGCTATGCTCTTTTGACGTGTTTTCTAACCAACGTTAATCCATTAGTAATATTCGCTGATTTCATTCTATTTATTGCACTTTTATTTCAGTCATTTTACTAAAAACGGACGTAGACCATTTAGTTGATAGCATTTTCCTATTCATATAATTTTTTTCCTGCAAACTTTAAATGGAAAGAAGGAAGTGCGACTAGTTTTCTTTCTTTAAATATATTTTAGCCAATAGATAAAAGGTTAGAACAAAGGCGCCTAGAATTCTTCGAAATCTCTAACTTTTTAAACATTAATCAACGATTTATTGTAAATGTCTCTAAAGCTCAAGGCTTCTTCATTTCCTCTTGTCTGACTTTTATATTCTCTGTAAATTTTATATTGAAAACATTGTCAGCAAGTTTAGATTGAACAAGAGCAACTATTGTGCAACTTCTTTCTATTTCTGTCTTCAGCCGCGAGTATTGACAAGTACACGCGTAAAAAAGTTCAAGTAAAACGATTATGAATATTCCGTATATTTAGGCAATGAGTGAATTTTTTATATATTGTTAAAAAAATGAAATACGTTTTAAGAGGTGCATCCCTTGTTTCCTGTTTATGATGCGGTTTCTCTTTTCTAATCTTCTCACTTTTTTTTATTTCCAGTTGGGGTAGATAGACTAAACTATCGCCCGGTCCACACTCCACCCACTCATCGCTTTTCCTGTTTGAAATGCGGTTTCCGGTTTTCTCGTTTCCAATCTTTTCACTCTTTTTTTTTATTTTTTTGTTTTTATTTTTTTTATTTTTTTTATTTTTTTTAATTTTTAGTTTTTTTTCAATTGGAGTAGATAGACTAAACTATCGCCCGGCTCTCACTCCACCCACGTCTATTGAACAGGTGAAGAGGCTCATCCCTTGTTCCCTGTTTAGGATGCGGTTTCTGGCTTTCTCTTTTCCAATCTTTTCACTCTTACGTAGACCCCTGCGCATCAGTGGCGTTATCGCCTTGCTCGGGGTGTTATGATTAAAAAAAAAATTCGAATATTCTTCTGAAAATGGGGTGTTATGTGTTGTGAATAAATCAACTAAATGTTATTCTTTGTAGTCCAAATTTTGACACATATGTGTCAACATCAGCGGGTGGGAATGAAAATGTATGTGATTTAAATAGATTAAATAAATATATATCTCATAAACCTAAATCTAATGCACTTAAACACAACAACCAACAATTGTAGGAAAATGTATTTGTATATTAGAAAATAATCAATAAATTTGCCAAACAAAAAATGTTGGTTTTAACATTCCTTTTTTATAAGAAATATATTAATGACAGTTATCCATATACGTGTTTGATATATTACTCATCAGAAAGTTAAATGTATAACAAGGTATAAAGAAGAAATGTATTATCTTTAATAATCTCATCAACCAGGTAATAATCACTCTAATAATGTTATCCATGCTGTAAGAAAATGGCAAAAATAAATTCCAGCTCGTAAAACGAGTAGATATGAATGACTCTCACATAGCCAAACTAAAATAAAATGACCTGAACGTAAATAAAATGTCGTTATTTTAAAATTTGTTTCCATAATTCAGAACGCATAACAATCAACGTCATCCACTAAAAATAGAAAAGAATTAATTTAATTCAAAGTTATTTTATTGATATATGTATGGCTGCGGTTTGTCTAGACGTGTTATCAAGCGTAAACATTTATAAAGAGATTTTGAATCTTGCCAAAGCTGACTTGTCGAAACATGCTTAAAGCTCTGACTAATCTTTGAGAATGGCGATTAAGTTTATTTTATTTATTCATTGTGAAGAGAAACACATATAATAATTACATCTGTTAGTTATCACACACCGATCTTAAATTTTTATCCTTTCTTTTGTCAATGGTATGAAGAGTGACACATTTTGGCCGTGTTTTCCAGACGATGAAACTTATTAAAATTCTTAAACCTGTACATCTGCCATGATTAATAGTCCGTATGTTAATATAATAACTTGTTACATTTTACTAAATGATCAGGTGACAAAATCAGAATTGTCTTAGTCTCTCAGGATCTTCGCCCAGTCAATTGATTCTGTCAGAATTAAAGATTGTTGATCATTTCTTATTACTAACATTATTTGGTTTAGTTTCTTGTAAATAGCATTGTCTATTATATAAATATTCATCGGGTTATTTCATTTTTTATTATTATCCATTTTCCACAGCAGAATTTTACGCATTGGACAAATAAGTGTTTAATTGATTCTTTTCGGTATTATGTTGTTTGCTGTAAGAAGGATATGTGATGCTTTGGTTGCGAGGAATATTGTAGAGTTTTCGTAGGTCAGCGATTGTAGCTAGCTAAGTTGTTTAAAACATATGAAGACCAGCCAATTCTTTCACAAATTTGGCCTTGTGTTACATTTTTGTATTTAAAAAAAATATTTTAAAGGAGATAGATGACAACGCTGTTCATGTAGTCGATCATTATCGCAAACATGGAGGTGGTCTGTCGGTAGTATAAATTTATCAGCAAATGAACATTGGGATCTGGCCGTATTCGCTTTGTTCACTTTCGCATTCTCCTGCTTCAGCGTTAGGTTAATTAGAATTTAAAAGTCTAATTGGGCTTTTTTGACTAAAGCTTTTAACTAATCTACATGCAAGAGTACTAAAAATGAAATATTTAGCCTGAAGAGAAATAGTTTCTGTCAGGGTGTCTTTTTCTAAACACACAACTTCGGTAATTGACGAGGTAAATATGGTACAGGTACGGCCCTAATATGTTAAGTAACACGTTGTGACATCATTTTGTGTACTTCTAGAATGATAAATGGTTTCACTTAAGCTATCTTGTTCTATACAGACAATTTTTGTTATAGTACATGTGGTACCTTTACGACCCTGATGTATTAAGGGATATGTTGTGTGACGTGGGGTGATTCTTTAAGCAACCGTAAATACCTCATAGTTAAAGTCATCGTTAATGATATCTTTATTAAAAGCGTTGCCCTCATGATAGTAGAAACAGTAGTAATCTGAGAAAAAATAAATATGTAGACCGATTCTGAAGCGACAAGAGTTAAAAACAACAGGAATTCCTAACAAACATTCACAGAATAATAGGATTTTCCCGTAGCGTATTAAATAAATTAGATATATTTTCTACTAATTCAACTCAAACAATGTAATTTTTTTATCGCAAATATTAATTCACCGCAAGAATTTATAAATTTTAAATTACAGTTTTTTTTTAATAATTTTTATTATTTCTTTGAAAGTATATTTTTAAATGAAAGTTTGAAAATGTGCTGTGAATTTGCTGGTCTTATGACAAGAATGCAACAACCAGGAGTGTAGGGTTCGCTTCTTACAGAGACTAAGTATTCTTCATATGTCGATGAATTTCTCTATAGGAATGATATGAGTTTGAGTCTAATATATCAAAAGAACAGATGGCGCTGCCATCTCAGTATATACCGTGACGAGAAGCCGCTAAATAAAGAAAACTGAGCCCAAAATTACGACCTAACTTACATAGAAATCATAATTTTGATTAATTTATATATGGGACAAAAATTTAGACACTATATGACAAAAATGAAAAAATCAAAACATTTTTGATCAAATTTTAAAGGGCATTTGTAGACCACGGTATATATATATAAATATATATATATATATATATATATATATATATATAATTTTGCGATGAATTATTTTCTTTATGTAGTCATTTAAGAAAAAAAGATACGAAATTAGGCTTGGAATCGGATTGACGAAAGGAATAGTGATGAAATCATTATTACGAATGATAAGACATAGAAGCTAAAATCCGTTTAATTTCTGTTTTCGCTCAGTATAGGTTCACAGAGCTAAAACAGGCGAATATTTTGATTTACGAATATCTCAGCGAAGGAAAGAAAAATCACGTAGCTAATGGAATCTTATTTCAGGCATGTATATATTGCAATAAATAGAGAAGAATCAGTTACCTCGACGCAAACAAGTAAATATAGTTATAATTTCTGAGCAACATTTTTAACATCCCTGAAATTGCAAACCACGAAGCGATTAAAATTTCGAAGTTTGTACATCATGACTCAAAAAATTACTCTCAAACAAAAAGAAATAAAAAATAAAAAATGAAATAAAAAAAATTGACGGTTAAGATTTGAAAAATTTACGTCAACAAAATATTGAACGAGAAGAAAAGATATATATATATATATATATATATATATATATATAGAGAGAGAGAGAGAGAGAGGAAGGAGAGAGAGAGAGAGAGAGAGAAAGAAAAAGATATATAGAGAAAGAGGGAGAGAGAAAGAAAGAGATAGAGAAAAAGTTTATGACTTAGGGAGCAGAGACTCCGACTGACACTAAATCGGTTGTGTTTCTATCCTGGCCTGAAGCAAGTAGAAATCTAGTCACATTGATGCGCTGTGATACAGCAAAACAGGCATGTATTTACGCACTCACACCCTGATTGAGCACTCTGGAAGAATGGTAGGCTTTGAAAAAAGAGTAGCTGCTCCAGTCTCTGCGCATCCAACATTCAGTAATGAATTAGACAACTCTCAGCTACTGTGTGTATATTGTCCATAACACGGTAAAATTCTGCCTTCTTCTAACGAGCGGCCATAGCTCAGATGTATTCTCACGTCAATTCGGACGGGCATCAAACCTGGCTAAAAGCAATCGGATGACTACCCGTGCTGATGAGCTGTAATACAGCGGATCAGATATGGCTGCGGATATATATATATATATATATATATATATATATATATATATATATATATATATATATATATATACAGTAAATAACTAACCTAGAGAACCGACGAACCTACAAAGTTTTAACCAAATTCGATTTCAGGGAAAGTTAGACAACTTTCCCTGAAGATATAATTAGGTATAACCTTGGTAGGTTCGTTGGCTCTCTAAGTTAGTCATTTACTTTGTTTGCTCTACGTGCATATTGAGCGCTTTTTGTTTTAGGTTACACGTCTCGGGTTTTATTTCTTTGGCTTCGTACTTTGTCTGATGTTAAAATGCTTAGCTCGTTCTTTTCTAATTACCATTTTTTTCTTCCGCGTATGTACTCTGAGGGTTTTTCGAAACGAGTATAACGACAAGTTTACACATATATATATATATATATTTAAGGCAATTTAAGGCAAGCGTAATTTACGATAAATTAATAGACATAGCATGTAGTAAGTTTGTTAATTATTTGACTGATGGTATCGTCAGCAACTTCATCCCAGAATTTTTTAGGTGGATCTATCCGTCTACTCATATTAATAAATAAAATTTTAATATACATCTAACCTTTTAAAACTAATACATAAAACACCACCAAATTTAAAGCTAAAACTTAAAATATAACAAACTTTATTACGAAAAATAATAACCTAACGAAGATAAATGTGTATATCTCTGTGTATGCATGTGCCATGTGTGCGTACATGTAAATGTATGTATTTGTAAGCATATGTGTGTATGTATGCGAGCGCATCTTCACACAGACTAACACATTTTGCACACAAAATGAATAATTTTTTACTTATCACATTGATGTTATAATCAAAGTCCTGCCACCAAGGATTCATAGGGGGATCCATCCATCAACTCTTCAGGGGGTTGACAGGGAGTTTTTAATATATTAAAAATATAATAATATAATTATGTTTTTGCACCGACTTAAACGTACAAACGAACATAAATCAAATACAGAATAAATACACCAACGATAAGAAATGGAAAATACTCAAAATATTAGTAGTAAAATGCTGATTGCTACTGAAGTATGAAATATTAGACTATATGGACTATATGGACTTTGGAATATATATATATATATATATATATATATATATATATATATATATAAGCTTCAATCGTAGATTTATACATGTTTATTGAAAATGAGGAACAACGAAAAATATAAATTATATATATATATATATATATATATATGTGTGTGTGTGTGTGTGTGTGTGTGTGTGTGTGTGTGTGTGTGTGTGTGTCTGTGTGTGTTCAGTTTTACTCGTGTTCTTGCAGTATTAATTTTCTGATGCGTAAGACAATGTCGAAAATATTTGTCGTGTTTATCGTCCCAGTACTTTTCAACGAAGTGATTAGTCATTTTCAAGTTTTTCGTTTTTAGTTCTTTTTTATGTTTTTATGTTCTAAGATGAAAAGCCTGTAATTCTAAGCTGCGCTGTAAGGTGTTAGAAGTGGGTTAATGTTAGTAATAATTTCATGATTGAATGCCTATAGACATGCCACCGTATTACGTTTGGATTAAAGCACATTATATAAATTGCTTCCATTGTAGTTAAACACCATTTACAAGTATATATTTATAGATTGACAATTTTATCTACTAGAATGTTCCTCTTGCGGCTTGATTTCTGTCTAGAATTACTTTCATGATATTTTTCCGTTTAGATATGACCACAAAACAGAGGAGGATTACAGTTTGATTTGAGACTATATGAACATTTTGTAGGCAGTTGGATCCTTTACACACTACCGGCAAAGTTATTTGCAAACTTTGTAAGATATAAATTGAACTTATATGCATTATAAGTTTTACAAGCTCACAGAAAATGCGAATATACACAGGGTGTGTAAGATATTTGAGTATTTATGTCATTTTTACTATAGCTGCATCTATTTGTCTAGCGACTTTCTAAATTTCTGAATTATCGATGGCAGACGCTACGTTTAAACAAAATCTGAAAAATAAGCAGTTATCGATGCAATAAATTTTGAACATCGCAAGTTAGAAGAAGCACAATTTTAACAGTTCCTAGATCCTTCTTCTGGAAAGTTCGCAACGTGTTAGAGGCTAAAGATGGAAGTGTATAGCCAGTATTTTTGCGTACGAAAAATTTCTAACGCACTGGAACATTATGCCTTCTAGTTCTCCAGATTTCAGTGCAATATACTATTTTTCGGCCAATTCTTATCAAGTGTTCTCGTTGGCTTTAATTTTAAGGGAATTAAGGAAAAGGACAAGGCAAAATAAATTAAATTAATTACAATGCTGGGAGATGATGGAACTCATTTAAAAATAAATTTATTGAAAAAAAACATAAAATGTAAGGGGAGTGTACACATATAATTCCACAAGAATGTTTAAAAGAGAAAAAATGTTACACTCACAGACTCACCAGGAATTGTAAGGGGCGTATAATCCGCTCTTTTTGTCTCACAGGCTCGGCTGTTGAATTTTCAAGCAAATTGCTTCCAAAATACGTAGATGATGTGTAGACCGAGCGCTGTGCAAGACAGTAAACCAGCTGACCTCATATACCGAGGCACACACTTGATTGTCCAAAAGATGTCAGCCAATAGCGGAATCCAGAAAAGATTGTGTTGTTCTTATAGGTTTGAGAGAGCCACTGGAACGTATATTAGCGGGGACGTGTTGTGAAACCCGCCTCTCCAACCTCAGATCGGTACGTCCTATGTATGCCGGATCACAACAGCATTTAAATTTGTAAACAATGGAACTTTTTCGAAAATAGGACAATCTATCTTTACTGAAGGAAGGAAACACAGGTCTAGTCTGAAAAACAACACGTAACTGGACCGCAAAATAACAGGACGGATCACATGCCGAAACTCTGTCGGCTACAGTGTGACATCTTCTACCAAGCCAGGGTATTTTCAGATACAAGGGACAGCGGCTAGGTTTTTAGGTTAGGGATACAAGGGACAGCGGCTAGGTTCTTAGGTTCTATATAACGTTTGATCTTGCGATCAATTACCCGTTTCACCACATTAACCGGGTACCCGTTGCCTTCGAAAATCTCTTGCAAGCGAATTAATTCGCTTTCTAAACATTCAGGAGAAAAAATATTCAAGGCACGGTGATCCAAGTTTTCTATCAGACCCAGTTTACGAGACTTAGGGACAAACGATTTCCAATTAGTATACAAACCAGTGAAAGTTGGTTTGCGAAAAACAGAAGTCACGAAAGGATGTAAAGAATTTAGCTGAACTAAAAAATGTTCAGTATCAATGGCGCTGTCAAATAAAGAGAAGGTATCATCAACATCTCGCTGATATATCAAAGGTTCAGCTACCCTCTCAAATAGCAGACGCTCATGAAATCCCACGAAAATATTCGCAAGGACAGGACCCAAAGGACTACCCATAGCAACACATCCGTCTGCGTAAACATTGTCCCGTCAAAGCTAAATACGTCCCCCTCAGTTGCCAATCGCATACATTCCAGGAATAACTACTCGGGAATTGCCGCGGCACCTAAACTCCCTCTATATAACATGTCTACACAAATGTTAATAGTGTCGTTTAATGGAACATTTTTGTACAAACTGACAATGTCAAAGGAGACCATGAATTTATCCCTAGATGAAAAATCTAAGTTTCTAATGAAACTAGAAAATCTGAAGGAGTCGTTGACATTGTACGCAGACAGAACAAGAGACACAGGTTGGAGAATCTCAGCCAAACACTTAGCCAACTCATGTTGTGCGGAGCCCACCATAGACAAAATAGGTCTGAGTGGGACTCCGTCTTTAGGAACTTTTGGAAGGCCATACATTCTAGGGCGTTGCGAGCCCACGGGTTTGATCCTACTATAGAGGTCCTTAGAAATTAATCTGTCCTTATATTTGGACAACAGCCAACGTTGAAGTTTGGCTTCTATATTGCCGGTGTTATCGTGAGTATCGGCTGGACCGATAACTGTAAATTTGGATGGATCATCCAATATATTATGCATCTTTGCAATATAATCCGATCTATTCAAAATAACGACACCGGCACCCTTGTCTGGCTTGTTGATATAAATGTCACCCCGCGAGCGTAAAGCTCTAATCGTTTGAAAATGAATACTGCGCCAGTCGAGAGAATCCTTCACGCAACCTAGGGCAGAATAATCAGTGGCAAACTCAAACAACCTAGTTGTAACCTCAGAGCACTTCTCGACGGACTTAGGAACATGATGGATGATTTGAGAGTTTAACAACTCAAACTCAGAAAAAATCCGTTCCTTATTAACAGCAGAGGGAGGGATACAAAATTCCAATCCACGGGATAGAACAGAAAGCTCAATACCAGTGAAATTAATATTGGAATAATTGAAAATGTCTTATTTTGGAGATTGGACCTGAAGTGGCCAGGATTGAATAATGTGATAGAGGAGAGATCAGACAACAAAGTTATAAAATAATTTATCATGTACATACTTGTCATTCTGAATAAACATAATTTTTCTTTCAGTATATGTTTTTCAGGATTGTAGTGCAGACCCTTGTATTGTATATTTCCGGGTAATATAGGACATTTAGATAATATAATATCATAATATATACCCTTTTTATGAAGTTATCCTATATCTGTAGAATCAGTCTACTGCTTACTAATTATATAAAGTTGTTATCCGAAATGTTGCTTATTGTATCGATAGAAATTCAAAATAGACAAAACAGATTTTGTAACATATCGTTCAAAAAAGAAAACCATTGTTTTGTTTACGATTTATCACGTGATCTCTCTTGAATATTGATTATTACTTTTTCTAGTTTTTAGATGAAATTAAATTACCTAGGAAGTGTTCTAACAGAAGAAGGATAGTACGGCATTTAGATCCGAAGGCGAATTGGCATAGCGAATGAACCTTTCCAGAAGTTTAGTAAAGTATTAAAAAACAGGACAATTTCAATAGAAACAAAGAGGATTGTACTGAATCGCGGTGTGAAATCGGTTCCTTAATATGGCCGTGAATGTTGGACAAAAGCTTCGAAGATGAAGAAAAGAATTAAAGCAGCTGAAATGTGGTTCTACAGAAAGATGCTGCACATATCCTGGATCGAACATGTGAGCAATAACGAGGTTTTGGAAAGGATGTAGGCGAAAAGTAAATTGATACTGAGCATCAGGAAGAGACAGCTGAAGTTCCTGGGACATGCATTCAGGAAGGTGGACTTAGCGAACCTGATATTAACAGGCCAGATAGATGAAAAAGAGACAGGGGAAAACAGCGGATAACATATTTGAAGGACCTGATTAGGTGGATGACGGAACGAGGGTTGCATGTTGCAACATGAGAAAGCGTGCTAAGAGCCACCAGGGACAGGTTGATGTGGAAAGCCATGATTACATACAAGAAGAAGAGAAAAAGTTATAAAAAGACTGGTGAACTTATGGCCATTTACTTATACTTAATTGACGAGTGGTGTAAAGGTTAGCAAGATTGTCACTTTGGAACCGGTTACAACTGAATAGTGAGTTCGATTCTCATTGATTGCCATATATTTTCGCCCTTGTGCCACATCTAAACGGCGCTTAGAAAATTAGTATACTTCATCGACAATCACGAAATAACCATATAAATATTAGGATAAGTTCCATTATAGCGCGTTCAACTTTCTACATTTGATTAGCAATTAAAATTCGATGTTTATATTTTCTCAGCTTGGCTTGTATGGAGACTAGTCAGTTCTATTTCTATTGAATTATTCCTTGGCAATTCATTATGAAGTTAATTAATATATGCGGTAAAAATTGTGTTATTTCTTTTAGTATCAGTGTATTTGATAATGTGAATATTTTCATGTCCGTTATTAGTTATCGCCCTTAGTTAAGCGAAAAACATTAATCACATTTTAGGTTCTACTTTACAAGAATTTTAGTAAGCAACATCACTCAGTTTTTAAGTGGGATTTTAGTTATTTAATGTTCGTTTTATACGCATAAAATACGGTAGTAACTGATATATTCATTGTGACAACTTTAATAAAAAAAGATATAGGTGTTTAAATGTATTTTTTTTAGTCATTTCACCCAAAACAAAACGGGAATGCAACTAGTACGCTGGTGGGGTGGTAAAGGTAAATGAAAATGAGTCCAACAAAACAGAAGATGGCGATTGAAGTTGCATTTACATTTTTGAATTATAGTTGTTATATCAGTGACAGTGTGGTAAATTAACTTGACTAGGTGCTCATTAAAGACACCGATCTCCAGTATATTTTCAGAAAGATGTGGAGGAATGGACTTATTTATAATATAAGAAATAATATCTAGCAAGCTAAAGTCATGAAAGGAAGGGGAGAGGTAAAGATATATGAAATAGCAGACTTAGTTTAGTACAGAGAGAGACGGAGACTCTAGAGAGTGTTCCCAAGCCAGCAGTAGATATATTCGGAGAGAAACTTCCAGGAATTCATGTAGACATTAGTAACCTTCATAAAGATAGAAATTTAACCAGAAATTCAACATTGAGAGGGTAGATTGCATCATTAAGGTTAGTTTTGCAGCGAACTATGATGTATTGAGATTGTTCAAAGAGAAGATATTCTACGTGCAGTATCAGAATTTGAATGGTTTAAATGTTTTTTGTTGAGCTATTTTAGTTTTCTTTTTGGTTGTTTATTCTGAAGTGGCATTTTGCTAAGGAAACGGCCGAGCGCAGTAGTAGCAGTCGGTTGTCTAATGTAACATGTGCGGGCTTAGAACTAGATCAAGCAGCAACATAGTGTGGGCACGGGATTATCCACTCGAAATGCTTGCTGATACACACTTTCATGCAAAACATGGGCACAACAATAACAAATATATTATGTGACTTTATCAGAGCTGCCTCTCTAGAATCTACAGAAGAGTTACGAAACCTAACTAACAAGCAAGAAGCGACACCCAGAAACTGCCAACCCGGTGTTACCAATATTCATATATTCGGTTTGCAACATGCATACATATGACAAGACTTTCATGATAGCACTTTTGTTAAGGCATCAGATGAAAAAAGTAAGTTAAACCACTCCATAAAAATGGAAACATGGAAGGGGGAAGTAGATGAACCGGGTGATAGGAAAGCTTATTTACCCATATTAAAAGAAAAAGAAAAGTTACTAAATTTGAATTTAATTAAGGTGAAAATATCCATTAAAAACAATTAAAATTAAAATGAAAGATGAAATGTAACTAAAATGCCCTGGGTTTGATTTTCCAGTTAAGTTGTTTAGACAATTTATTTGGAGAGTTAATTTTCGTCCCACAGAAAGAATTTGACCATTCGATGTTTAGCTTACATTCTAATTTATATTGGTAAATTTGGGTATGAGAGGCGGGTAGTAATATATCGCTAGTGTCATGAATAAATACCTTGTGTCTAAACTCAATGACTGCAGGATAAACACACACACACACACACACACACACACTATATATATATATATATATATATATATATATATATATATAGCTGTCATATTCTGATTAAATTATAATAAAAAACGCTTGTTGTAATATAAAATTTAAAATCTCAGATATCACACAACGAGCGATATAACCACATTAATTAGAAAAAATATTCAAAGGGCAGGTTGACAGTGTTATTTAAATATATTCAGTCGTATCAATTATTCATCGATTAATCCTAGAAATTAGATAAACTGCTTTTTGTGCGATCTACGTTCATGACAGATTTGATGCCTTTAAAATATAATTGACATGGAAATACATCTTAGAAGAAAAAGGCTAGAATGGCAAAGGCGCCATGGATAAAGCCTAATTCAAAATCAAGTTGAAAAGTAACGATTACAAAATATACAAAGGTATCTGAATGCCTCACATTAATGTCTTGACCAAAAAGAAGCGTGCAATATAATGTTTTAAATTATGACTTTAGTGAAAAAACAAAAATGAACGTATAAAATAATGTTTAAATTTTCGGATATTTCATTTCATGTAGCAAGCGTTATCAAATCATACCTTCCTTCTCTTTTTGTAGGTCATATTTATAGGATATTGGGTGATTAAGTGACTTAACTGAAGGAGGAAACTGACACTTCCCACACAGTTTTTTCGTGAAATTTACATTGCTTATTTTTTTAAATTATAAATTTATTTTTGTAATTGTGTATATAGTTGATATACAGATTTCTTTTATATTGAATACAATCCGATACGAAATATATTTTATTAGATTTAGTTTGCTGGATATTTGGTCCTAAATTATCAAATACGAGCTGACTCTGTCTGTAGCAAATTAGATTCACTTGAATTTTCATGTGTTTGGAATTTTCAAAAAATATTTTTTAAACTCTTATTTTTAACAAATCTCGAAAGAAGCATATTAAAATGAAACATCAGAGATTAAATACACCTTTCTTATCTGTTCTTTACTTATTCATATTCTAAGATTCCAATCCATATATTCTCTGCACTATGTATATGTGTATATCTATCATTGCTAGTGAATGACACGTGCTCACTTCGTTTAAGTACAAGAATACACACCAAATATATATAAACACTTTGGCTGAGTTAAAAATGGGCTGCTCTAATAACATTCTTTCCAGCTCAGGCCGGACAACTCAAGTTCTAAGGTTATAGGAAGATTGTGTCACTGTGTCAGGCCAGGAAGATTTTTCCCACCTGAAACCATCCTGCATATATACAAATCAACCATTCGTTCGTGCATGGAGTACTGCTGCCATATATGGTCAGGTGCCCCGTTTTTCATCTCCGTGTTTTTGACAGGCTCCAAAGAAGAATAAATAATGTGATAGGTACCGACTTGGCGGCTCGACTACAGCCACTTTCCCACCGACGAGATGTGGCTTCCCTTTGTCTGTTCTATAAATACTTCCATGGCTTCTGTTCCAACGAGCTGAAGTCACTGGGCCTCTTCAACAGGTGTTTACTCGCGCAACCAGACTGGCAACTGGGTCTCACCCGTTCACAATTAGATCAACCAAATGCAAACGACAATTCTAGTCCTGCAGCTTCTTTTCCCGCACTTCCCGCCTGTGGAACTTGCTTCCTTATTCTTGCTTTTCTGACGGCTACAACCAACAGGAATTTAAATGCAATGCCAATTCTCATCTCTACTTCTTTCCACACTGTCCTGTAGATCCCTTTCACTTGCTCTCACCTTCGCAACTGTCATCACACATGTATTCCCATCCTTTTCTTGTTCTTTTCTAAATGTTTCGTCTTTCTCCTCATTCTCCTGTAATCCTTTTACTCTTATATAGTCCCCTGCACATAAATGGCGTTCCCGCTTTGCTCCGTGCAATATGATTAAAAAACTGTTATAGAGAAAAAAACAACAACAAACCTTTGTATACATATTTGTATACTCATGAGATTTTATTGAAACGTTTGAAAAATATTTGGTAATGTAATAAATTTTTTTTTTTATTTTCTAGAAATAATTTTATATCTCGATGAAAATAATAATTTTATGGTTGACATCAAATTAAAATATACAGGCGCACACAATCAAACGAATACACTCATTACGAAAAAGTCTAAAAATCTTAATTTCCATTTCTGACAAGCCACAATCCCTGGTTGACAAGAATATAGTAGCAGTCAAGATTTTTATTAGATTATTTTATCCGGGAACAAGCAGGAACAGAGCTAGTAAAATAATAGATTTAACTTAATAATGAAATAAATCATAAAAGCTCTACTGTTCATCTCGAGGTTCTCAAAAAGGTCCACAGGAAGATCAACAATGCAATCGATCCCAATTTGTCAAATCCACTTCAGTCAGTTTCGCTCCAACGGGATGTGGCTTCCCTGTTTTTTTCTGTGGGGCTTAACTCCCTGGTGCGCCTACTATATTCATTTACTCGAGCTACGAATTGGCAACGGTCTCACCTTGTTACTGTCAAAATATTCAAATGTAACCACTATTTCTACGCCCTCAGTTTTTCTTTTCTCGCATTTCCTGCCTGTGTAACTCCCATTTTTATTTTGGCTTCCGCGATAGCGAAAATTCCTAAAAATCTCAGCGCAATGTGAATTGCAATCTTCATAATTCCTATATTTCTTATAGATTTTCATTGAACTCTCCTGAAATTATTGTGGCAAGTTGTAATTATATGCTACCTTGGTAATTACGAGAGATACTTGAAAGAAATGGCAGGAATTAAAGTTCACATATTTCTATACAAATATCAAACTATTGTTTTTGAATTCGGTTAAAATGGCTACAGACATCTGCTTTGATCCTGTGGCTTATAATTGTACCAATCGTACATACACAAATTTACAAAGGATATGTTTAAAGGAAAAGTAAAAACAGTTGTTGTAATTACGAAAAAGTTTTAGTAAAACATAATGTAACATTTACGAACGTTATCCGGCAACAATTGTTAAACGGCATTTATTCTTTTGTTTCTATGTGGTTTTGTTTCATAATATGTCAATTAACTCACGTTTAAACACAAAGTTATAAAAGTTTGTGGTGAATTCAATTCAACTTTTTGTTGTGTTTCGGCCTGAGTTGTGACTACGCATATGCCTCAATAAAATCCGTTAAAATTCTGTGTTATCTTAACGCAGCTGGGAATCTAAAGTTACGTTATATCATCGCAAAGCAAAATATCTTATTTCTAGAAAAGAAAATGGCTTACCTCCTGAAACAAAACGCGCTCATATGTGTCTCGCGTACAAAATACATAAAAGAAAGTATGACCAATCCAAAAGCTGCTATATGAGAACAAATGGATCTCGCAGAAAAATATGTGGCTCATGCAAATGAAGATGAATGAGAGGACATAGGAAAAGCTTCACATTCCTCTTCCACTTGATGTGTAGTTTTAGATAGAAAAGTGTTTGACTAGTTACAAATATACTTATTTAGTAAATTAGTTTTCATTTTTTATTTATGTTTTGAATAAACGTGTTTTTATGTTGAAGATATTTTCTTATTTTAGATTTGGCCAAATTTGACTCAGTTTTTTCCTCACTTTCGTGGTTTTTTATTTTACATCGATTTTATTACAAGGCTAACTTGATGTTTGCTTTATATTTTGTATTGTTTGTTCATATTATTTTTTGTAGTATTTAGTATATAATTCTCCCCTTCTTTACAGTTACTTTTGTCCTTAAATAACGAATGAACTTTTTTAGGAATAACAAACTTTACAAGTTAGCCGACCAAAGCCGGTCCATCAGAAAACATATTTCGATCTGCCATTTATTCAGGTGACAAGAATTATTGCTCTCAAGATTACACTGTGTCTGTGACATTTATTATACTAGAATTATTGAGTTGTCCAGATAGAGTTTTAACATGAACATTAGAGAAATCCTTTTTTTAGATTTTATCAACATATTCCTCTACAAAGTCTGTACATATAAAATTATATAAGTCTGTAAACCAGTATTGTGTAAATGATATCTTTTGGTTACAGGAACAATATATGAACAATACAGTAGGCGTTCAAGGGTAAGTTACCGATAGGGCAAGTGAAGACAAATTTCTCTCGTCCATATTTTTGCATTTTAGCGTATTGTTAAATTTGTACAACTAAAATTAAGACTGCAAATGCCAGCGAATCGAATGGTTGTGCTTTGTGAACTCTCGTGGTAGTCTCACCAAATGTGAGCGAAAAAATAGAGTATATCTGGCACCGCAAACATCTATATATATAGATATATATATATATTGCCACAATACTTATTCTAATTTTTTTATATACCATTGTGCGAGGAAGGTTTCAAATAATTTCAAATCGATCTTTAATCTGTTAGACTATATGCTCAATTATATGAAACCATGTATCGAAGAAAAATGTTTTCTTAGTTAATTATTTTTATATCTTATGACGATCTCTTTCAAATAAGTCATTTGTGTTCGCTCTCACATTTTTTCAGTTGACTTAAGACACAATTTATTGTTATTTTCTTGACTCCTCTAAATCAAAATCTGAAGTATCCGTAGGTTATTTAGTTATAAATTATTTGTATAGCTCTCATATTGATATATCGATGAGAATGTACGATTATCAGACCCACAACATTTTTTTTCAATGTTTTAAAGGCCAGCTTTATAATTCAAAAGTATATTCGGATCATTTAAAAATTTTCATGATTGATTTTCCTTTTGCATCTTCCAATTTAATTGTTTCATTTATCTATGTAATACATTTTACGCTATATTTTTCAAACCAGAAGAATGTTTATTAATGCATGAGTTCCAAACAAATTAAACGCACGTGTAACTGGAGAATAAATAAGGAATGTCCCTTAAACCATAATTGTTTGCGAAAACAACATAATATACCAAGCGAGGGTAAAATTACCTGATAAAGAAGAAAAAATATACAGTTACAATCTCCAGGTGTTTAAATGTAGGGTCAATAGACACCTCCTATCACACTAACTCCCAACTATTCTCACAACACTCTCATCTACCAACCCTCATTCTCGGTATCCTCACCCGCCTATCACCCACCCTCTTAAATGTCCTATATTTAACCAGCCTTTCTCCTCTCTACGTAGCCCCCTGCACAGTAGTGGCAGTGACATGCCTTGCTCGGGGTGAAACGCTTATAAAAAAAAAAAAAAAAAAAAAAGAAGGTTTCTTTAAATAAAGAAACTACGCACGCAAAGCTTCCTTTGCATATAGTAAATACGCATAAGGCACAATGCTTTCTAAATAAAAACAAATCCTAAATCACACCGAAAATAACATGAAAAATGCAGAAACGAACATCAGTCTACAACAATCAATCCAAAAATATCAAAATTCGTTTGAAGGAAAAATATTATTATCACTTTTCCTGGTCAAAACAAACTATTAGATGAACGATTTGAACTCATCTAAAAATGCAAACATGAAAATAAAGTTTTACTACATAATAGAATAGATAAATAACAATAAAGAACAAATAATTTAAACCAAGGAAATATTGAACAAATTAAAATAACAACTGCTACCATAATAATTTATTGAGTAGATAAAATAAAATAAAATGAATAAATAACAAGTTAAAAAAATATATGAAAAAACATTAAAATGGAAGACAAAAATTAAAATTAAGAGAAATTAATCGAAAAAATAAATAAACAAACTACCCTTGCAAAAATAACCGTTGGAAGAATTACCAATAATGCACACCACACCAATATTTATATATAGCCGATGTAAATCTAAAAACATATATGGTGTGATGATTGCGCCTAGCATGAACCAACCAGTTGTCTCTGAGTGCTGAGTTAAATATTAACTTTTACATGTACTCTATCTCTGATATTGAGCCCTTTATCTTATAAATATAACACACCTTAAAAATATATTTTTCATTTTTATACAAATATATATGTATATATATATATATGTATATCTATGCACACACACACACACACACACACACACACACACACACACACACACATATATATATATATATATATATATATATATATATATATATATACACTCCCGATCAAAAATTTAAGAACACATAAAAATCTTTAAAAATATTTTTTTTATGGATAGATTTTAAACTATTCCCACTTAAGGTTACCAATACTACAATCTACCAGAGGATTTTGCTTTTCCATAATTTTCACTGTTCTTTAGAAAGTTGCAAATCACAGTTTTACTGCTATTTATCTTAGCTGCGTTCGCCCGCTGTGACAAAACTTACTTATGGAATTCTAGAATTCGATAACGCTCAATTTCGATAGGTTTGCTTGCTTTAGACATGGTAACACCTTTACGCAGTGATTGCTAATCTCTAACTGAACTAAAAACATTGGAATTACCATAGATCTAACAATTTATGCCCCTGGTCTTATAATTTTGATCATGTGTAAATCGCTTCATTTTATAAAAATGTAAATTTCTAAATAAAATGTTTGGAATGTAGCTTTTTGTTTCCATAACCTTTTAGATTGTAGTATTTGTAACCTTATGTAAGAAGAGTTTAAAATCTATCTGTAAAAAAAATTCTTTTTACAGATTTTTAAGTGGTCTTAAACTTTTGATCAGGAGTGTAACTGTATCATATGTACACATATACATTTATGTATATGCCTCTATATATACATATATATATATGAACATATATACATGTGTGTTTATGTGTATGTATGTGTGTGCGTGTGTGTGAAGCAAATTTTAAGTAGTTTAAATGTCGGTATATTATTTTTCTTATTTATAAATGAGCGACATTTTGTTTGTTTGTTCTTTATTGATATATATGTTCACATATACACACATATATATATAGTTTAATATGTACTTATACATATACATATATATATATATATATATATATATATATATATATATATATGTGCTTATAAATTCATATATACATGTGTGTTTATGTGTATGTGTGTGCGTGTGCGTGTGTGTGAAGCAAATATTAAATAGTTTAAATGTCGTTATATTATATTTTCTTAGTTATAAACGAGCGACATTTGGTTTTAAATATATGAATTTTAGGTTTTGACAAAAGAGTTAAATATAAATGGTAAATGATATGTCACATTTGGACCAGATTTCCTTTTTTACCTTAGGCATTTTTATAAATGGATTGTTCCTTTAATGTTTAAAATATCGTGTGCAGCTTTCTTACACTTCAGAAATACTTATTGTTAAATAGACTTCTCTCTGTCTCTCTCTCTCTCTGTCTCTCTCTCTCTCTCTCTCTCTATATATATATATATATATATATATATATATAGACACACACACACACACACACATACATATATATAGATGAAGTTTCGTGTAATAGGACAGACCCCTAGGGGAAATCATCTCACTGACAAAATACTGACATATGTATTTATGCTGGAAGGATTAAACCGATTTTCTGTTTAATCAATTGGATATTTTTACTTTCGCGGTAACTGGCGACAGAAAAGAAGATTTCAAAAAATGAAATAAATTAAATCAGTTGGCAAAGTATTTATGCCATGTGAGTAAAGACAATCTTTAAAAGGCTGAGAACTTTTTTCCGCACCACATATTTCAATTTCCATGACGCAGGATTTATTTTCTCAAGAACAAGAGAAAACTGCGACTTTCGATTTGTTGATGACACTTAAAACGAGAGAGCGAAATAATTCAGCCTGTATGTGAATAGAAGACGCTGTCTCTTTCTCTTTCAAAAAGAGTCACTTAAAGTATAAATATGTATTTTGTTAGAATGGTTTAGAACCTTTTCCTAAAACAGTAATAAGAGTATTTATAGTTTTTTTTAAGTGGTGTTGTTTTCAGAAATAAGTAAGTGAAGCTGAAATGATTTGGTACTAGACAACAACACTAATCCCAGCGAGAGATTCTCTTTGTTTCCGATGACCTACTAAACAAAATGAATGACTATATCTCTGGAGTACATGTAAGACGTATTATAAATAATTTGAAGAAAGAAAATAAAAGTAATATATATCATTTTAAATATATTAATGAGTTTTGTAAGTAATTAATTGTTATAAATATTAAGTATAAAAATAGAGATGTATGTTAAATCGTTTACACTATTTTTATTCGAACTCCTCTCATTATTCTGTTGTTGTTGCATCAAGGTTTCGGTCATTGTGAGCTCCGGCCTTCCCAATGTAGACATCGAACTCTGTAATTTAATGGACCATCTGAATTTAACTATTTATTCAATCTACGGGTGAAACACTTCTCGTTTCAATGATCTTCTGAAATAATGTCGTCTACATTTTTTTTACTTAACTAACTAAAATTAGCTAATTCAATTATCTGTATTTTTTACGGTTTATCAATTTTTTGTGAATTATTTACAGTCGATACATATTTTTGATCGCAATAACATTTGTTTTACAATTGAAAATATTATTAATGTTAGCTGGGAAATTATCCGGTTAAGTCCTACTTTTTAATCCATGATTGTTAAGAAATATGATGAATTCATCCGATTCTCAAATTATTTGCGCCTCCGATGTCCAATATCCTTATCCTAATAATGAAATTGCCCATCGGAAACAGAGTTCGAACTTGGATCTCTGATTTTATTCCAAGACGCAATTCACTGCACGACCCGAAAATCTACGTGGAGGCTTCGGGAGCACCTTCCATCATAAAAATCTCATGGTTTCTTGCATTTGTTTTGTAGAGCGTGCTTTTGTATTGATGTGAATATTTGTATCATAAATCGAACTATCTGGCAAACAATAAGACTCGGACATATATAAGAATGGTCTTGATTTCTATCCCTTGAATCTTATACTTTTTGAAAGTATTTTTGTTTTAGTAATCATACTACAACTTGATATATGTTACTCTAAATTTTTTTCGTGGATACTGAATATTTCTTTAGATATTGATATAATCCATATAGTAGCATTCTCTGTGATAACCAGCTGGGAGAAAACATATTATTAAAGAGAATATAAATAATATACTTTGATTGCATATATATATATATAGTACGAATCATCTGCATAATGTGTCTTTTCAATAAAAGTGATTTCTGAGAACGTACTGTATTCTTTGTAGAAGCTTATTCACGTGTTTGATGTGCACGATGACGTTATCAAATTGTAGATTGACAGTTATCTCAAAGTACCTGTTTTATTTCTAATGTCATTACATCCAGTTTCATTTCTTTCATAATTCTTCTGTTCAAATCTGATTTTCAAAAATCACTACAGCAAATCACAATTGTTTACTTTAAATATTTGTTATGGATTTTTTCATCTGACTGCGGTATTGATTATAAATCTTAAATGGTTTATCTATTATAATAAAAGGATTTTATTAAACATAATCCTCATTTTAACTATACATCGAGTTTGAGGGAAAAAAACATTGAATAGAAATGTTCTTTTTTTAATCATTTCAACCCATGCAAGGCAATTTTACTGCTACTAGTGTGCACGTGGTTGCATAGTAGGAAAGTGTTGAGAAAGAGTAGGCGGTATCAAAGAATGGGTAAAAGAAACATGTGAATACGGGTGTGATATGAGTAGAGTAGACGAAGAAAAGAACATGAGGAAAAGAATGCGACTCAGAGAGATAGTAGATGGTAGTTGACTTTACATTTAAATTCTTCGAGATTGACGCTGTCGGGGGAGTAAGTATAAAGAAGGTAATTCCACAGGTGAGAAGCTCGAGAAAAGGAAACTGGGGAGTAGTAGTTGCAGTTGCATTTTATTGGTTTCAGTGTAAAAGGTGAAACCTATTTACTAATCTAGTAGCTCAAGTAAATTTATGAAAATCGGGAACCAATGAGCAAAGAACGTCGGAGCAGCAGGCGTTAAATCATTTGTAGACGGAAGCCACATTTCGCCGGTGAGAACGTGCCTGCTGCTGAGCTGCCAAGTCGCGATCAGTCACACTGCAGATTCTCCATTGGATTTTGTCAAGAACCCCGAGGTGAATAGCAAGGACACCCGATAAAATGTGGCAGCGATTTCTATATCGCTAATATTTTATGGCATTTTATTAAATATTTTCTAATATTTAAATCAAGTTTAAGGTTAGTTTACCACTAAGCTTGGATATAAGTGAAACGGCCATGTGGATGAATAAATCGCAGTCCTCATGTATTCCATTAATAAGAAGGATAATCCAATCAGAGAACATGTTTCATGGAAAGGTCATTTTAGGGGCCGCTTTTAGCGTGTAAATGCATTCGATCCTTATTTTTTGAGATAACAAAATGTAGTATACATTATTTATAGTAGAATTAATCTTTGCAAAACTTTAAGATTTTAATAAGAAAAACGATAACATTATTATGATTGTCAATAATCTAAGCTGTTAGATTTTTAAAAATTAGTAATCGATTTTTAGATTAGATTTTTAACTGCAAATGTGTGGGTCAAGCGGACATGTAGCTAATAGTGAAAAATAAAATTAGATTATCTGTATGTCAGTTGATAAATGCTTTAAAGAAGCAAAATTGGTTGAAGAAAGGTCAAGAAAATCAAAAATTCTCCAAAGATCATATATTTTTGTGTAAAATAATTGTGATTTGTGCCAATTTTTCATCATATTTCTATTGAGCAAGGCAGTGTTCTAGAATGTTTTCTTAACTAAAATATAGAAATACCAAAAGAGTTGAAAGTACCAAACATAGATTAAGGGAAGATATGGAATTTCATAATAAATCGAAGGTAATTCTAGAATGTTGTAAAATGAATGCATAGAAAAAGACTACATATCATATCTGTTGCCGGTAAAAAATATTACCTCACCACCAAAATTAAATACATTTCTGTCGATTTATTTAATTAATGAAAGTCCTATAGAAATTATGTAAATAAAGGAGCCAATTAAATTGTTTTATGGATCTTAAAATATGGGCCTAAATCTGGCTGAACAAGTTAAAAATTCAGGATAACTAGCATTTTATTTGATTGAAAACACGATCATCACCATTTTTAATAACTTTTTCTCAAATTATTATGACTACACAGTTTGGGGACTCGAAATTTGATGTTGAAAAGAGAAAAAATATAATCGAATTAATTTTTCTCAATGTCCTGTTAAAGTTTGACAGTCTGAGGGAAATTAGGGACTAAAATGACAAGAAATGAGATTTTTCTCTCTATCAAATGAGAAAATCTTTTATATCAAAATACAGATGTTAATGTGCGTGGAGAATCAATATCTTTATTATTTCACTTGTGTACCTCTTTGGTGCCATTCAAACTCCATGATGTATGTTTTAGTTAATTTCTACTGTTTACCCAGCAAAAATGTTGTTAGGTCTATTTCTAGAACTAGCAAAAAACGAAATCTCACACAGCTACAAAATCTGAAGCCTTACCTAATTTCCAACATATATAACTCAGAAATACTTAAGTTTAAATTACATGTCTCTTTCCGGAAACCAAAGATAAAGGTTTTCAGGATCTCAAAGTATGAGAAAATGTTGCCAAAATTGCAAAATTTCACTTGCAATCCCACTTAATTATGTTTTAATATTTCACAAAATATATTACATTTCCAGATATTAAAATATCATTTAGAATTTAACTTAACGCATCATATATCGCTCACCTTGAATATAAAAAGGAAAAGGTGCTCTTTGTATTGCTTTAAACTTCGTCATTATGCTTCTCAGACTTCTACCATTATTAACAGTGCATGGGGGTGGGGAAATATTCCATATTTGACCATGTAGTATAGCGTTAGTTATAGAGTAGAGTTTTAAAAATCAAGATGGTAGAGAACGTTCATCAGTAATTGACAATCAACATCCGAAAATACTAGTCGAAAAACCATGTTAAATTGTAAAAGAAATATGTCAGTTAATGGATGTAAGACTTTAAATAAAATTCAAACAAAGTCAATGAACTTGATAAATAAGATCTATGTGAACCCAGGGAAAGTCAAAGCGATAAATTTTTACGCATGGACGAAATTCGATTTATATATTTCGTGTTCGAATTATCTGATGAAAAATGTATCACTCATGACATTCGTAAATGATATGCTCAATGTCTTGATCGTGAGGAATGACAAAACACTTTCAAATAAAGAAATTGCACTAACAGAAGATTATGGTGACTGTCTGGTTATCTGTTGTTTTCCTTTAATTTTCTGGAATTTCACTAGAAGATAACTACAGAAGGATATTACAAGCAGCTGGATTGAACTACTATTAAGTAAAAATAAATCTGTCTCATTTCAATGATCGGCCACTTTTTGCCAGTATGTAACTAAAAATAAAAGCTCACCGACATGGGAACACGGCACATTGTCATAGCCACCATATTTCCCTGCCTCTCTCTGATTATCACTTTTTTAAACATCTCGATTTTTAAAAGACAAGTGACATTTCTAAAACCTGAAGATGCAGTAACAATTATTTAGACCCTCCCGTTAGCGCTCAGGCATTAAAAGTTTTATCGTAAAGGCAAAAATCAACTTTTAATTCTATGATAGAAACATGTCACTTTTCAGGGTTCCTACTTTGACCAATTTAAACAGTTTAAATGCATAAATTAACAAATATACGGAAATCGGACATTATTTCCCAAACAGTCTAAATCTGCGAACAAAATGTTTTTAATACTTTGGTTGGGGAAAGGTTTTCACTAAATGCTGGCGATTCATTGGATACAAACTTTGAGTTCATCTCCAATTAATATAGCTTTTTGTACGCTAAGTTCAAGTATATATTATATCGACAGTTTGCATCTGGGTATCGAAAAACACTATTTTAAGCTTGGGCCTAATTAATCTTCAAAAACATTTTGCTAAGATTTGCAATTAATTACAAGCCTGTTGCAGCACTCGTTTAATTTCTTACCATAAATTATCAGACCATCAAAACGTTAAGCAATCGATTTTCTGGGTTTTATTACGGAATGTGCATTCATTTTTATAACAACCAACCAAACATTTGCTTCATATGTTATACTGTCTTTTTGTTATGTATTTCCCACCATATGTTTAGTCATTTAGCAAAATCTGTATTGCACTCTGTCGTATGATAAAAAATATTCACTTATGCAATGTAGTTTTATGCCAAGCACTGAACCAATATTTTTTCAATTGTTTTATTTTACACGGAGAGATATTTTGCTTTTCATGTTTGCCGTCTCAATGTTATAAATTTCATATATACATTAAGTTTGATGGATATTGGTAAAAAGTTATATTTGAAATAAAAAATGGAAAATCTTTTAAATTGTTTATATTGGATGATATTTTATACCCAAAGTAGACGTTATTTTAAGATCTGTTAATTCTAGTGACAAAGTCATATAATTTCAGAATTTCTACAAATAATGTGATAAACCAAATTTAGATTTTACATTTTTAACAAAAAGAAGAAGGGTAGAATTTTTAATATTTAACACCATTACTCTCGTTCTTTTAAGTATATATTTAATCAGTTTGAAAATAATAATAATAATAATAATAATAATAATAATAATAATAATAATAATAATTATTATTATTATTATTATTATTATTATGATTATTATTATAACTAACATGCATAGAAACAACAAAGGACTGGATTAAACAATTAGTTAAACAACATGAAAACAGAAAGAATAATATTCAATAATAAAAGAAAGCAGTAAATACAAACAAAATTTACATTTAGTAGATTATATAGAAAAGCAAAACAGAAGCCAAGAACCAACTATTGCGGCAAAAATATGAAAATGAAAGCTAAGTACAAAGCTCTTGAACACGTGAACAACGCTAGCAAGACAAACCTTTGCATGGCCAATATCTAGAACGTGCCAATAAATCTAGTGTTGATAAAGTTAATACTCATCGATGGTTACGTGCATCTGGATTAAAGTCTGAGACTGAAGGCTTTATTCTTGCAGCGCAAGACCAAATTCTTTTCACTATGAACTTTCTGGCAAACACTATACATAATAATGTGGATCCGAAATGCAGTTTCTGTTATAAATACCAAGAAGCAATAAACCATCTAATCTCAGGATGTTCTGTACTTGCCCCAAATGAATATAAAAATCGTCAAGATAGTGTGGGGTAAAATTTACATTGGACAATGTGCAAACACTATGGAAAATATGTAAACAAACACTGGTATGAACATCACCCAGCACCGGTTACAGAATAGAAGATGCCACCATTCTAAGGGATTACACCATCTACACCGACAGGAAAATTGAAGCAAATAGGCCGGACATTATTGATAAAAACCAGAAAGAAAAACTTTTCTGTTAACTGATATGGCTTGTCCAGCGGATTCTAAAATAGAAACCAAGGAATTTGAAAAACTGTCATAATATAAAAACCTGGAAATTGAAATATAAAAAATGTGGAAATTGAAAACAAGTATCTTGCCAGTGATAGTAGGTGCACTTGAAATGATAAAAATGGAACAAAACAACACATTGAAAGAATCCCTGGAAACCCCAGCTTAAGAGATATACAAAAAATTGTATTATTAAGTACAGCCCACACACTAAGGAAAACGTTATCTATGTAATGCTGGGGATGATAGGGAGGATAGAAAAACATGAAATGGAGTCATAACAACACGCCACTACCTGCCTTAGGTCTCCCCGCAGACTTGGTTGGTAGTGAGACCAATGCAGAAATCTAAATATGATGAAAAATGACATAATAATAATAATCATCCAGCACCGGTTACAGAAATAGAAGATGTAACCATTCTATGGGATTACACCATCTACACAGACAGAAAAATTGAAGCAAACAGGCCAGACATTATTGTTAAAAACCAGAAGGAGAAAACTTGTCTATTAATTGATATGGCTTGTCCAGCGGATTGTAACATAGCAACCAAGGAATTTGAAAAACTGTCAAAATATAAAGACCTGGAAATTGAAATAGAAAAAATGTGGAAATTGAAAACAAGAGTTGTGCCAGTGATAGTAGGTGCACTTGGAATGATAAAAAATGGAACAAAACAACACATTGAAAGAATCCCTGGAAAGCCCAGCTTAAGAGATATACAAAAAATTGTCTTATTAAGTACAGCCCACACACTAAGGAAAACGTTATCTATGTAATGCTGGGGATGATACGGAAGATAGAAAAACATGAAATGGAGTCATAACAACACGCCACTACCTGCCTTAGGTCTCCCCGCAGACTTGGTTGGTAATGAGACCAATGCAGAAATCGAAATATGATGAAAAATGACATAATAATAATAATAATAATAATAATAATAATAATAATAATAATAATAATAATAATAATAATAATTGGATTGCGCAAGAGATAGAACGAATGAAAAATAAACCTTGGATTGCGCAAGAGATAGAACGAATGAAAAGTAAACCAGAACAGACATGGTCTGGAATTACAGAAGATGATGTTAAATTTGCACTAAAAAAGCACACAATTGGAAATTCCCAGGTATAGATAAAATTCCTAACTTTTGGCTATATTATCTAAATGCAGCACATAAAAAACTAGACAAAGAACTTCAAGAAATGGTTGACGATCTCAATAAAATTCCTGCATGGATGACCAAAGGAATTACATTTCTTCTACCCAAGAATGGTGACACAAACAACCCGAAAAACTACAGACCAATTACATGTCTTCCGACAACATATAAACTATTAACATCTATTTTAACAAAACAGACATATTTATTCTTAGAAAAAAATGACATGATACCGCTTGAACAAAAAAGGTGCAAACGTGGCTGTTATGGTTGTAAAGACCAATTGCTAATTAACAAAATGATCCTGGAAAACGGCTACAGTACAAAGAAAAATCTTAGTACTGCCTGGATAGATTATCGAAAGGCATTCGATAGTGTGCCACATTCCTGGATTTTAAAGACTTTAAATATATACAACATATCGCCCGTCATCATCAATTTCATTAAACGGTGCATGTCTATATGGAAAACAACCCTTTACCTCAATCATATAAATGGAACCTATAAGTCTGATGAAATAAACATCAACAGAGGTATATTTCAAGGTGATTCTTTATCTACCTTACTATTCTGCATATCATTAATAGCACTAACCAGTCAACTTAATAAGACAGAATGTGGTTATAAAATAGACCAAAAGAAAATAAGCCATCTATTTTACATGGATGACTTGAAGTTATATGCTAAGAATGATAATGAGCTGGAAGGTCTTCTGCAAACTGTAAAATGCTTCAGCGAAGACATTGGAATGAAATGTAATTTGAATAAATGTGCTAAAGCTACAGTTTTACGTGGATCAATACAAGAAACATCCTCAATTAGCCTAGACCCTGCTGTAACAATAAAAGAATTGAAACCAGAAGAAGCTTATAAATACCTAGGTGTAAATTAGAGCGAAAACATTCACCATAAAAAAATGGAAGAAATAGTGCGTAAAGAGTACTATAGAAGGCTACGAATGATATTAAAAACTGAATTAAATTCACAGAACAGAGTTATGTCCATTAATAGCCTTGCAATCCCAGTTGTCCAATATAGCTTTAACATCTTAAACTGGACTCTAAACGACATCAGGCGAATGGATGCTAGAACAAGAAAGCTTCTTTCTAAGCCTAAGATGCATCATCCAAAGGCTGATGTAGACCATCTATACATACCCCGTAAAGAAGTTGGAAGATGTCTTATTCAGCTGGAATTGTCATACAAGACAACAACTATTGGCTTACTAACATACATAGAAACAACAAAGGATTGGATGATACAATTAGTAAGGCAACATGAAGAAAGAAAGAAAAAATATTCAATAATAAAAGAAGGCAGTAAATTCAAACACGATTTACAGTTAGTAGATTCTGTAGAAAAGCAAAACAGAAGCCAAGAACCAACTATTGCGGCAAAAAATATGAAAATGAAAGCCAAAGATAAAGCTCTTGAACATATGAAACAGCGCTGGCAAGACAAACCTCTGCATGGCCAATATCCAGAACGTGCCAATAAATCCAATGTTGACAAAGTTAATACTCATCGATGGTTACGTGCATCTGGTTTAAAGTCTGAAACTGAAGGCTTTATTCTTGCAGCACAAGACCAAAGTCTTTTCACTAGAAACTTTCAGGCAAATATTATGCATAATAATATGGATCCAAAATGCAGGTTTTGTGATAAACACCAAGAAACAATAGACCACCTAATCTCAGGCTGTTCTGTGCTTGCCCCAAATGAATATAAAAATCGCCACGATAGATTTGGGCAATATTTACATTGGGCAATGTGCAAACATTATGGAAAAGCTGTAAACAAACACTTGTATGAACATCACCCAGCACCGGTTACAGAAATAGAAGATGTAACCATTCTATGGGATTACACCATCTACACAGACAGAAAAATTGAAGCAAACAGGCCAGACATTATTGTTAAAAACCAGAAGGAGAAAACTTGTCTATTAATTGATATGGCTTGTCCAGCGGATTGTAACATAGCAATCAAGGAATTTGAAAAACTATCAAAATATAAAGGCCTGGAAATTGAAATACAAAAAATGTGGAAATTGAAAACAAGAGTTGTGCCAGTGATAGTAGGTGCACATGGAATGATAAAAATGGAACAAAACAACACATTGAAAGAATCCCTGGAAACCCGAGCTTAAGAGATATACAAAAAATTTTCTTATTAAGTACAGCCCACACACTAAGGAAAACTTTATCTATGTAATGCTGGGGATGATAGGGAAGATAGAAAAACATGAAATGGAGCCATAACAACACGCCACTATCTGCCTTAGGTCTCCCCGCAGACTTGCTTGGTAGTGAGACCAAAGCAGAAATCGAAATATGATGAAAAAATGACATAATAATATAATTGTATGAGACAAAATACAGTCAAAGCTAATCGCTCGGAAATTGTCACTACAAGAACAGAATGTCCTTTCTTATAGACATGGCAGCCCATCCACCTTCTAATGTATTTTTGAAGTTCTTCAGAAGATGAAAATACAAGAGGGAAATCTAACAAAATTTGGCACATGAGTATATCAATAATCCCAGTTGCAGTTGGAGTCTTCCGATTGGTTAGAACAGGGTCAAATATACTCTTTCACAATATTCTTTGTAGCCCATCCCTTAAAGAAATGCACAAAAGATGTACTCACAAGTACAACTCACACATGACGACATGCTATATCTATATTTAAGGTATAATCTTATTAAAATGTCAGTGTTAGACATTTCTGACAGTATAAAGGAACAGCAACCAGGATTTGAGATGAAAAATAAGTATATTAACGTAATGTATTAAAACTTGAACGCAGGTTAGTAATCCAGGAATACAGTTCGAACGAAGTCTATATAAAAGTCTCTGAAATGAAGCCATAGTATGTTTAGTAAGCCCACGTTACAAGCTGACGGGTGCTGTGTAAACATCTTGCTGTGTGGAGCTCAGAGCTAATATGAACTATAACACTGTATTCTCCGTGAAACCTCTGTATCTTACGTTATCTGTAGCTATCCCTCAGACTGTCAGGCTCTGTCTGTATCTGTCGTAGCAGAAGTACATGTATACTCAAGTCGAGTCCATTATCCTGAAAAATAGGAGATCCCACAACAAATACTGACAATAAGGAGTAGCAGAAATGTGTAAATAAATAAGAGTAATAACAGTGCATAAAACTAACAAAAAAGCAAGATATAAATTCATATTGAAAAAACAAAGTAGAACACAGTAAACACCTTGGCATCCTTTATTTAAATTATTCGGACAATTGTCCTCATTTTTGTGGCCTTTTTTACGTTTTGTTCGTTGGATGCTCCGTCGTTCTTTAGGTCCTAGGAATTTCGAACCGAACACTTTATTACGGTCACGGGCGTATATAATTCTCATTTCTTGAGTGAAGCCATTTCTCTTAGTCATGAATTATCTCCATTTAACTTAAACGTAATAAAGTGTTCGGTTCGAAATTCCTAGCTCGTGAAGGAGGCCGGATGGTACCAGTGCCGACACGTTATAAAAATGACAACAATATTGATAATAATATAAATAGTGCAAATACCACCTCATCTCAGAACAATAGACAATTAAGTTATCTTACTGTTTAATAAAACGTTGTATTTCTTTTAGGAAACAGTGTAAACAAACCAATAAATTTCTGTATATAAATGATTCATTTCTTTCAAATGGGATTTCAATGACAACAGTATAATTGAATTTATTTGTTAAGGAGACGGGAACACTAGTCACGTGGGCAACGCATTATCGCAATATCACTGTTCTTTAATTCTCCAGATGTCAAGCAGTATTTCTTTACAATAATCTTCCAAAAAGTTTTTATATATTTTTTGCTTTAAACATTTTTGCATTAATGTTTTTCGAGCCAATGTTTATGTCACTTTTCATAATAATACATATTGTTTTCCTTTCATGTTTAATATTTGTTCATTTTAGTAATTATATTCTTGAATATTTTAAATTATATATATATATATATATATATATATATATATATATATATATATATAGATAGATAGATTTATTTTGTACGTACTCTAAGATGTGCAGTTCATGAATATATCTAGGATTGGTGGATGTTACCTCTAGACTTGAAGGGATGAAGATTTTAGTCATTGGACAAAAAGCAATGCTCCATTTCATGTCTAATGTACCTCAGGATTTTATCAGAAAACAGATTCTTACAATTCGTACAAAAGATTGATTTCCGAAAAATTTCCTCGCCGTTCATTTCGACACACATAAAGAACATATAATAATTTGTACATTCTTGAACACACCAAAATCTTTCTTTATGTGTCTCTCTCTCTCTCTCTCTCTCTCTCTCTATATATATATATATATATATATATATATATATATTAATTGTATAGCCCGGCGTTCTTTGGCGTATTTTAGTGGTTATGTTGAAATGACAACTTCTTTTTCAAAAAGCTCCAGTATGAGGTTGCTGTGAAGTATAAGTTTCAAAATGCGAAGAAATTATTGGATATTGTCGTATTTGTTATACCGGATTCATGCTTAGTCAATTTTGCCAATAAACGAGAATAGTGTATGTACAATTTGGAAGAACCGAGGAGGGCGTTACGGGAGCCTGTAATGTGAAGCGTTGACATTGTGAGACAGAAGAAGTGAATGCATTATATATGTATAAGTACGTCGCTACAATAGAGTAGTTTTTTATATAAAATTCTGTACCTTTTGTTAGTTCGTCCAACACACCGTGTGAAATGACCATATATAGAGCATTTGAAATTTAATTATGGCGAGAACAGATAAGGCGGTACAAAATCGGGATCGTTTTTTTACTATGGTGCGTAACGCAGTACAATACATTTTCATTAATTTTGTGGGGAAAATTAGAAGTTTTACATTTTGCAAAATAATACAATTATTTTAAAGTTAATTTAATTATTAAAATAAACACTTATTTATTAACAATAGTATATTGTTGTATTACACAGATTTTACGTATATTTCTATACTACTATACAGTTTCTAGTCAGACCTGAGTTTGCAGAAATTATATACAAATCATAATGGCAAAGTTTTGATAATGTTTGAACTTGACTCGAGAATGAAATCGTTACGCGTGCATCGTTGTATTTGTCTTGCCCAAGAGCTAGAAGTTTTAAAAATTCGTTTTTTGCTATTAAAGATAAACATGAATAATTTGAAAAAATAAATATTTTTCCCATTATGTCCTATACAATAAAATTAAAGTAAATAAATTATTAAACTTTGAATTAGAGTCATTTTTAAAGTATTTTCCAAACAAATATGCCTATACATTGATTGTTTTTCGAAATTGAACAAAATATAGAGTTTGCAAATCTCGACAAAAATGTTAGCAATAACTACAAAAAAGTTTGAAACAGTAAAATTCTGTTACTGTCGAACTTATACTACCTGCGGATAATTCAACAATTTAATTTTGTTACCAAAATTCTGTTACACACTCTAATCATAACACATTCCTCAATAAGACCCAGGGCTGATGCATAGATGTTGCTACTAATAAAAAATCTATATGCTTTCTCTGAATTACTAACCTTCAAATAGGACACAACAAATTTGGGCTTAGTCGAATAATTAGTTTACAAATTAAGTGAAGCTACTCTTACAGATTTTCAATTATACAAGAAAAATTATAAACATACTGTTATTGAGGTAAGACACATTCAATTAAAGTATACCACATGATATAACAGCAAACATTTATCTATCTTTAAATCACGCACTATTTCTCAAAGAATTGAATACTAGTTTATTTTGAACACCTGATATTACGAATTTAGAATGTTTTTCTAAGGGCAAGACGATTACAAATTCATCAACTATATTAGAAGAAAGTATATATCTATATAATTCGTAATGTTTCTATCATAAATTTCGGCCAAGACGCGCGTGCCACTTAAATCAGAGGGTTACTTTTAAAATAATATTAATTAATACTGACTCTGAATGAAATAAAATCCAGATCCAAGTGTAATATAACAATCTGGCCCCACCCGAGGAAGGCTGATGCAAGCGAGGGTGTTTCCGGTCGTTGAAAGGAACGGATGTCGTTTGACCTTATTTCCGGCAGCAGCGGAAATGGCTACAGAGGCAAACAGAACAGGTGTCTCTGAGAATTACGTGAGGTGCGTGGGCGAGGCAAAACCGGAAGAAAAAGTCCCGGTTCTGGAAGATTATATAAAGACCTCGTCACACGGATTCGCCAGTAGTAGTAGAGGTGCAACAGAGATCGGCCGGTGAAGAGAGACACAACAGATAAGACTACACTCCCGTCAACCCATTAGAAGCGCGCTCTCTCAATTCTCTTTTCGCTATTCTAACCGGCTCAGTCATTAAGATAAATAATTGGTTCCTAGTGACTTGCTGTTTTGAGACAACAAAACAGTTAAATGCGAGCTGGTTGCCACGGCGACGATTGAAATTCAACGGACTTAAAAACTACCAGATAGAAGACGAAAATACTAAACAACAGGACGACAGCAGCCGCACGACTATAGACATCAGCCAAGGTAGGTGACTCTTTGATTTGATAGTGTGTGTGTTCTGCTCTTGTTTATAAGTCTAGTTAGAAAAAAAAAATGGAACAGCATACTTTTGCCGATCTGACCCTAGAATTGAGAAATGTGGATTGTTCGGTGTCGAACACATTAAGGGTAGAACGGAGGGCGTGCAGGACTACATGCAGAGAGTAGTACGCCTAGCGGAGAGCGCATACGTTGGGGTTGACGGGAGGAATAAAGTTGAGATATTTACCTATCTGTAAGTATAAAACATCTGAGTTAATGATTTATTTTTTTGTTAATATTTTACCATATATGTGAAGTGAGTTTACTGGTATGTTGCTTAATTAATCTTACTTTTATTGAGTAAGTGAAACGTAAAATCATGTAAAGGAAGTTTCTTCTACTCTTTAAAGTGGATAATTGGATTAACTTGTTGATAACAATGTTTTCTTTGGTTTGTGTAGTGTTAGGTTTTCTTTTTTTTGGATTTCTTTTCAATGACTGTACACTACAAAATGATTTACATTTCTATGTTTGTGAATTATGCTTTTGTGCAGGTTCCCATCAATTCAACATCCTCTGTGAATTTTCATTTATGTGACTTGGGAAATATCTTTTGAAGAGATATTAATTTCTGAAAACTTTATATTGACACGGATAGACCTGCAGATTTCACAGTTGATCGGAACAAAAATAAAGAACAACTGAAAAGTCTTGTAGACTTATTGGCTGATATGCTATAGGATTGGGAAAGAAGCAGTGGGAGGATTAACGATAGTTTAAGTGAAATAGTTAGGAAAGATACAAACGTGGAAAATTATTAATAGTATCTAAAGCATAAAGTAAATTATACGTCTCTGGTTCAGTGGTTTGGTCCCCAATTACGCAGAAATTTCCCAATTTTTCAGTGGACACCATGCCGGTAGAATTGCGCGATATGGAGGAGATTCCTATCCGCAAACTAGTAAATACCTTGGAACAGATAGATATGGAAAGATTTAGTGAAGGATATGAAGAACTCCCGAAGAAGTTGACGATAGGAGTCATTGCTGGCATAGTCGGCGTTATGATAATCCTTGGAATAATAGCTAGGAAGCTAATTTTTAAGTGTGAAAGAAGCAACAGTGCTTCGGGAAAGGAAAGGGAGTTATCCGTTGTGAATAGTACTCCCGGGTCAACTGGTGTTCAACACTCACATGTCTCTGCGTTAAACAGAGAGATGTCAACAAATCAGATATGCTTGGATTCGAATCCAGAGGAAGTAGTACAAGGAATAGAAGACATTGTACAAACTAAGGAACTACGAGTCACGGGTCCATTTTTTTAGACTAAATTAATATAGATGAAACCTCTAATCCTCCAAAAGTAAATTGCATGCGGATTAACGTTGGAATCAGCGGAATTTTCTTCATTTTCTATTGAACATTTCTCGGTCAGACTATGAATGATATGTACTGCAGATAATGGCCATTTTTCTGTGTTCAAACATAGTATGTTTGAAATTAAATTAAATTAAATGAAGTTACATGTGTAACAATAAACTCGAGCAGAAACACGCATGGTGTTGGTCAAAGGTCATTTACTCGATGTCAGTTTAGAAACTGGGGCGCGGTTACCGCCTAATGATCATGTGGTTGTGCATCGAGGCGACTACGCTTATGGATAGAGTCGAGAAAGAAAATGAACATTTTTAAGAACTTTGCCAAATTCTCTGAAAATGGATATTAAAAAAAACCCAAAAAAACAAAAAAAAACAATGAAACATCGAGCTGGTAGAACAATTTTCACGATGGACACGAACATTGTTGGGTTGCCGATGTAGGCTCCCCTATATACTTTTGTTGTTGTTTTTTGTTTCGGCATGCACATGTTTTGTTGTTTTGGCGTGCATATGTTTTATACAATTGTCGGGCTTGTGTGGCATGGGGAGGAGTGTGAGGGTGTTGCGCTTAAAATGTTTTTAGGTGAACATTTTGGAAAATGGGAGGGCGAGGAATGTAATATAACAATCTGGCCCCACCCGAGGAAGGCTGATGCAAGCGAGGGTGTTTCCGGTCGTTGAAAGGAACGGATGTCGTTTGACCTTATTTCCGGCAGCAGCGGAAATGGCTACAGAGGCAAACAGAACAGGTGTCTCTGAGAATTACGTGGGCGAGGCAAAACCGGAAGAAAAAGTCCCGGTTCTGGAAGATTATATAAAGACCTCGTCACACGGATTCGCCAGAGTAGAGGAGCAACAGATATCGGCCGGTGAAGAGAGACACAATAGATAAGACTACACTCCCGTCAACCCAGTAGAAGCGCGCTCTCTCAATTCTCTGTTCCCTATTCTACACGGTCCATCGTCATTAATAAAAATATAACTTCATATTTTTATATATATGCGTGTTTGTTGTTTGTCGATATATAACACAAGGAAGTGAATATTATTCCGATAAGAAGGATGATTATTATTTGTCATCGATTTGTAAAGTTTAACAGAAGAACTATGTAACAAATGATAGATGAGCGATTCATAGATGTACCATGGTGCGTTCTAGCCTTATAGGTTTTTTTTAAATAAACAATAGTCATAATCGGAATTTTTTCTATAAAAATAGCTAGGGAATAGCGACAAGCTTTCAATGTTGCATCTGTAGGAAATAGTCTACAGATAGACAAATATAGTGCAAGGCAAGAACGCGTAAATGACGATTGCATCACTTTAGCCTAGATGAGATATCAACAACACGTTTACTGGACATAATGCTTTCATGAACAATACAGAATAAACTGAAGAAAATATACAATATTTAAGACATACTTTTCCCAATAACGTTATATTGGTATTGCTTAAATCAAAATCTATCTCAGTATTAAGTGTTCTCGTTACAGTAACAAGGGTTGTAGGTTATGCGAGCTTTTGTTTAGAGTGATCATACAGTATTGTTTCAGTCTTTCATTTAAGATTTCTTTCTATCTCTAAGTGTCAGTGGATTAAAGTATCTCAGTCCTGGTTTAATAGATGACATTCCGAGACGACGTGGTCAATATTAATCCTAAACTTTTGATTATTGCACCATTATATATATCCCCGGTCATAACTGAGAATTGTCAGATAACAGGCCCTCAAGATAAAAATAGCTCGAAAACGCAAATATTTGTGGTGTAACATTTGTAAAAACCAAGAAACTTACACCCGGATGCAAAGACTCCAAGCAGGTTTCTGAGACTGTGGATAACCTTTAACGAACATAATTGTATTGTTTTCACCGCCACCATATATATCTATGATTATATTTTATTGTGCCTAAAACGTTTAAGTAAATCTAAGAGCAAATTATCAATGCGTAAATATAGAATACTCTAATTAATCAATAAGAAATAAGTTAAAAGTTTAAAAATATGTCAGAGAGTGTAAGGTTCTTGAAGAGATAAAATCTTCGAGTGAGTTTTTAAAACAATGGATTTTTTTTATGAGAACTATTAAAAATTTTACACCAAGCACCATTTCAAACCTGTAGCAGTCATGAAAAGACAAACGTTTATCGGTCAGGGAATAAATAAGCCTCAATCAGCTCCGATCATCTTGATTTAAATATAAAATTTGATAAATATTTAACAAATATCGAAGATTTTGTATAAGTTTATCTTCGTTTAACCCAGTAGATCAATAGTCTAGAATACTCTTATAATTATATTTTAAAAGTTGAATGAACTTTTTAATAAAGAAATGAAAACTTAATTTCTAAACGTTATTATTCCACAAAAGCTGTATTAAATTTATTTCTCAGCTCTTTAATTTCAGTGAGAAAATTATTTACTCATATTATCATATTTATCAATTTTCCTGACTATATTTATGGCGGTATTTCTATGGAAGAAAAATACTTGACTAAGAGGTATTTATTTTACTTTTATAGATAGAATTCGACAAGCACGAAAAAAGATATTTTTATGATTTAACATATATTGGGTTGTCTGAAACATCCTTTGGTTTGTTAATTTTCTATTTAATAAGCGAACAAAAGTTTGTTAGAAAAATAACTTCAGTTGGTATTAAGAAGTAAACTCGTAACTATAATAACTTGGGTTTTGAGAATCGTTAAAATATAGACATATAAATGCATACATTCTGAGTCTTCCTTTTATAAAATCGAGGCATAAACATTTACCTTTAGTAATGTTCGTTATTTATTCACCGAACATATAATGTTACTATCGGACAGAATTTATAAAAGCTATACTTTTTTTAAAATCATTTACACAAAGGCAAGGAAAGAATGTCATTAAGAAGCTAAGTGATACTAAAAGAGAAAGAACACGAGAAAAATAAATATATTACAGAGAGAGAAAAATAGAAGAACAGAAATTCAAATGACAGACAATAAGATTCTTTAAAGGTTTGAAAGTCGAATTTGACTAAAAGCTGGATACTGGGAGAGTTCCACAAACTAGATATGCGAGAGAATAAATTGTTAGCAGTAATTTTAGGGTTTAATCTAGCCATTGCATTTGTAAAATAGTTAAAATTATCTGCCGATTTTATACAGCGCTTAAATTTATAAATCGCGGTATCAAAGAGGCAAGCTCTTCACAAAAATAACGATGAAAATATTGAACGAAATGTTCAGGGAATATATGTTTCGGTGGTGAAAAAATCACTGAAGCCACAATGCCAGGTCAAGACAATTATGCGCAGATACTTTTTTCGAATATTTCACAATTTTCTAAATACGTATCAGAAGCATCCGAAAAGATGTGACCCTAAAATTCTATGATTCGACGAATGCTAGAAATATACAACCGAATTCTAACAAAAAGATTGTCTAGAAAAACAGTGACACAATTTCTATACAGGCAAGTTTATTGATTCACTGATATATATGAAGTTCTTATCAGTTTAACAAATGCTTAATTTTTATACTGGTGCTTGATTTCGCTTTTGATGAAGTGTTCGATTTGTCATCGGTCTGAATGAGATCGCAGCGTGCAGCACTTACCAAATTTTCCTGAGAACAATGCCACAGATTTGCCCAAGCTTTGTGAGTGAAATTAGTGAGATGGAACTCTAAAAATAGACACGTCGATGCTTATGCTTTCTTCCTTCGTATCTTTCTTCGTTTTTGCCTTCATTCAATCCTATCGTTCTTAATATCTGCCTCTCTTCATTCATATTTTCTTCATTTCTATCTTTATCTTTTTTCAATTTTGGTTTTCTTCACTAATTTCTTTCTTAATTATTTTCTTCATTATTCGTATCTTTCTTCATATCTTTCTTTTTTCGTTCATATCTTTCTTCAATTCTCTTTTTCTTCACTCCTATCGATCTTCACTCCTCTTTCTTCATTCTGTATTTCTCTCTTTCTTCACTAATTTCGTTCTTCATTTTGTTTTTCTTGATTCATATCTTTATTCACGTCTGTCGTTCTTCATATTTATCGTTCTTCATTTCTATTTTTATTGAATCCTATATTTCTTCATTTCTCTCTAAATTCACTCCCATCTTTCTTCATTCCTGTCGATCTTCATTCTACCTTTTATTACTACAATATTTCTTCATTTCTATCTTCCTTCACTCCTACTTTTCTTCATTTTTCTCTTTTCTCAAACGTATATCTCTTCATTTCTCTCTTTCTTTATTCCGTTTTTCTTTACTTTTGTCTTTCTTCTCTTCTAACTTTCTAATTTTCTCTTTCTTCAATCTTATCAATCTTCACGTCTGTCTTTCTTCACTATTATCGTTTTTATTAATGTCTTCCTTTAGTTTTACATTTTGTCTTGTATGTCTATCTTCATTCCTATCGTTCCTTATTTCTCTCTTTCTTTACTCCTAACTTTCTTCACTTCTTTCTTTTTAAATTCCAATCTACTGACATATTGTTTCTCACGTCTGTTTCTCTTCGCTCAATTTCCTTTTTATTCTGGCTTTCTTGCGTACTAAAATTCTTCAATTCTGTCTTTTTTCACTCCTAATATTCTTCATTTCTGTCTTTTGTCAAGTTATTCGTTTTCCTCTCCTGCCGTTCATCAATCTTTTCTTTTTTTAGTTTTTGTTTTCTTTTATTCTTATCATTTTTTCACTTCTGTTTTTCATCTGTCTTATGGTTTTCACTTCGTTCTTTCCTCATTCCTATTTTCTTCGTTTCTGTTTACATTAACTTCTATCGTTTTTCATATCTGTCTTTCTTCATTACTACTTGTTTCATTTCTCTCTTTCTCCACTCCTATTTTTTTCACTTCTGTTTCTCTTCACCTCTGTTTCTCTTCACTGCTATGTTTCTTCATTTGTTTATTTCGCCCTTCTTTTTTGGATTTCCTCACTCCTATCCTTCTTCATTTCTGTCTTTCTTCAATCATATCTTTCTTTATACCTATCTTTATTGAGAACTATGCGTTTTGGTGCAGTGGATATCGGTTCGGAACGAGAAACCGGGGAATCGAGTTCGAATTCCAATTAAATTAATTGCATTCACTTACACGCAAATATCCTTGGGAAAGGTATTACTCCGTCTCTTCCCTCCGGTTATGGGTTAAATAACAGGACAGATTGGGTTCTATAGCCTTGGATAGCAACCAGTCTACCGCAGAAAACAATGGCAACCTACTGCGGGATAATCTTCTGCCCATTCAGTCATGTCTCTTTTGAAACATGATCATCCAAGCGTGTTTCACGTATGGCACTCACGTATGGATATTTTTTCATTTTTCTCTTTCTTCGGTCCTACCTTTCTTCATCAATGTCTTTTTTCACTCCAATCTTTTTTCATTTATGATTTTCTTCCCTCGTATCGTTTATACTTCTGCCTTTATTCATTCCAATCATTCTTCATTTCTCTCTGTCTTTACACATTTCTTTCTTCACTTTTCTTTCTTCCCTCCTATTTTTTTCTGATGCTGAATATTAATTTCATTTTTGTTTGCATGATTTCTAAACCTCTTCGTTGCTCATTTAATCGATCCATGATATTCGCAACATCCTTCTGTGGAAACACATTTCATTTCATTCAAGTTTTTCCTTCATCTTTGATTTTATTTCCAAATTTCACTGCAATATTAAAGAACAAACATCACATAGCAATCCAGTAATCACTTCTTTGTATCTAACGATATTTCCTGTCATTTTATATTCTGCTCAGTTTCTAGAATGCGTCATTGGCCATGACAATTGGCCTTCAGTGTCGCACTTTCCATCTTCTGTTAGAACATTTCGCACATATTTAAATTTTGGTACTTGCTTGATTTTAGTATCCCCAACCTGTAATTGGCATATACAGTTCCTCTGTTTGCCGATGACCATACATTCATTTTTCTTGTAGTTTATTTGTAGCCATTTTTCGACTTACTTCATCTACCTTTTTAGGCGGTCTTGTAGTTTTCATTACGGGACATCTATCAACATTGTATCCTTAGCGCATCTTATGTTGTTCAGATTGTGACCGCCGATATCGAATGCTTACATCACCTCTAGGTTCCACAGAATAATCTCGATTTACAAGTTGAGTAGATCCGGTGAAAAACATATCCTTTGTTGTGCACCTTTCTATCACTGTATATCTGCTGAATTCGTTTCCTGTCCGTATACAGGCGGTTTGCTGCCAGTAGAGGTTCTTGATTACTCTAATGTCTTTGCCAAATATGTCGAGGTTGTCAGAGCATTTCCATCATTTCATTGTGTCTTACTTTGACGATCGCCTTTCATAGTCTACAAAACACAGGTAAACTTCCTTTATCAATTGTATTGCCCTTCTCTGACAGCACCCAAAACAAAATTATTTCATACTATGTTACAGTGTTCTGACAAAGGCACATATTTGTTGCTCTTTTTCAGGTCTCATTCCGATTCATAAGGATTTGGATAATGAGTTTCGATTCTTCAAACAAATTTTTCAATGGGTTTCCCACTCGATTTCATTTTAGGCAGATCTATGACAATTGATGTGCTCAGGTCATCACGTATTAAAACACTGTTGTAGATTTAATTTATTTTTCTCTAATTTTCAATATGCCGAAAATTTCTAAGGCTGTCAGTATCTCTGTTACAATGGCTTCTGATCAAGCTGTTTTCTTTCTATCCAGTTCGGCCATTGCAGCTTACAATTCGGATTTTAGCAGCATTTTTTTTACAATCATTTGCTCTCTCTTTTCGTGGAATGAATCGTTTTATATATTCATTCCTTTCTTGGAGTATTTCCGCTTTCCCCAATACAATCGTTCCATTCTCGCATTTTATACATCCTGTTGAGGTGCATGATCTTTCTCCTGTCAGTCCCCGGTTTATTTTATGCATTTATCCTTTATGTCTTGCTCAATTCGTCTTCTTCGGCACATTTGTTGTTGAGCCATTACTTTTAGCCTGTCTGAATTTGGCCTTTGTTTCCTTTTGGAATTTTCTATTCAGTCCCAAGTCTTGACATAGCTTTCTGTCTTCTTTGCATCATGTCAAGCATCTCTTCAGTCATCCACTCAATTTTTTTTTCTGCGTCTGATTTCCTCTGGGACCATGTTGTTTGTTGATGTCACTAGTGCGTCTTCAAGTGCGTCCAATTAAGAATTTTCATTTTCCATTGTTTCAGCGTATTTGTTTCTCACACTGTCGGTGTATTATTTTAGCAGGTCAAGGTCATTCAGGAGGGTGTTGCATTGCAGTCTGGGTGATACCCTAGGCCTCTTTAGTCTCTGAAGACCAATCCATAGTTTGCAGATAGATAGAAGGTGGTGGCTTCCACCATCGGCACTTTTTTGCATTGAAAAATTGTATTCTCAATTCGAGTTGATTGCACTTTAAGTCAATAAGTGACAATTTAACACCCAATATTAAAGAAAAATTTCGCAAATAATGTTGGGACTCAAATAATTTAACACATAAAATAAAAGTGAATCCGTGAAAATTACATTTAGTTTAGCTCATTATGTTTTCCATTTTTCTGATACTATCACATGTAGGCGATTAAATCAAACACAGATAAATTCAAGACGACTTTATTCATTTGAGAATTTATGTTATATATCTGCAAAAGCATATGATCATTTGGGATCAATGACGTATTTCTTGTCATTCGGAAACTTTGCATAAACAAGTAAAATTTTTTCATTACTGTCAGAATGACATTTGAATATTATCATATCGTTATTATCTTGATTAACTGTTTTAAAGGAAAGAGAAAAATTACCCACTTCTTCCAATAATTCTTTCTTAGTTTTCTACGTGTTTCTGTGCATTTTTATTTTATTTTTTTAGTTTTTTTTATTTAATTTTTGCAGGGAAGTGCCAAAAAAATTTAAGATTCAACAATTTTTTTTTGCTTTGTTTAATCAAAATAAAATTTCCCGGTATAGGAAATAGGTGCGCGTAATCAATTTTAAAGAAAAAAATTCAAATAGGAAGCAAACTTCAAATCGTGTTTGAAATTGGAAAAAATATCTACTTTTTTCTTAGTAAAGTAAAATGAAAAAAAAATACACAGGCATATTTATGCATTTACGTACATGATTATTTCTGTGTAGTGTTGATATATATGTGTGTGTTGGGTATATATATACATATATATATATATATATATATATATATATATATATATATATATATATGTATGTATGTATGTATGTATGCGTGTGTGTGTATGGGAACACATAGATCACTTCTTGCGTCACTGAATGTGCATTGTGTGTGAGAATTTAATAGCAGACATGGCAATTCTGAGAGCTAACGATCAAGCATGATGATGATGACAGGAAGGAGAAAACTTAATATCAGACAAATACATATAGTTAATCGCACTCATTTGATTCTCATCTATCTATCTATCTATCTATCTATCTATCTATCTATCTATCTATCTATATATATATATATATATATGAACGTGAATTAATACATGCATATATGGGTAGTATGAATGAGCTATTATACATATATATATATATATATATGCATATACGACTCGATGTTTAATACACTATGCAATCATCAAGTGTCTTTATCAAACTTCTATTATGTATATAATATTTCCATATTTATGTTTGTGCAATAATCTTTGCTTTCAGTTTATCTTGGTTGCTACAAGGAATTCTGTTCGTCTGTCGTTCAACTTTGCCCCACACATAATAATAAAGATGCTTGTTGTTTGTACAGTTAGGTGACAAGACATAACATATAATACGCTCGCAGGAACCATCTTCTTAGAGGGAGAAACTGAGAAATGCTGATGAAAAAAAAACTTCATTATTAAGAGGAAAATAGATAGAAAAAACTGCTGCAGAACAGAGAGCCTAATTTTATTTCTCTCGGCAGAAAACAGTGTCAATCTGAAATGTTAAAATCGAATGAAATCATTAGGGATTAAGAGAAACATAGCCATCAAAAAAACCCCTATTTTTGTTCTTTCTGTTTCGTTTCCTTTCCAAGCGTAGGCGATCATAGACATCCACTTGGCTTTGCACTTGTCACTACCAATATTTTTCTGTTGGTATCTCCTCTAAACTTCATTCCACCATCCATTTGCTCAAACAACGCCAGTAGGTCTTGTACTGCTTTCTTCTGTCTCGCCTTTGCTTTATCTGCCCTTGAAATATTAAATGCTCCCTGCCCTTCCTCATTACGTGTCCCTTGAATCTCATTTTCTCTTTCTGATGTTAAGTATGAATTTTCTTCTCATTTCCCCTGTTCTCTCTAAACTGTTTAACTACTGCTTTTCTGCTTTCTGCTTTCCTGCATGCTGGAAGTCCTCTTCAGTCGTTCCTGTGTTTTAAGAATTGTGGTGAACCCTCGGACCCATCCGACTATCGCCCTATCAGCCTTCTACCGATATTCGGGAAAGTGTTCGACGCCATAATCAATGCTGAAATAGTTCAAAATCTCACTGCCCACAAACGCTTCTCTGACAGGCAATATGGCTTCCGCTTTGCCAGGTCCACGGCCGACTTGCTAACAACCGTAACGGAGTAAATGCTCCAGGCCCCTGATGAGTCTGACGAGGCTCGCGCGGTTGCTGTGGACATCTCCAAGGCTTTCGACAGGTTTTGGCACTCTGGCCTACTTGCATGCTACGGGGTACCGTATTACCGGTCGCCAGCTTGACCTAATCCAATCTTTTTTAAATAATTGCAAAATGAAGGTCGTTTTGAATGGGCGTGCCTCTTCATCCTACAGCACGAATGCTGGTGTCCCACAGGGCTCTATCCTTGGTCCGACGCTCTTCCTTATTTTCATCAACGACCTCCCAGATGTGATCAAGTCCCAAGTAGGCATCTACGCAGATGACACTACAATATACTTACGCACCAGTAAGAAACCTCTCGTGGCGGACAGACATAATCTCGCTGCTGACCTTGAACGGGATCTACACTCTGTGGTGAACTGGGGCAAGAAGTGGCTTGTCAACATCAATTCGTCTAAGACCAAGCTGCTGTCTGTAAAAAATTACAGACAAACTCTCCTGCCTCCCATAAGCATGGACCAACCGATTCTCCTTGGGAGCAATACATTACGCCTCCTCGGCCTTACCCTCTCTTCAGAAGTCAAATGGAACCACTCTATTGAATCCATAGCTAAATCTACTGCTAAGAAGGTTGAGTCACTATGTCGATCAAGGATGTTTTTTTCCGCCTTAATCCATCCTGCATATATACAAGTCAACCATCCATCCGTGCATGGAGTACTGCTGCCATTTATGGTCAGGCGCCCCTGCCGTTCTCCTCAGTGTTCTCGACAGGCTCCAAAGGAGACTCTGTAATGTGATAGGTACTGATCTGGCGGCTCGACTGCAGCCACTTCCCCACCGTCGAAATGCAGCCTCCCTTTGTCTGTTCTATAAATAATTACATGGCTTCTGCTCGGACGAACTTAAGTCACTGGTGCCATTCACAGTCAGGTTAGCCAAATGCAGACGACAAAATCCTCTAAGTGCGGCACCATGGACTACTGGCGACTCTGTAAAAGAGTACTTAACAAGAGCAAGTCCATAATACCCCCACTAATAAACAGATTTGAGGTCGTCACCTCCCCAGCGGAAAAGGCTGAATGCTTTGCCCGCAGATTCTGGAATAATTCGAGACTGGACTCGTCTGGAGTTTCTACACCAGACTTCCCACCTAGAACTGATGCTCAACTGAATGACGTCCATATTACACCCTCGCTTGTCTCTAAGATAATCTCAAAACTTGACCCTCACAAAGCGAGCGGAGGGGACGAAATCCCAATCATAGTATTAAAGAAATGTGTCCCAGAACTTTCCTCTGTACTTTCTAAGCTCTACAACCCATGCCTATCTGCTTCCTGCTTTCCTGCTTGTTGGAAATCTTCCTCTGTAGTTCCTATATTCAAAAACACTGGAGAACCCTCCGACCCCGCAAATTACCGACCTATCAGCTTTCTTCTGATCTTCGGCAAGTGTTCGAAGCCATTATCAACGCAGAGGCTCAGCATCTAACGGCCCACGGGCTCCTCTCAGACAAACAGTATGGCTTCCGCTTCACCAGGTCTACTGCTGATATGCTAACGACCATCACCCAGTACATATATCAGGCACTCGATAGGAATGGTGAAGCCCGAACCGTTGCCTTGGATATCTCTAAAGCTTTCGACAGAATTTGGCATGCTGGCAATCTATGCAAACTGCGGAGCTATGGTATAGCTGGACAATTGTTTGTACTAATCCAGTCATTCCTATCTAACCGCACATTGAAAGTGGTTATTAAACGGACATGACTCCCAGAACTACCATACGAACGCGGGTGTCCCTCAAGGCTCTATCCTAGGCCCTACGCTCTCTCTGATCTACATTAATGATCTCCCTGATACCGTAAGATCTCAAGTAGGTATGTACGCCGATGACATCACAGTTTATTCTCTCCTCGGCCAAAAATCTGGTGCGGGCGACAAACCTAACCTTGCAGCTGAGCTTGGAAAGGACCTCGAATCCGTAGTGGACTGGGGTAAGAAATGGCTCGTAAATTTTAATGCTTCTAAAACGAAGCTACTCTCAATTAATCATCATAGACAATCGCACCTACCTCCTATTAGCCTGGACCAGGCTTGCCTCCCAGAGAGTAAAACACTACGCTTCCTTGGTCTCACATTCTCAGCAGACCTCAAATGGTATGACTATATCAAATCCATTGCTAAATCCACTGTTATGAAAGTCGGTTCTCTGTGCAGGGCCCCGGAGCTTTTATCCGTCTGAATATATCCTGTACACTTATAACTCTACCATATGCCCGTGCATTGAATACTGTTGCCTTATCTGGTCGGGTGCCCTGCTATTCTCCTTGGGCTTCTAGACAAGGTACAGCGGAGGGTCTGTAATATCGATACCGACTTACAGACCGCCTGCAGACTCTCTCTCACCGGCGCGACGTGGCTTCCCTGTGTCTCTTCTATAAATACTTTCACGGCTTCTGCTCCGATGAACTTTGATCACTGGTGTCCCCTAGGTTCGAATTTGCACGAGATACTAGATTAGCAACTAGATCCCACCCTTTTACAGTGAAACCGATAAAATGCAACCGCAAATTCTACTCCAACAGTTTCTTTTCTCGCACTTCCCGACTGTGGAATTCTCTTCCACATGACTGCTTCCCCGACGGCTACAATCTCCAGGAGTTTAAATGTAAGGTCAATAGACACCTCCTAACACACAAACTTCCATTCTTTCAAACACTCTTCCCACCCACCCAACTATCTATCACCCCCTTTCTGACATTTCCTGTATCTAAACACTCTTCCTATTTACCTCCCCCTATGTAGCCCCAAGCGCAATAGTGGCAGTGGAATGCCTTGCTTGAGGTGAAATGATTAAAAAAAAATCTATTCCTGCTGCTTCTTCTCTCCCACTTCCCGCCTGTGGAACGCGCTCCCATATTCTTGATTTCCTGACGGCTACAACCTCCAGAAATTTAAATGCAATGTCAATACTCATCTATTAATCACTGAGACTCTAGCTCTCTCCCCCTATATGCTTCCCTATCTCTCCATCTATGTATCTGTCATCGCACCTGCATTCTCAGCTTTCTATTGTTCCTTTCTAAATAGTTTGTACTTCTCACTCTTTTCTAATTAATCTTTTTACAGTTATGTAGCCCTCCGCTCATCAGTGGCATTTCTGCTTTGCTCGGGTTAAATGATTACAATGATTAAAAAAAAAAATAAAAAAAACTCCATTCGGATACCTAAACATTGCACACGCCATCTGTCAATGATGTTGTCAGCGCCCTTCTCTACCTCAAGCCTCTTTTTCATTCTTGATGAGGTTGTCCAAAATTCATTTTCATACAGAAGTACAGATATCACATAGCAATCTAGCATTTTTTTCTTTGTTTCTAGTGATATTTTTTTGTCTGGTTAGCTTCTGAAATACATCTTTGGCCATGCTAGTGCGTATTTGGATCTCCATGTCTCACTTTCAATCGTCTGTCAAAACTCTTTCCGGGTATTTGAATTTATTGCTTTTATTTTTTTTAGTTTCTCCCATTTGCACTTGGCATATTGGTCTGTTCTTTTTGTTCTTGAAGTTTATACTCAGTCATTTCTTCTTAATTTCTTTTGTTACATTCTGTAAAATGTTCTGCATTTCCCTTTCCGTGTCAGCTATCAGCTCCATGACATTTGCGTGTCCTATATTTTTGAGGTTGTGGCTGCCAAAGACAAATACCGGCAAGGCATTTATTTCTCTCATAATTGCTTTGCTGTAAAGGTTGAATGAATCCATTCTTGACTTATGTCCCTCTCAGTTTTGTGCATACCTGCTGAGGTCATTTCCTATCCGTACACAAGCGGTTTGCAGCATATATAGGTTCTTGATTTTCCTAACGTCTTTTCCGAAAGTGTTGAAATTGTCAAGCATCTCTATCATTTATTTGCGTAATCTGTAAATCACAGATAAAGAATATTTCTTCTTTTGTATTGCTTCGTTCCGATAGCATTCTGAGCATGAATATCGCATATCTCATTCCGTTATTTTTAACGATGCTACAATGTTCTTGTCCTATCACTGAGTTAATTCTACTGCTCGCTCTGTTCGTCAGATTCAGGATGATGAGTCTGGTTTTGTGGCTTATTACACTGTTGGTTTGGTTGCTTCTTTGTTAGTGTTATGATTAATGATCTGCTTAAGACCTCCAGGATATTGCGCTGTAGTAGATTTCGTTTATTATTTCTGTGAGTCTATCTAAGCCAACGACTTTTAAGGACATCAACGCCTCTATTACTATCTCGTCGAGTCCCGTTGCTTTGTTTCTTTTCCATCTGGCCATTCCATATCGGTTTTTAATATTTCTGATGCATCCGTAATTTGTGCATTGATGGTCGCTCTCTATTATCGCCGAAGAGACTTCCGATCTACTCGTTCTATCTCTGAAGTAGTTTTTTCTTTTTTCAAGTATTAGTGTTGTATCCTTTGATATTATATATCATTATGCAGAGTAGATCCTTCGCCTTGTTAGTTCTATTTTTATGTAAATCTCCATTATTTGTTGTACTCAAAGTCACTATGTTGGCGTATTTGTCGATTAGCCATCTTTCTTTAGCCAGTCTACATCTGTCCCGTATGTTTCGCATATTCCGTTCTGTATATTGGCATCCTTTTCTGTCTGTTTTGCATCAAGTCAAGAATATCAACTCGTTTTTCTTCCGACGTACGTTTTTCCAACGGATTTGAAGTCATTCGCCGATGTCAGAAGATCCGCTCTTAGGTCGTCTCATTTCGAGCTTCCGTTTCCAATTCGTCCTTCGTATATCATTTTCACACTCTCTTTATACATTTCCTAAAAGTTCGGGTCACTCACGGATTTATTGTAGTGCAGTCTTAGAGCCGTGTTTTCTTTAATTTCCTTAGTCTTATACTTAGTTTACATACGACTGGTCAGTGGTAATTGAAAGGGAAGAAAACTGTTATGTAATGCATAACAACTGAGCATTGAAAGAATTGCTAAAATTATTTTGAAGAGAGGAGTGCAAATTTGTACCTTTTAGTACCTTGAGTGCGAGTAACAATTTTATATGCTACAAGAATGCATGACAAGTTCTATCATATAATATGCATTTAGAAAAATGACAAGCGACCGTGTGGTGCTTTTATTGATGAAAAACATAATTCTGTGCCTAACACTGAGAGGACACAGCAGATAAAGATGCTGATATTCCTGGCATATTTTCGTAGTCATCATATTTTATCTCATAATTGACTTTCTCTCTATATATGTACATATATATTGATATATCTGGCTATTTTTGTTTCGTTTATAATGAGGAACAAGGATATATTTATTAAATTTTATTAGATATGCCTACCGTCTTTCTCTACTTTTGTGGAGAGTTTGTCCAGGTGTTTATTGTTCCAACGATTAAATAATTTTCACCTATGCTTACTGATGTTAGCTTGAGACTAATGTGTTAGATAAAACATATACCCGAAAGAATCACGAACGAACAATAATTTACAACGTTCAAAACATTGATTTAAATTAGTGCACGATATATAACAAAGAGCGGTCAATGTTTATTATGAATTATAGTTTAGAACATGTACAGATTTGTATCCGCTACAAAGTGTACATTCTTTCGACATTAAAATGAGCAGTAATATATATATATATATATATATATATATATATATATATATATATATATATGTGTGTGTGTGGGGGGGGGGTTGGGAGTTTGTGTGTATATATATATATATATATAAATAGAGAGAAAGCGGAGAAATATTTAGATGTGTACATTCATTTGTATAAGTACTTTAAATACACGTAACCAATTCAGAGATTCTATTTTAGTTTGATGATGGATCTTAAGTCATAATTGAATAATCTGCTGGCAACACACATGATTATAAATGATCGTGGAAAATAGGAAATCATTTTAAACACGGAAATCATACAGGAGGGATGAAGAGGGATGAAAAATTGGATAAACAAAAAAAACTTAAACGATTAGTTAAAAAAGAAGAAAGTAGGTTTTGAAAAAATGGCAAAAAAATCAAACAGAGAAATAGAATGTGATAAAAGTCAAGAACACCCTATAAAAGAACAAAGATTCAACTGAAAGAAGAATGTTAAGATGAGAGAAGATTAAAGTTAATGGGGCTAAAAGGGAGATAAATTAACAAGACGTACGAGGAAATGTTGAAAACCGAACATTTTTCAATCCAAACAAGAAAAGAATCCACACAGATTTTGATCATTGTGTAATCATTTGGACGTAGCAGCTAATGGTGCGAAAGGGTAGAAGAGTTGAAGAAGTATCTGTGGGTGAAGATAATATTGAAAGAAGTAAAACGAAGACTAATTATTTTTTTGAAAAAAGGTGAACACAAATAATAATCTTAACAGAAAAGGCACATTAAAGTGTGATTGTGTACGAACTATTGATCGAAAGTAGATGAATATCTACTAAAATGTACATGAGAAATAACTACTAAAAATAAACAAGAAAATACACAGAAATATAAGTGAGAAGACAATTGAATA